>JAVDOI010000043.1:0-193877 GCA_032191485.1 Leptoclinus maculatus | reverse complement strand
TGAATCTAGGAGTCCTTCAGCGCTTCATGGGGAAACGATAATGCGAGAGGTGAAATGTCCGATTACGCAACAGGTCCATAAAAGACTTGTCTCTGTATTTATGACAGTGCTGTGCCTCAGGGCAGCCTGTCCTCGGCTGTGGGGACAGACAGGGTGTGTCCTGATGAACAGGGGGAGGCAGATCTGTTTATTCAGAGTTCATATTCCAGTGTACTGTACATCTGCCTCTGTGTGCTTTCTGTTTATGACCGCCGTGGTTTCGACACCATTGTCAGCGTTACTGAAGAATGACTGAGAGCCTTTGGGTGGATCGTGGGAAAGAAATGGTGCTCCACATTGTGGCGACATCTCAAGAGGAGCAGTTTGATTGCAGAACATGAACTAGCATCATTTTGCCACCTGAAGTGATGTATTTGCTACTACATGCTTGTCTCCTTGAAGTCTAACAGCCTGCAGGTTTGGCTGCTGAAGCAGTGCTGCACAGCCACAGAGAGAGAGAGAGTCACTGTGGATGGACTGTGCTCTGAGCTCTGGGTTACCTCGCTCCCTCCTGAAGGCGCACCTGTGTCAAATAAAAAAAGCCGAACAGGTTGTTCGACATACCGAAGGCATATCAGACCGGCACGCAAACGACCACAGAGCAGCTCTCTGGAAGTGAGAAAGTATAAACAGTGTTTATCTGTCCCGCTCCAGCTGAGCTTCTTTCTGTTCACACTATGAAGAATAAAACATGTCTCGGTGTTCCTTTGAGTCCATGACTTGATTATTTTTGTCATGATTTGTGATTTTCTAGAGCTGCACCAGAAAGGAAATCAACTTGATCAGATCAGAACACCAGACGTGCTTCATTCTCATCATTATTCTACTATATCTACTGCTGCTGTTATTATTAGTAGTCCTAGTTCATTGTTCTGCTCACTGCTCTCATTATATGAATCATTTCTGTCATTGAATGTGTTGTAACTCTGCTGTGTTGTTCATTCTGACATCTATCACACTTCTGTCCATCCTGATAGAGGGATCTCTTCCTTTTCTTTCTCCCCGTTAAAGGAGTTTTTCCTGTTCCGATGTGAGGGTCCCGGGACAGAGGATGTGTACAGATTGTAAGGCAAATTTGTGATTTTGGGCTATAAAAAATGAATTGAATTGAATAGAGCGGTGCTTAAACGGCTCACCAACACAAGAATACATGCAGACTGAAAATAGCGCTGACCTTTTTTTAAAAACTGCAGCTTGAATCACGTCTCACACGAGGACACACGTGCTCCGCAATGCGCCGTATGTGTGAAAGTTACACGTTTATACTTTCTGCGCATATTAATGGAAACATAAAAAGAAGCTGGTTCAATCAAGGAAGAGTCAAAACCACGAGTTGGACCTCAACTCTGTGAATAGAACAGGGATCTAGTGGTGCCTGTGGGTTAACAAAGCTCATCAGATCACAACTTACTTGACTGTGACTCTCGTGGATAAGTCCTGGAGATCTCCTGGGTGAAAGAGCTGCGCCTCCTTTAGTCCGAGCTTCCTGCCGGCTTTGAGGAAGACGTTGAGGTTGTCCTGGACAGAGAACAAAGCGGGGATGAGGGTTGTCCACCTCCAGGAGGCGAAGAATAATCACACAAGAATTCTCTGGCAGGGGACGCAGCCTAAACTCACTGCTTCCAAAGTTCACATAGCCAGAGAGCAGAGACAGGACGGGGAGGAGCATGTGTGTGGCAAATAAGAAGTGGCCCAGTGCAGAACACACACACACACAAACACACACACACACACATGCGGGAGGGGAAGGGAGGGGAGAGGCTGCGTGACAGGAGCTGACTGACAGCAGCAAAGCTACCTGTGGGCTGGGTTAGGGTGGGGACAGCTTCAAACCAGGAAGGATGACATCAGAGCTTTGCACAAGTCCCACCCAACCGGCCGTGCCAGTGTAAAAACACACACACACACACACACACACACACACACACACACACACACAATGCCGGCTGCGCTCTCCTTCTCCTCACACCCTGAAACCGTCCCCTCCCCGTCAAGCCCTTCACTCGAGAATACCTGTGGAATCTGCGGGGCGGTGGAGTATTTTGGAGACATTTGGTTGCTATGATACAGTTGGTCGGTTGATAGAAACCGACGGGAGGACATGGGCGTGTCCTACACTGTGTCAATCATTTTATACTGCGTACAGTTTTATATGTGTGCACGTCATTTGCACAGATGTGGGAGAGTGATGCACAATGGCAAAAAGACATGTTCTATAAATATACAAGCGTTTAAAAACTCGTCTGCGACCACAAAAGAACCACCATTCCTCTCAGGGGTTATGACTTCTCCAGTTCTAATCCCGAGTGTCGTGTTGGTAAGTCGGCACTTCCACTGGGACAGAACTCCTCAGGAGGGTTTCATGTAATGACACATGGTCCCAACATGGGCTGGAATAATTAAGGGGTAGCTAGTTCTATATTTAAATGGCAAACATGCTTATTAGCAAATGCTAGGGACAGTGTTGACCTCTCTGTGCAGGAATCCCTCACTAACAGCTTTGCTTGTCCCTTAACGGCACTTTGTCGGGCCCTAGGGGTCACCGTGGGCCCCGTACAGGCCAAGGATCAACCCCCCCCCCCCCTTCTCTGTCAACAGGCACTGGGGTCACCCTTTATTCATTATAACACAACTGCTTTCTCCTGGTAATAGACGTGGTAATGACATGCGTGTTTTTCAGTGACACCTAATTGACGACCTTGTCATTGCATACGTACGACATGTACGGTCAGAAACAACAACGTCAACCTCGCCTCAGCGTGTCGCAACATTCAAGTGCAGGTACTCTGATTAAAGCCTGACTCATACTTGGATTCTTAGGCCGCCATTGACTTATTTTTATAGTTTATAGCACTCAATAACAATATATATATAAATATTCTTTTACATCATCTACACATCTACCATAGACAAAGAATGGTGACCTCAATATTTACTGATTTTTAAAGAACAATACATTTGTCAGTGCTCTCTGGTGGACAATCTATGCAACTGTGACACACAGACATAATCGCTGGTCACTTCCTGTTACTTATCGACCGACACCTACGGAGAGACAATAATAAAAAGCTATTAGCGACCGATATGTTGTCCCAGATGATTTATTGGTCTGGCAGGTCAATAAAGACCACTGAGCTCCAGCCCCCGTGAAGCCAAGACTCACCATAGTCCAATGTAATGAAGGCCTATGTATGTAAAAGGATCATTAATATCACTTCGGTCTGAATGTCATTTAAACTCAAAGAGGATTATGAACAGTGGCGGCTGGTCCATAGAGGGCGCTAGGGCGCCGCCCCCCCTAGAGCTACAAAAAATAAAAATAAAAATAAAAATAAAAATATAAATAAAAATAAAATTTAAAATAAAAATAAACTATACAAATTGTCAATATTTGTGTTTTTGAAACATGGAATCACCCAGTAATATGTGTAAAATATGATATCTGCGGTAAATATATGCTTTTCCTGCTTGTCCTCTCTGCCTGTCTGCTCTTCCTCTCTGTGTGTGCACGTCTCAGCTGGCTGGGGCGCTGGAAAAACTGCCCCAAAGAGGCGGGTCTATAAAGCAGTTTAGCCAATGCTGAGTAAAGATATAAATGAGTGACATACAATTCAGCCAATCAGCGTCCTCAAATAGATTCAGTTTGGGGCAGTTTTTTTCCTGCCCCAAGCTGCGCGTTCTCGTCAGGAGAAGTCTCTACAGGAGAGCGCCAGTGTGAGCACTACTCCTCCAAGACCCGTTTGAGAGGAGAACTGAGAGGAGAAACTACTGAAAGAGCTGATCCCAGATCAGCCTGACCTCACAATCAGACAGCAGACTAGCAGGAAAGAGAAGCAGTACATGAAGCTTCTCTACTAGCTGTACACCAGACAGGTTTGACTAGCTGGATGACGTCATGATAATAACTTATTTATCTTTTTAAAACAACGGGGACAGAATATGACATATATATTATTATATTATACAGAATATTATATGATATATATATTATTATATTATACAGAATATTATATGATATATATATATATATTATTATATTATACAGAATATTATTATATGTTATATATATTATATTATACTGAATTCCCTGTGAGGGTGACTAAAATAAGATGTCCTGACGTGTTTGTGAAAGTGTTATTTACTGCTTTTTTTCGTGTTGGAATAAATGTTAAATATTTAACTGCAAAGTAGTAATGCGCGTTTGATACCTTAATTTGTTTGCATTAAATCATTCTGGGATGTTTGCTGAAATTGATTGGATGTGGCACAGCCCTACCAAGAACATTTTCCACCAGCCGCCACTGATTATGAACACACGTAAAAGCCCCCCCCCTCCCAACGACCAGCCCCAGAACATGCAGAGATAATGATGTTGAAGGAATGTTATGCTGACTTGTGCCGGCACATAATCCAGCAGCCTCCTAATCCTCATGCAGACTCGAGGAACCCCCTGATTTTAAGCACTTTCGCACCGAGAGATGGAAGGACTTGACTTGTAAGGTGTCCGATTCGGATCCCTACCGGTCCCGTCGCGGTCCCTCTGTTTCTTCCACTGCATTCTTTGTCTACGATGTGCATACTCTACATTTACCCTCCAGTGACCCCTTTGGCAGCGCAGAAATCCTAAAATATCAGGCTACGCCTCTCCAAGTCCTGTGATAATAAACCCAGAAGAGACGGAATACTGGAAATGTTGCTTCTCCTGAAACGGACCCAATAAAAGACCCCCCCGCCCCCTTTTCCCCCAGCTGTCGGATCCAGACATAACACGCACCCATACAACACAAACAGTGACAAAACACGGTGGGATGCCTGTCATTGCTCGGATGATTGCACAGACATTCAGAGGAGTAAAGACACCCTCGAGGGTCTGTTTATCTCCTCCCACTGCCACCTCAACTCACCAAGGAGTTGGTGTATGCGGGAACATCCAGCAACATGCCAATTACAGCGCCTCGACGGTGGGCAGAGGCCGATGGAGTCTTCTTTGACTCCGGCCCTCTCTAGAGTCGGCCCAGTGGGCCTGAGATCCGGAGCCCCCGACCGCACAGCTGTCTGCTTCCTGCTTCAGCACCGGTCGGAGCGGGACAGGGGGCCGCGGGCACCGGGGTGCCATGGCCCAAACCCACAGCTCGCTGACTGCTCAGAAGCAGGCAGGAGAAGTGTGTTGACATGGGAAACATTCCCTTGGACACAAGCGAAGCCAAGGAATAGGCCCGGTTCTGGAGCCAATGTTGCTAAATATTCCGCAAAACCAGAGGTTTCCGTTTTGTTTTTCCCCTCTTTTCCCTCCCTGAGCTTTTTATTCTGCTGCAGCTGAAGCCTGGTGCCGATTTGAGCGCTGAATCTTTCAGAAACTAAATCCACAGTTATGACCATAATGCTGGGAAACGTTCATGTGTGAGTGCTAATGAGGCAGCCTTGCATTGGGCGGCGAATCAAGTTATCTACATTACAGACGGATTGTTCTTCTTCCACGTGCCATGTAGACAGTTGAGCATGCTACACATTAACAGTTTCCTCTCCTCTGACAACATTTAGTGGCGATGGATAGCACACATGAAGACAAATCCAACACAATAATCCTCACCATGCGTAGACAATTGGCTAAAAATATACAATCAAATGCTTAAATGATTCCACAATTTCAGAGATCACAGCTACAATTTTAATTCAAGGTGAGACACTAAGGGCATGTTTGGAAAGAAAACATCCAAACTACACATTTGGGTGTTTGTTTTACTGCTTTGTCTATTTGCGTCTGTAGATATCTCCCATTTCCCAAACATTTGCATTAGATAATGCCTCATTTGCATATTCAAACATACATTTTCAGAAAACTTGTAAAGCAAAAAATCCTTGTCTTGGTGTCAGTTATAAACCGGGGATGTTTCATTGACCCGTAGAGCCTCCTCCTCACGGTATTATTCATGGAGATGAGAGACACTACCTGAATACTTTGGGAGGAAAAGTGTGATCCTTTCTCACGCAGCAGAGTGAGAGAGAGTGAGTAATGTTTGTTTTTTGGAGAGCTCTCCCTTTTCTCCATGTGGTTGGCAGTAACTGATCGCCGCGGGCCAACCGGGAGCCTTCACATTCGCTGGAGAATTTATGATCAGGTGGTTTCGGGTTTTTGTCCAAGTGCTCGGAAATACCACACCGACGCTGCCGACGGAGGACACACTGTAGCGCATTACCTCCGCAGGTGTCCAGCCAGTTGTACTACTAACGGTCCAGAGCAAACCGGCAGTACATTTGATTCATGTCATATCACACATATGACGGCACAGTGTTTGTTAACGCAAGTACTGTGTTTACTGTTGACGTCGAGCATGAATGCCGGTCTGTTTCTTCTACTTGTCATCGTCTTGCCAAACATGTTGAGCGTTACTGAGCCCACCGCCGTACACTCAGACTGGCTGGGTTAAGGTTGGGGTTCTCTGTAATTCCTCCAGACAGCTGGACCCAATTACTCCCACAAGAGAGAGCTTTGTGAAGGATGGGTTTAAGGTAGGGTTTTCAACCCTCTACTTCCCGAGCACTTGTGTGCAGACACTCCCAAAACATTTACTCCACTGTGGGCCAAAAGGCCTCTGCCACGAGCTGCCTCAATGTGAAGACATGGCCGGGTCTAAAAGGTGAAAAGGTTTGAAAGCACTGATGTTACGTGAGCCGAGCTCTGCCCTCGTCTGACCTCCCGTCACTCAATCAAAAACCTAATTATCCTCACCGGCACAAAGACTTTTCTGTCTGAAATGACTTTGATTGAACGCAGCCTCAAGCATGGCAGACATCATATTTAGGGTGCGCTCAAATGCGGCCAGTGGCCTTTCAAGCAGCTCCGCGTTCGCCGAACTTATTAGTGCGGACGGATATGAGGAGCGACAAGTCACTGAGGCAAACACCTCGCTCTCATTGGCAGCCGTGCCTCAGACCTGTCGCCAGTCAGCTCAACTGCTGCTTGAGCATTTGTACATCAGTCGTAACAGGAGACAAAACCGCGTACGAAGGAAACTAAGACGAGCTGTTGAGGATATGTACCCTTTGAGGGGAGACACCCCAGGTACAAACATAGTTGCTTTCGTGCACTGATCAGTTTTGAGATTTTGGGCCATTTTGCTTGTTTTCTTTCAGAACATTCAACATATTTGACCCTATTGTCCCATATGTAACTGTTCTAAATGTATAGAACAGTCCTCTAAAGTAAATGTATGGTATTTGGCAGGCATATATATCATGTCCAGACTTAAAAAGAAACGATACCGCAAAGCCAACAGGAAGTCAGCCATTTTGAATTTTCTATGCAGCATTTGGGTTTCCTCTAAATTATTACATTTGTCTCCGACTCTGAGCCAGACATCTCTACTTGATGCCACGATGGCTTTTTGAATGGCTGTTGACAGTATTTTCTTATTTAGGAAGTGATACAAACTTCCCTCTGTAAAAACCTTTGACTCTAACTTCATTCAAAGGCCAGATTTCTGTTCTGGAAATGTATGCAGATTAGCTCATATTTGATAAGATAATGCCTCATTTGCATACTGAAACAGACAGTTTCGGAAAACTGAATTCCCTTATTGTTAGTAATCAGCTGGGGCAGTTTAATGGAGATATCTATTAGTTAAATATTGAACCCTATTCACGAGCACCTCCACTTAAACCCAATGTACATGCAATGCCCTATGCCTCACATTTAAGCTGAATAAAAAGAGACTTACCAGTCCAGCGATAGGTGTGGGCAGCCTGTTAACCCTCCTGATGAGACCGGGCTTGATCTTGTTGATCAGACTGCGAGCAAAAGAAAGAGAGGGACAACATCAGGGAAAGGAAGAGGGTAAGTGAAAGCACTCGGTCATTGGCTAGTCTGGTCTCACTAACAAGGAACGAACAAAACGTGTTGCAAAGTCTCTGTGTTGTGTGTTTACGACTTTGTTTAATGGCGGCCACCTGGCTTCGGTTTAGTAAATGGCTCGTGGTGCACCGTGATGTAAACACGCTGGGCCGGCTCCTGAAACATACCCTCTGCTGGAACAACCCCAAACAAACAGGCATCACCACAGACCCGCTCAGGGAAACTGCTATGGGTTTTCATAGATGATGGTGCTTTTCAAAGGGTTCCTTTAGTCCAAGAGGTCAAAAAATACTTTTACTACTAAGAAAAGAAGCAATGCCACAGTGTACATTTCTTTACAGGTGCAAGTCTTACATTCACAAGTAAAATAGCAGAGGAATTAGCAATGCCTGTCACAATAAGAGCTCATGGCAATGTCCTCAAATGTCTTGTTTTGTCCAACCAACAGTCAAAACCCTAAAATGATTCAATTTACCACAATGCAAGAAATTAAACAGCTGCACATTCTCCCATTTGAGAATGAAAAGAATAAAAGCGGCTCAAACAATCAATCGATTATCAAAAATAGTTGCCGATTGATTGAGCTATCGTTGCAGCTTGAACTCATAGCATAATCGCGCTGGTGTGCAGAAAGGCTCCTTTCAGTGTTATATTGTCACATGATTTATTGGATTGTCATTACAGATGCATGGATAGGATTGTTCAACTAATATTAACTTCATATGCTGTTGGGTTTTTAATCTCTGCAACATGTTTCATATTTGGTCCTTTGTTTTTTTATGCAAATATCTTTCTGTTGTTGTATTAAGAAAAGGAACACATGTTAAAGTGTTAAAGTGTGTCTTCTGCTCTCAGTACAGCAGACAGACTGAGGGGTGGGGGGGGGTATTTTGTATGGGTTGACAATAGATGCAGAGAAAGAATGCAACGGGAATGTGATTTTAAATCAGTCATTTAGCGGTGAAACAATAGAAAGCAGTGATGTGTCATCAGATAACACACACTGTAAGCCAAGTAGGATGTAATCATGTGTGCGACCCGCTAAACATTCCTCTCCGAGCAGCTGTGATAACCACAACACAATGGGAACGGAGGCCGAGTATCTAGGTGAAAGCGGTTGTAATCTCGGCCCACCTTTTCCTCGCGCTGAGAGAAACGGACAGCCCCCCCCCCCCCGAGGAGCCAAAGCGTCTCCACGCAGCAATCAGTGGAGTCAGGCCCGGATCAGCAGAATGAGGGGCTTTCTCCTTTAAACGATGCTGATTGAGGTTTAGAAAGATTCTGCATGGGCCGCTGGTAATTACAGCTTCCCGCTGATGCATGCAAATCACATCTCTGTGTCCATCCACCGGGGCGGCCCACACACACACACACACACACCAATGTGTAAAAAGGGACATGATGCTAACCCTATCTCACACACACACACACACAAACACATCACTGATCTGAGAGAAGCCACAACTCTTAGCAGAGCAGTCGGTGAATCGATGCAAAAGACAATTCTGCGTAGATCAGGCGGCAACTTTCGCTTCTGAAAAGTGAAGCCAATGCTGAAGTGCCTTTAACTTGCATTCTTTCTAATGGCCAGCAGGAGGCGACTCCTCTGGTTGTATGGAAGTCTATGAGAAAATGACTCTACTTCTCTCTTGATTTATTACCTCAGTAAACATTGTAAACATGAGTTTATGGTCTCAATCTCTAGTTTCAAGTCTTCTTCACTACAGCATGATGTTCATTGAGTACATTATGGTCCATTTAGAGTCAAACAGACCATAAAGCAGGGGATGCTTTAGGGCGGGGCTACTGTGATTGACAGAGACGTACACGGCGTCTCTGAAATCCAAGATGGTGACGGCCAAAAACGCAGAATTCATGGCTTCAAAACGTCCACAAACCAATGTGTGACTATGTCCACTTCTTATATACAGTCTATGGCATTGATCATCAGAACTCTCTCCACTCACTACACGGCTTCTCATTAAAGTAAAGGAAGGCACTCAACAGATCTGCAACATCTGTCAAACACAAACTCCTCTTGAAATAGATCACGCTTCGCATCCTCAAACAGTTCCACAGAGGGCAGATCCGACACCGGAGGCATCAAATGACCACACAATGCAAGCCCCATTGTGCTGTCTGGAAACACTGTCTGGCTCACTTCATGTGGCTGACAAACAAACAGCGGCCCGGTAGGGAGTCCGCCTGGGAAATATCAGCAACACTTACGCTTGGGTGCAGAACCTGGAGGAGAGCAGGAGGACTTCCACAGGAATGAATGGGTCGAGAGAGAGACGCTCGGGGAAAGTACTTACTCACACAGCAGAACTCCATTCTCCAGCGCTGATCGGAAGTCGTCGCTCCCGAATCTTTTCTTGGTTACTGCCTGGAAAAAAAGAAAAAGAAAAAAAAGGGATACAAAAACAGTGAGCGAAATAGCGAGAGGGGCTGGGTGAGGATAGGAGGCGGGGGTTAGTGTGTGTGTGTTTGTGTGTGAATGGGGTGGGGAGGCTGGAGAAGAAAGGTAGGATGTTGAGAACAGTAGCAGAGGAAGTGAGAGGTATTTCCTTTGAGTTCCTACAGTGTCTCCGGGACAGAGTTGAGTCTCGCGGTCCTTCAGGTATTCCTCGGGAGACTCACCCTTCTCCTCACTTCGGTGCTAAAAGTCGCTGGTAAACTGGAGAGCTGCGCTAAAACTGTGCTGGAGCCAGGCTGCCCAAAGACCGCAAGGCTACGGGAGCATCTGGAGCGCTGTGTTGCAGCCTCATGCCTTTCCCATGATCTCAAACCACCACTGCGTGGAACACCAAGACTCATTATGCCGATTGCATGCACATGCAGTAGACACACTGAGACAAACATCCTGGATTTTAAACACAACACATACAATTGTAGCCTTTCATTCATGCAATCTGTATTTCCTTTAAAAGGCAATAATGATATTGTTTTTTTTAATGTTTTCATACGTTGTTATCGGATATCAAAGTCACGCTGATGACCACTCCCTAACACAAACTTCCTGAATTTTTCCACCAGCAACGTCTTGACAAATCAGCACCTGAGCTGCTAAATCCGACACAAATCACAACACAATTAGAGTGAATACTTCTACCAGTTCTGCACAATCGTCTATATTTTATTATCTTTTATATATATTATATTCATAGCTTTTAAAAATCTGGATGTGCATTGGAAAAAGAAGACATGTATGCATGGGTGCATGCAATGTTTGCATTGTAGATAATACAGAAGTAGCAAAAGAAATGCTCAGAAATGCTCAGAAATGCTTTGCAATGTGTGGAAAACATTTTGAGACCTCCTAGATCTGGATCCGTCCCAAACACTAATCACACGTTACACTGAAACCAGTTTCTGAGATATTACGCTAAATGATCCCAGTCAAACAAACAACCCGAGACTACTGATGCATTATGAAAAACCCTTCACTGACCTTACGCACCGCCATGTGTCTGACTTTAAGTCTTTAATTTACGTTACCAACAGGGCAGATGAGCACACATATAGGCTATTACACTGTAAGTACAGTAATACAAGACAGCTGCCATTAACCAAAGCACACACACACGCACACACACACACGCACGCACACACACACACGCACACACACACACACACACGCACACGCACACACGAGGCAAAACAAGTCAAACGGGTCTGACAAACCAAATTGGTCAGATGTGCCTTTTCCCTTTGAAGGGAAAGGGACAAAAGCTGGGACAATTACTGGCACAGCTAAGTACAGGCCGTCATTTTTCGGAAGGAGAAACCGGAGCAATACAGACTGACTGTATTACACTATTATTATTTTATTGTTTCACACAAAGTCCTGCTACACCTCTGACCACACCCTGGGTAACCTGAGCTGGCCTCAAATACCCATCATTCCAAGGGAATTAGACACATTCTGTAATAGAGGAGAGAGATTCTGACACACTGTCTTTACACAATGCCATCAAGCCATCGTCGGGACATTCTTGTTACCTGCTCCTCCTTCAATACAGGGAACACAGACAGACGGGCGAAGCTGCAAACAAACACACACACACACACACACACACACACACACAGAAAACAAAGTTCACAGTGCAGTTAGCATATGAAATCCTGACCCCTGCTGTTCTTTGGGTGCGGCTGGGATTCGTGTACGCAAACAAACAATACAGGTGGAAACGGTGTCAAACATGTTCCCTGTTTCACTGGAGCTCACTGAAGGTGTTTGATAGGAAAAGAAACGGAGTGAATGTGATGATCAAGATATTATCTCATATTATCTCATATTATCTCCCCGTCCTTGTGTGGAAGGTGGGGCCCACCCACAGAAGCTCGCGCTGAGCCGTAACAGAGCAGGTTTCTCCTCTATATCGTCATCATCAGAGGTATTAACTGCCCTCAGATCCCCCCCCCCCCCCCTTCCTGTTGGACCCCTAATCTGAACCAACATACTGCTGCTCTGATTCAACGGTGGAGATTTAAAAAAACAAAACAGCTTGCCGCAAACTCCACCGTCGCTCCCCTCAAGAATGTGGTCCTCAGAATTCCGTTGGGGCTCTTAAGGTGCTCCGATGCATGCGTGAAATGAATTATTATCAGTATTATTGCAATGAACCCAAGAATAATGTCTCGGTAGAACACACACAATCAGAGGAACTGACCACAACTATTGTTTATTCATGCGGGGCACTGAGGCAAATTGGTACTCAAGGTTTGTGCGGATGCACCCCCCTCCACTAATTGTTCCTAAAAATCCTTCTGCAGAGGACAGGCGCGTGGGTCGTCAGAGGGCAACTACACTGTCCGCATATTTCGGGGATCCGACTCAAGATGCGTCCACCAGTGCAGGAGCCGTCGGTGACGACGCCATCGACGTCGTCGGGACATCAGCGTTCATTTATCAACCTTTTATTCTGAAACCATGAAAAGCACTGGAACAGATGACGTCTAATAAAAGAGTTATTAGATTGGTAACTTGTGTTCATAACAGACTGCGTTTGTGTTTATAAGCATGATCTTCTGACCTGTAAGTTGCACAAACACTGCCACTTGTTCCTGCTCGTCAACACTTACACGGCCTCTCCTATTCAATTAACAAGGACCTCTATTATTCCGCCGGGCCCTGCGGTTGTAGGACGCAGCGGCCGGCGCTGGCTCTGTTCACAGCCATGGCAGCAGCTAATGCAGGAATGTGTCCATGTGACAGGCTCCAGACCATTTAGTCTAGTTTTTTTTTAACAATACCACCAACCTCGCCGTGCACACATGCCTCTGTTTAAAGCGCCATGAAGCCCGAGCAGTTTGTTAATCATTCAGTGGCAGAATCCAAGAGCCACAAAACTTCGCCTCGGAGGGTCAAGTGTGCCAGAATCTCTGCGTACTTGTTTCCATTACGCCAAAACCCCTCTCATGCCTACACTGTTAACACACTCGGCCTGCACCTTTTACCTTTTCCACTTGCTTCCTGCTCACCCCCCCCCCCCCCCCCTAATCCCTCTGCCCCCTGCCTGAGATCATGCCCCCACCACGGAGCACGAGGTAACCCGCGACAATGGGCCAGTGTGTGAGCGCGAGAGACACTGATGTCACATCGGAAGAATTCAGATTCACCCCCCTCGTGAAATTAGAACAATATTTGTTTAGTTGCAGCCCCTCCAGCGGCTCCTCGCCACCCTGCTGGGAAGAGAATTTGCGAGATCAGGAAACATAATTTCACCCGCTTGTAAAAAGAGAGAGAGAGAAAGAAAGAAAGAATGAGAGTCTGGCTGGCGGTTGAGTGGAAACTTTAAATGATTTGACATTTGGGGAATAAATGAGACTTGTTTTTAAAGGGCTGGTGGGTAGTTTTTTTGCATTTTGAAAAGAGGAAACTTTATGATCATTAAAGTAGCTTTTTGACACAGAGAAGTAATCACTTGTTGAAACCTCTACTCTAAATGCATGGCGTGTTTTACAGAAATGGTCATAAATAGCACACGAGCCATAAAGTGTGACTGCTATTTTTAATTTCTGATTCATTACTGACACATGGAGTAACAATTTAAGTGTTCTATATATATATATATATATAGTGTCATAAACAAGGTGGGAACCCTAAACCCAGTCGATTCATGACTCCGGGTTGATCTTTTCTTACAGCAGACGTGTGGTAAAATAGCTATGATTCATAGATCACTCATAGAAGGTTTTTCTTAATTGCTCTGCTGCATTTCTCACGGTCTCAAAGAGAAACTCTGGGATGAACATCAGAGAAACTGATGAGCAGGTTAATCAAGATCTGATAAAAAGCAAGCAGTGTGAAAACAATGATCATGATGAATGGGGTCAAATAGGACATGGCTAAGGCTTGGAGTGGTTTAAAGACACGGTTTCAAGTGGCTGAAATGATACACTTCCACTCTAGTATACCTGAGGAGAGGTCAAAGGTGACACATGCCTCCATGAATCTGGTGTTCCAGGTTACTGTTATTTGGGAACTCTTGTGGTTCAGCAGCTGAGCTATATAAACCCCAAGCGGGCTTTAAATCGGGGAAGTTTAGGAAAGTAAACCTCAGCTTTAAATCTCACAGCAGCCACTTTAAAACGTCTTTAAACAGAAAACAAATCCACACAAAAACACCTGTTTTGCCATGGCGATCACAAGCACTTTGCCTATTCTGATTTCCAAAGCTGTCAGTATCTGTGAAGAAAGGTGTTTCGAGAGTTTAAATAAAAGAAAACGGTTTTACTCACCTCGATCCATCTCTGCGCCTCCACGTAGGCTTCGTCGCAGCTGATCGCGGACTGCTCGCGCCACTCCATCACAGCGACCTGTTGTGTGCACCGGCGGGGCCGAATGGGTTCCTTACAGTTCCCCGCATACGAAGTCCGGTGACATCAAATGTGGGCCAGTCCAAACAAGCAGACACAACGCACGCACTTAACAAACAAAACAAAAACTCGTCAAGCGATCTAGAGCTTCACCGGTAAAACGTGTAATCACACTACTCATTCATGAGAAATGCCTCCTATTGTTCGTTTCCACCCAGCCCGTCGCTGTGCCTGAATGCAAGGTGGAACCGCGACGCGGAGCTGCCTTTGCATCACCTCGGGCTTACCTGTCCTTTCATCCCGCGCGCCTGTGGCGCGTTTCTCTTCTGGGTAGAGTTTCACAGCGATCAGACGAGATCTCCACAGTCCGACTCCGGGCTCACTTCGTCCCTGACAGGAGAGAGATTCACTTCTGGGTTAAGTTTAAGCATGCATGAGGCCGTGACTGAGGGGGGGGGGGGGGACCACCCACGGGTCCTTTTGAGCGGCTTCCAGGTGAACGCACGCTTGAGTTGGCGCGTTATTTCCCCTCTCTGAGAGATTATTTTGATCCCGGGTCTTTTGTTGTTCTTCTCCCCGCTGACCTACAGTCTGCAGCACCGCGATGTGACTCAGAACCAGCAAACAAACTCAGTCTCACGTTACAGGTCCTCGGGTCCATCGTATCAGTTTGAAGTCTGTGGGCCGCTGAGTGTAACACGTTTCATCAAATGTTAAGAAAGTGGAGTCCTTGGGTACACTACTTGGAGAAGTTCGGCTCGTTCTCCTAAAACAAATCGCTCTCCTGCAGCGACACCCAGCGGCGGCTCGGTGCACTGCAGGACCTAAAACCAGAACTGACTTGCTGCCAGTTTAAACTCCATCAATTGGTAATATAATTTAATAAGGTACTCTATTGTACTTGACTGAACTGAATATTTCTACTCCACTACATTTCAGAAGGAAATGAATGTTACCCTGCTACATTTATTCAACAATTATTACTTTGCAGATTAAAATTATACATACAAAAGTATACGTGACAAAATATAATGCATTGTATAGATTAAAAAACCCATAAGTAAACAGAGTGGTTCAAATAAGCTCCACATTGACCAGCAATGTTAAATTATAAATTATGGTTCCACGTCAACCCACTGATGTAATATAACAAATATTCCGTCAAATTAGGATGAATTCTCCGATGACTCTGCAGTGGTCGGGTGTATAAGGGACGGACGGGAGGAGGAGTACAGGGCAGTGGTGGAGGACTATGTAGAGTGGGCCGGTAGAAATCACCTGCTGCTGAACGTGGCCAAGACCAGAGAGATGGTGGTCGACTTCAGGAGGAAGACGACGGCTCCACAACCGCTGAGAGTTCTGGGAGAGGACGTGGACATGGTGGAGGAGTACAGGTACCTGGGTGTCTCCATCGACAACAGACTGAAGTGGAAGACCAACATTAATGCTGTGTACAAGAAGGGGATGAGTCGACTCTTTTTCTTGAGGAAACTTCGATCCTTCAACGTGTGCAGCAAGATGTTGGAGATGTTCTACCAGTCTGTTGTGGATCAGTGTACTTCACTTCTCCGTAGTCTGCTGGGGGAGCAGCATTGGAGCCGGAGACACCAACAGACTTAATAAACTGATTAAGAAGGCCGGCTCCATCATTGGCTGCAAACAAGACTATCTGGAACAGGTGGTGGAGAGGAGGACACTGAAGAAACTATTATCCATATTGGATCACCCGGACCACCCTCTCCACCACCTACTGCAGGGACAGACTGATCCAGCTCCGCTGTCACAAGGACAGATACAGGAGGACATTCCTGTCCTCTGCTATAAGACTCTATAATAAATCACATCTGGCCAAATCATACACAAGACTATAACACTGCTACACTGCTGTTGCTGCTGTTGGCGATCTTGTGCTCTACTGTTTAGTTTATTTTGTCCTACTTAGTTAATTTAATACCATTCTATATACTGTGCATTTGTATTACTTCATTTTCTTAAATTGAATAGGTCCTGCTCTGTTATTATTGTATTTTATTATATTGTATATATTGTGCATTTTCCATACTTAATATTTCTATTTTATTGTGTAACTTCGTTTGCTGCTGTCACAGACAAATTTCCCCTTGGGGATGAATAAAGTATATCATCATCATCATCATCATCATCAATTTATAACTTTTAGAGCAGGTTGGTGGTTGCATTACAATCAATCAAGGGAGAGGCCTGTTTCACACTTCTCTTATTTCATTTTGCCAGTTCAGTGATTTAGTGACCACAGAACAAACAGAAGTCATGCCAGTGCTATAAATAGCATACAGCTCAAGATGTCCCCGTCTTTACTCAATGGTTCCACTGGTGTCTTGGTGATGGGTCTTAATTGCAATCTATTGTCCCATTTCTCAATAAATTCCAATTGTTGAATCCTCAATACACATCGGAGTCTTTCAATTTAAAATAACTCAACAGTATCCAGCCAGTGACTCAAAGTAAGAGGATCCTCTTTGCACCAACAGAACTTTAACCAGGTATCATCTCACCGATAGAACACCAGAACATTTCCTTTGTAATTCATGACCAAATATCGCTTTCATTATCATTCCAGTATTTTCTCATTTTCATAGTCTCTGAAAACACAGGTGTGATCTGTTATGCAGATGAAAATGTACTTTTAGTCTGTAGGAGTAATGAGGAATCTCACTGTTGTTCCACATCAAGGAGCTGGTTGGTTGCTGTATTTTAGAGACGTTGTAGTCGTCTTTGCATTCCTGTATTTGGCTTTATTTTCTCTCCAACAGACTGTGGAGACTCCTCAGCTCATTACTGGCCCACTCTACCCGTATTATCTTTGTATGGATTACAGTGTCACGGTCACACGGCTGGGTTCGTGAGAGAAATCTGGACAAAAACATATTTATTTTGAATTCTCTTCAGCAGGCCTGATCAAAGTCCAATGTATATAAAAGGTTAACAGATGGATCAATAACTACGACGTTTGGGTTACAGAGAAGATCAACAGAAGAGAGGTTTAATAAATGTGCCTTTTATTTGACAGAATTTGTAATTCTTATTAGGAAAATGTAGGCACCTTCCACATGGATGTACAGTTTGCATTTTTTAATCAGCTTTTCATAACATTATTACTGCACACAACAGAGTTAGGCTTCTCTGTTTCTATGACTTAGTAACGAAAGCCTTGCTGAACGTCTTTCTTCAGCTGGTTTGTGACCATGTGGTTTGGACACATGATCAAAAACAAATCCATACATGCAGCATGTGTCACTGAACACGGAGCACATAAAGAAAGAAGTTGAGCTGAAGAATCTTTCTTCACTTTCTTTCTTCATTGAAAGCCAAACATGCCACGTAAACAAACTTAAGTGCAGTGTCACGATGGTACAGCTGATATCTGTTTTACAGTTGGAGGGTTCAGCAGTGAGGATACTTTTAGCTTTCAGCAGCACTCTGATTCCCTCAGAATTTAAAGAGATTTATACCCTAAAAAATGGAACATTACTACAGAATGATACCCTGGATATTTTAGAATTTCCACAAGTATTTTTTTTTTGGGGGGGGGTTCCAATGAAGTCAGCACTTGAGAATGTTTGGCAGTAATGTTTCTCTTTGTGTTCTGGGACACACGGGAGCTTCCTCAGTATTAATCTTTGGAGAGGGCGATGATGGTGAAACGCAGCTCCTGAGGGTCGCGAGCCATGAAGACCTTACAAACCTTTGCAGCGTCCTGCGGGGGAATCAAACACACGATGACTTGCAACGCAACCAGAGACACAATATTTATGACAATTTGCCCGTTTTATTATGTGCAGTCTTACCTCCAGGAAACAATCGTCTGAGGTTTTTCCGTGGACGATAGGGAAAGGCTTCCGGCCATCTAGATTCATAACGATGAAAAAGAAAGTGGATGTAAGTAATTATCATCAACAATGAGACAAATGCAGCTCAATATATTTGTGGTGGAACAGTGGTTAACTCACCCAGTTCATACAACTGTCCTCCAACATTCACAAAAGCTATAAAATGCAGGTTCACTTTCTCATCTAGACTCGGGGCCTAAAACAGACACAAAGGGATTTGAGTTAAACACATTCCTAATAAACAAAAACCCAGAGGTGTTGTCTGAAGCTCCTTTAACTGACCTCAGTCTGCCCCTCCTGTGCACTGGATTCATGTGTAACGCGTATACTCTGAAACAGAAAGTAGGGAAAAGAGCCAATGAGGGTACGCAGTGGTTCCTGGTAGGGTTTTTATGGTAATTTAATCTCCAACAAAAGTACATAACACAAGGCCAGTGTTATCATCAACTGACAGCTACAGAGCTGACGTTACCTGGACATAGATGCTTTAGTGACCACTTCATCACCCCGTCCTTGAGCAAAGATGTGTTTTCTTACCTCGTCTTTTTCCAGGAAGGCGGCTCTTTCCTCGGAGGTCATTTTAGACGTTTGCTCGATAAACTTCTTCAGTGGAGAATCAGACTCTGAGGACAAAGGACAACATGTAGTCAAATCTATGGATTCAGAGCTGGGGGGGGGGGGGGGTGCAGCAATTTGTGGGCGTAATTGATGACGTAGACGCTCAATCAAATATCAATATTATAACTGAATAAGTGTTATAAGGGAAAAAACAGCAGATTTCATGCCGCAGCGCATCTTATGGTGTTTGCTTAATTATACGACGACAGTTTGTCAAGATGGACTTAAATGAAATGTTCAATTTGATTCTTTGGAGGAAAATGAACCGTTTATTAAGCGATGTATCTGTGAACGGTGGATAGATGAATCAACCGTTAGTGGCAGCCCTAGAGATGAGTGATGCGTCGGGTAGAGGTCGAGTGATCGGTTTGGCCGATGGCACTGATCCAGGACAGACTTGGAGTCGCGTTTTTCAATGTCGATTATATCAGAGAAATTCTTTCAGAAAGCAATTCTCAACTCCATAAAAATGTCCAAAATGTTCCTGCTCAGTACTATCGTTTAACAATCCACTATCAGGCGACCTCTATGTATATTATAGATATTGTAATCAGAGGCTGTGTATTGTAGGCTAGATACATTAAATTGGTTTCTTGTCTTAAAACTGATACATAACTGTTCTAGAGAGAGAAAACAAAACAATGCCTTTAATTGTTTTGCTGCTAGTTTTGTTCTAAAAATGTATTCAAATCCAAATTGAGTGGATATAGTGTCATATGGTCCTCTCAGTCATTTTAACCCACACACGACACAATCCACTCTGCAGTCATACGACTCTCTTCCATTGAATATGACGTGAACAGCATGAATACTCACCGAATTCCAGGTGAGCCTGGTTGTTCGCCACTGCGTGAATTAATCCTATTGTTCCACAGGCGTTTCCAATAGTTTGCTTGATGAAGTAGACGTCCGGAGACACCTCCTGTCGCTGACCCTTGAGTTTCTCTTCTTCTTCTTGCTTGAAAGCCTCGTACTGCACAGAAGGAGGAGGAGAGAAGAGAAATCTCTGTTGAACATTGTTTCTTAGCACATGGACATGATCCTGTACAACATGTACAGCAATTGTTGAGTCACAACATGCATCCATGTGGAGAGCTCCATTATGGCCTATATCCACATGCAGTTCATACAACAGTACCTTATCGGTCATCGGGAAGAGAAGCAGCACTGCACACACTGGTCTTGGTACCATGCCGAGAAGCTCTGGATCCAACCCGTAGACGTCTCCAAATTGCCAGGTTGGTCTCATTCCCAAGCAGTTGACGAACTACACAAAAGCTGAGAGTTCATTTGTGCGCTAACCTTAGCGTAAAGCTAACCGAACGACATCTCAGCAAGGTAGAAAAGTTGACCTCAAAGTTAAGTTGTACGTTATCGCTGGCTCCGGATATAACTTATTCCTGTCCTGTCCGCAACATAATATAATATATATATATTTTTAAAACAAGTCAATGTCATTACACTCAAAGAAATATTCACTGCATGACAGCAGACTACATTTCTGTGAGAAAATCTGACAGAGAGTTTCCTGTAAGATTATCAAAACCCAAGCAAGTATTAATTAATTACCGATCTTTTATTGGAAACTTAATTGTCATATGTCCAATTGAAACTGTGGATAAATATCCCATTTTCCATGTACCGCTGACCTGCTGCGTGTTGACTGGTTACACTTGCAATGAATTTAAATGAATAGAAATAGGAATAGAATAGGAAATGTACCAATTCCAAACTGTCTGTTTCCCCTCATCATCAGTGGCAAACTGTTAACCTGTGCAGTAGAGCTTTACCAAGTGATCCTGATGAGCTGGCACAGACTGAGACATCCAACCTCTTCCCATTGTTAAATGTGGACAGCATTGTGTGTGATTAATCCGGGGTTACATTGATCACTTTGCTCAGAGGCTTTGGCTACTTCAAAAAGGAAATCTCTACTGCAGGACAGAGGCTACATGTTTTAGTGAGATGTTATTGAAAATCCCATGGACAGCTGCATGAAATTAGACCAAATTAACTTTACTCTGAAATGATAGCGTTACGTTGGAGGCAGCACCATTGCTGGGTAGGCCTTGTCCCTCTGCAAGTCTCTTTGTCGCTGTTTATTAAGACCCATCTGGTGTTAAATTAAATCTGAAGAAAATTCTCACCTTGGTCATGACCTGAAATGAAAGCACACAAATAGAAGTATCAGTCAAATTGCTTTTGGATTTGGCGAAGCAGCCACACCGGTATTCAGCTTTTGTTCTAACTGCTAGCTCAAAGTTAGCTAGCCCTCACATGCTTGTCAATGAATGGCTTCGATAAAAACGACAAAGTTTGAAGAAGTATCAACGATACATACTTCTGGATTTGACTCCAGGGGCAACCAGCGTGGACTATCCATTCTGAAGCAACGTCAACAGTTACTTTCCTGTCTGCCGAGAGCTAAACCGCTGAAACTGATTCACCAAAATCTGTTTGACAGCTCAAATTCGCTTCCGCATCAGGAGAGTGCACCCTGACATTTAAATAATATGCAGGGGTGCTTGCCTCTTCATAAACCATAAATACACCACACCCAATACTTTACACCATAAAAATACAAGTTACATATATTATAAACATAGGTATGTTATTTTATTATATCGTAGATAATTGTGTCATGGTTCTTTGTCTGTAATAAAAAGCCGTTTTTAATGTGCTTCCCACACCACCCAACAGTGGATCATTCCAGAGTCGCAGGCGTTACTTCAGAAACACTTCTCAGTGGTTGTGGTTGCCCAGTTCTGTTCTACACAGTGCGACATTTCGTCCGCTTTATTTTGTATTAATGGCCGTGTTCCTAATCGTCTTCACTGATAATGTTGCTATAATAATGAGTTTTATTTATTTTTTAATCTCGCAAATTAGCGAACTGGTTCGATTCATGAGAGACAGCGAGTGCGATTATTGACAGTGGACAGCGTGTAGTGGCAAGTCTGTGGCGAGCGAGTTGAGTCACCTGAGCCACTTGTTCTCTGTGTACATCCTTAAAAGAGTAACCACGTTGTACTTTTTGTTTCTCATTCAGTATGATTTCGCTGTTTTTTAAACAAAAAGGAACAAAACACATTCTTTCCAAATAATTATTTGTATAATCATTTACAACAATCGCGCAAAATAATGAAAATAATCAGTTTTATTATAATTTAAAAGTATGTATAATTCAAAACGTTTTAAAATTAAAATCTGTAAAAAGTCCAATCCAAAATACACTATCTTAACTCTTCCTCTGCTTTTAGGTGTCAGTAGCCATGAGCTGCCAGTGTCAATAGTGCCACAGGAGTGCCACCACTTGTCACGGGACTGCCACTAGTTGTCAGACGATTGTCACTAGTCAGAGAAATGCCACTAGTCAGAGGATTGCCACTAGTCAGAAGACTGCCACTAGTTGTCAGACGATTGCCACTAGTCAGAGGATTGCCACAAGTCAGAAGACTGCCACTAGTTGTCAGACGATTGCCACTAGTCAGAGGATTGCCACTAGTCAGAGGATTGCCACTAGTCAGAGGACTGCCACTAGTTGTCAGACGATTGCCACTAGTCAGAGGATTGCCACTAGTCAGAGGATTGCCACTAGTCAGAAGACTGCCACTAGTCAGAGGATTGCCACTAGTCAGAAGACTGCCACTAGTCAGAGGATTGCCACTAGTCAGAAGACTGCCACTAGTTGTCAGACGATTGCCACTAGTCAGAGGATTGCCACTAGTCAGAGGATTGCCACTAGTCAGAGGATTGCCACTAGTCAGAGGATTGCCACTAGTCAGAAGACTGCCACTAGTTGTCAGACGATTGCCACTAGTCAGAGGACTGCCACTAGTTGTCAGAGGATTGCCACTAGTCAGAGGATTGCCACTAGTCAGACAATTTCCACTAGTCAGATGATTTCCACTAGTCAAACAATTGCCACTAGTCAGAGAAATGCCACTAGTCAGAGGATGCCACTAGTCAGATGATTGCCACTAGTCAGAATATTGCCACTAGTCAGAGGAATGCCACTAGTCAGACGAGTGCCACTAGTCAGAGGATTGCCACTAGTCAGAGGTTGCCACTAGTCAGAGGACTGCCACTAGTCAGAGGACTGCCATTAGTCAGAGGATGCCACTAGTCAGAGGAATGCCACTAGTCAGACGAGTGCCACTAGTCAGAGGATTTCCACTAGTCAGAGGATTTCCACTAGTCAGAGGATTGACACTAGTGGCAGTCCTGTGACAACTATTGGCACTAGCAGCGCGTGGCACCTACTGACACATTTAAGAAGAGGACAAGTGGAGATATTTTCCGACTTCAAACATTTAGGCATAACCACTTGTCAGTGTCAGTTGGCACTCTGCAGATGTTTAGATGCCACGAAAAAGTTAAAAAAAAAACACAAAAAAGTGAAAAACTTTGTTATTCAATATTGCAGCTAGTTATTTATGACTATTAAAGTAGGCTTAATAATTAGTGAAGACTATTTTTGTTCATTTTTGTTTCAAAACGCCATAACGTTGTTAGCAGAAGTATTTCAATAAAGTAAATTTCAAAATAAAGTTGAACATGGTTGCTCAACACATACAGTTTTAAGACAGCTACATGGATTGACTTATTCGGACCGTTGCTGAGTTACATTTCCATCCAATTTCAATGGGGCCTGTTAATATTCAAAGTTTTTTCTCCAGTTGATTAGAATCTAGATAGTTGTGCGGTTATAATTGCTGTTATACTCAAGAGAGGTGTGCGTATTCAGGTTTACCTGGTGGAAAAGTAATACCAGTGTTGTGCTTAGACTAACAGTCTCCTAGAAGTAAAGTAACATAGTGGTGGTATAACGTTTTAAATTTAAAAAATGTACTGAATTAAATCAAAAAGGTTGGTAGATTATAAATATTATGGTATATAAGTGTTATGTATTATGAAGTGAAATGTAGTAGTAGCTTGCCACAGACTTGCCACTGTGGTGCCAGTGCCACAAGGAGGATCTCGGCCTTGCTGTCTGAATCTGTTGTCTTTCGCTGCCGAAGCCAAATGTGACACTAGATGGCAGAAACTCCATTCTCCATTTACAGTCCAGTAGACACGAACAATAACACAGTAACAGCTGTTTAGATTGGCGATCTACAGTCAAGTGCTTGTGTTACAAGCAACTAAAAACAATTCACATAATGTGTTTCATTAAGCTTCTTTTCTTTGTCTTTGCTTCCTTGTCTTGTCTTTCTGAACACTTTAACTACACTAATAACTTTAAAGCAGATCCTGTACTCTGTCCTGGTTCTACTGTCATTTGTAGAATGTATGAAATACTCTATTTTATTGATCAAACACCTCAGTCATAATACTGTAACAGATATATGTGCAATGCATCTTTCATTTAGCATAATTTCATGTTTGACTGAATAAATATCTCAAGGCTCCAGGATTCAACAGTGATGTCATAGTATAGTGTGATTTCAAAATATAGTGTGATGTCATAGTATAGTGTGATTTCAAAATATAGTGTGATGTCATAGTACAGTGTGATGGCATGACATAGTGTGATGTCATAGTACAGTGTGATGGCATGACATAGTGTGATGTATCATAATAACGTGTGAACAAAGTGTGATATCATAATATAGTGTGATTTGGCATAACATAGTTATAACATATGTTATAGTAGTGTGATTCATTTTGAAATTGATGAAAGTTTAAATTGCCAGTCACCGCAGCTTTTTACAGCAGGAGATACTGTACATCCAGAAAGTAACTTCTATACCTCAAACACTTTTTTTTTTCTTTTTTTTTAATTCGGCCGAGGTGAAATGAGCCTGCTCCTTTTTCACAAACAGAAAAACAAAGCTGCTGTAAGCGTAACAACCAAAAGTATCCGATGACCCTCCAACACAGCAGGTGGCGGTAGAAACGCTTTACGGTAGCTGCGAAACGCCGAGAAAGAGAAAGAAGAAGAGCAGTATTACCGATTCTCTTGAATGAGAGGACTTTTCTCTGCACAGAAAGTAGCTCTGTTTGTTACTCGAGGGGTTTAAAGGATAATAATCCATTCTCCTTCTTTTTTGAGAGAATTCGCTAAAGAACGTTGTCAACACTGCACGGCGGTCAGACGTGACGCTTGTCCGAGAGGATGCCAGCAGCAGAGGAGTCGTATGGTGAGCTTCCATTTACATCATGCTGCTTCGCCGTACAGTGTTTTCAGTAGATTGCAGTTTGACTAGAGAGACGAAGAGGCTTCTCCCATCCATTCATTTAGTAGCGTTAGCTACCTGTAACATTAGCGTTAGCTGGAACAAACGATATCCCTAAACCCGTCCTCTGCGACGCTTAACCCCAGCTTTACCCTAACCGGTGTAACGTTACCAGTGCCACGCATAACCGTGCCACTCACCGCTGTTCTCACTATATTTAATCCCTCACATAAAATACATCATGTGAGCTGTGCTATGTTTAAAAAAGAAGGTTTTAACCCGTTTAACCAAGTTGCGGCTCAATTGCCCGTCCAGGTACTCGGCTGGCGGCCATCTTTGTTTTGATTCTGAACTAGAGGCACAGCTCAACAGGTTAACATCTTTTTATCAAACTCCACAATACATGCAAACAAGTATTTCATGTGACACCTTTCTTGAAATTGGATTAATTATTTTATTTCTGATTTATAAACTATTAGTCCTAATTATTATTTTAAATGTTGTCTTGCCTTATGCGGTGTCCCTCCTTGTCCCTTGGCGTCTTCTCTTCTTTCCTGTCCTGAATATGCGTTCTATTACTGAATAAAGTTCTGAGTAACGTCACACTGACATATTTGCAATAGTTTTAATCATAGATGAATAATTTGCAAGATTCCTTCGCAGTCGAATTTGCTTGCGTGCCCTTTTAAAAAGGACGCAGAGGGACCATGATTAACATAGACTGACTCTAATGACGCCCTGACTCACTTCACTTCTGTACTCCAGGTGTCAACAAAGCTGTGGACAACATCTGTCAGCTTTCTCCAGATCTGTTGACTGAAGCAGTGAGTATATTTGATCTCTCTTTGTACATGTTCCCATGCAAGGAAACAGGTTAATGAAAAAGAAAATAATAATAACGAGGCGTGCAGCATAGTCCTTGAGTAACATTGAAGACGTGCTGAGAAGAGGAACACCGCACAGGTCACACGTCGTGCCACAGACTAAATATCTTAATTGACAAAAATGTAAAGCAGCATCTCTCTTCACACTTCATGTCATATTGTTTGCCACAGCATGAAACCTCTCAGTGGGATTGACAATGGGATGTTAAATACAGGATGATGGTGTTCATTGTAGGGCTTTTAGCAGCCGCGCTCCGCACAAGTCGCACAGGATGTGGCGTCGCCGCCATAGAGGTTGTGCTGCAGTTCCGATAACTAATCTCCTAATCTCCACAGTGTCGGCACATTCTGAATTTTCTTCAAGGGCAAACCAGAGGAGTGGATTCAGCCGAAATTTCTGACGTGAGTCAATATTTCCCCAGAATATTTTTTTAACTTCTAGTAACCCGGCTTCCCAAGTTCCTCTTTCAGTACTTGTTTTGTTCTTTTTTTTCTGCACAGAGATTTCAGAGAGCTGGAGTCAGACTTGACCATGAAGCTCTGCAGAACATGATCAGATTTCTCATGTTATCATTCAGGTATCTATTTGTGTCTTATTTTTTTTGCCTATGAACGTGGTGTGTTAGAATGTGTCAGCCCACGTTTATTCCTGATGGTATTGATCGAGGCCCAACATGTTGTGTTTGTCCAGTTTGATGCATTTGCATGCATTTTTATGCCTATAGCGTGGGTCGCCAATTGTGTAACGGAGCTTTAACAGCCTTTATCCGGGGGTTATGCGCCTGGTAAAATGCTAAATCTTTACACAAAGATGCACTTCATTGCAGTGTCGGGTGACATTTGTATCATCAGGTCCGCTGGGAAGAGCGACCTCTCTGGGGATGACCTTGTGTCGAGGCTGGAAGAAGGAAGTAACAAGTGGCCGAAGGCTTCCCTTCAGGTGTTGCACAGGCTGTGGAGTGAACATGGTGCATCGGTCCATGCTCAGCAGGAGGTCCAGGCCATGCTCAGCATCGGCCAGGTATGCCCAAATGTCATTTTCAAATATTTCTTGATGAGTTTGTCTCTATTGGAGGCTGATGAGACTTTGTTTGTTTGCTGCATCTTGCTAGTTGGTGGACATGCAGTGGAAGCTCGGCATGGCAGTGAGCTCCGACACCTGCCGATCGCTCAACTCCCCATATGTGTCTCTGCTGCTGAAGATCGTCGAGCCCTCTGGACAGATTCGTCACAGGTCTTTTGAAATGACCGTTCCACAGTTCCAGGTGTGTGTTTGTTGATGTGAATGTAATGTTCTTTGGTGCAATTTATCACGGGATTGATTTTTGTGATTGATTTCCTTTTTTTTTTGTCCCTGGCAGAACTTTCACAAGCAGTTCAAGGAGATGGCAGCTGTTATGGAGACTGTGTGATTGCTGAAGTGCTTGTGGAAATTCCACCCCAGTTTACATGTAACAAACAGCATGACACGTGTGTGTGTGTGTGGGGGGGGGGGGGGGCCTTCTGGCTGTCGCACAATGTGGAAACAAATTACTGTCAATTGTCTGCTTTGCACTTTCGTTGTTCCACATGATTTACTTTTTAGGGCAAACAGCTGTTCCAATAGTTGAAAAAGCTCGTCTTCACTTTGAATGCCAAGATTAAGTGTACTTCTTCCCATTCATTCATCGAGGTAGCATGATAACTAATGCAGTCTAATAAGTAATAAATCCCACTTTAAAGTTACTACAAGGAACTTTCACTTTGTGTTGAATTTGGCGGCCCCTGTGGACAGAAGTGGTAGTGTTCCAGAGATTCCCTTTAGAAACCCATTTTAGTTCATTGGGGTCTGACAGTCTGCTACGGGCAGTCGTCATGCGTTGGTGAGAACAAAAAGCAGAGAGTCGGAGAAACAAAATGTTATTTGCTGAGTGTTTCACGGCCCTTACGTTCTAAAGCACAAATAAAACACTTCTACACCTCAAACACAAACTTGCGGGAAGGTGCTGATTTGGCAACGAATGCAGCCCAGGGGCAGGTGTGTGCTTGGGAACACAGACACTCAGTCACTCTGCACACAGCCGAGGAGAGAGAGAGAGAGAGAGACGCACAGGGGGAAACACAGCCACGTAACAACCCGTTCTCATCCCAATACGAGAACAACGGCCGCTTTGTTATCCGACAGAGCCAGAGGGGGACTCGTGCCTCGGTAGCAGATAGCGAGCGGCGGTGTTGGACACAGCAAAAAAAGAAGGAAAGAGAAAATCCAGGCAGAAGGCAGCAGGTCATATGTGATGGAGAGGAATTATTTTTGTCTAGTTTTTTTGCATATTGTACCTTTTAACAAACAGCCTGCTCTAGAGAGCTGCTGCTGAACTGCATCGCATTATGCAGAGAGGTGTTTTTGTTTGTTGCTCTACCCTCAGTGGTGGGGTGGACAAAATAATTGAAACACCTGTCTGTATTAACGCAATACAAGTACCACAAAACACATCCTCCGAAATGTCCATTCCGTTGAGTCAACACTTCTAAAACAGTTCAAACTGAACTTTTTATAAACTTCATGGACTGTTTCATCAGACTGCATTAGTTTTGTCTAACGGTGTTATGGTTCTGGTCCTATATTGCACTAAACGTCAGGCCCCCTCTGGTGTGGTACTTTTAGAGTGTACACAATCAATACGTCGCCACAGTGAGCACTGCAGTTGTATTATTTTTTATCTTGGGTTATGGATTGTGATTAGCCCGCTTTACAGCATCCTTTATACCACATGGTCCATGTGAACTTTAGACAGTTTTTTAGACAATTTATGAAAACTTTCTTTTACTCTGTTTTCCCCCTTGCTATGCTCAAATGGCCACCGTGTGGTTCTGAGGCCTTCGCCCTTTTTTCCACTTTGCTCTTGTCTTCACTTTGATGCCACACAACAATGATGCAATAAACTATGATTAAATGTAAACCTTGCAGTTTGTGGTTATTTCATCCCAACTTCACAGCTCAGAGCAAAATAAAGCAATTACACACTAAAACAATTGCTGTAAATTACTGCCACTGTTTACCATCTTACTACTCAGTATATGCAGAGTCCACAGGGAAATCATTCGGACTCTCTACTTTTGGGTACTCTTCCAGTCTGATGGTGGTTCCTAATGGGAAGTCTGAGGATCTGAAGGCATGCTTTAGTTATCTAGTGTGCAGATTGTGTACGATTGCATGTTTAGATTTTCCCCACAATACATCGTAGACATCGTACCATGCCAGCACTCCAAGAACAAAAATACAACTATTATTTCATCAAATAAGGGTCTGGGGGCAGCTGTGTTATAAGTATACAGGTAGGATATGTTAACGTGTTGCTCACCAGCAGAGCGGGGTTTCGTAGGCTGCACAGCTCTTGTGCTTAATTTAGTTCTTATGGCTCAGATACTATTTTGGGGGATAGGAGGAGTGCTCAGAATTCGATGGGAACTCCAGCGCATCAGATGTGATTACAGCTCTCCAAGACTATGAATCAGCACGGCCTGCTTGTAAACACTTAGTTGTGAACTCTTGCGTGTTGTGCTGCCAACATATAGCCAAGTGTACGGCCGAGTCTGGTCTCTTTACACCGGCTGATGTCAGTTGGTAGGTAGGATTTACAACTGAGTGTCTGGCCCGGAGGACCGCCGCCATGAGGGGGCCCCTAAACACAAATCCGCACTACCGTGGAAGAGGTTTTCCAGTTATTATGCTGCTGTGTAGAAAAAGGTGGAGCCTCCCGCTTGTCACGTTTCACGCAGCGGCTCTGTCCCTGCCCACTTCCCCAGCACATGGGACGGTTGGGGCGGGTCGTCAACGCGCACACAGCCGCTCCGCCTTACGGGGCGTTGTGGAAGAAAGGGTCACAGACCTGGAGACTGCATTAAAAGGCGATAAACAAGCATGCGATGCATGTATGTTTTTTTTAGAAAGGGAAAAAGGAACCTAGCGACCACGCCGGCTAAGCTTCAGTGTAATCGGATTCCGGGGTTGGGTCTGTAATGCGCCGCCCCGTTGTGCGCTCAGGAGCGGCGTCCAAGAAATCAGATTTCTCTGGGCGACTTGTGTTTACACAGGAGCCGTCCACAGCCACGTTTTAAAGCACGCAAGCGAGCTCGTGCTGGGACAGCACGGAACTGTTCTGGCGTTTCGAGTCGCTGCCCATGCAAACAGTGGAGGACCGGAGCAGAGAGAGACGCGCTGCAAAACACGCCACCGTATAAATATATGCATTGACGTGACATTGGATGTGTGATTTTTGGATGACATGCAGCTGATCGACGGGCCGAGCACATGTGCGTGTAGCAAATCGCTGGGTTGTGTGCAACTTTTTGCCGTGGATGCGGACAGGGAAACTGTTGCAAACTAACCACAACTACGCCCCGGCCTCGGTTGCAGGGGATGGTACATCTGGATCGTTTATTTATTTTGTTAAAGTAGTCTTTTAGTGCCCCGCGAGCCTCGACCGAGTGTCCCGCCGGGGGTCGACATGGAGAGTCCGGATGAGAGGGAGATCAGTCCCCCAAAGTCGGACAGGAGGTTCGCCCTGACGTACGTCGGCTGGTCCTCGCTCGACAGGCGGACCACCCTGCCCATGCTGCCGTGGCTGGTGGCGGAGATCCGCAGGAGAAGCGAGAGGGGCGACTGCGGCCCCGCGGTGCAGCCGAGGGAAGTTCAGCTGGTCCTCAACCCGCCGTTCGTCCGGTGCGTCCCCTCCAACAGCAACTGCTCGTCGGTGTTCATATTCGAGCACAAGGCGCAGCTCGTCTCGCGCTTCATACACAACAGCAACGACCTCGCCTACTTCGCCTATCTCACGCGGGGCCAGCCCGACAACCCCGAGTCCGAGATGTCCTGTCACGTCTTCAGGGCCAACGACCCCAAGCAGGTAGGGCCCCCCCACCGAGAGAACCGAAAACAATACAGTGGACACGTGACACAACAGCAACTATACCAGGAAGAGAGAGTGGCACTATTGTCTCAGTCTATTGTTCTTCACAATGATGATGATGATGATGTTGTTGATGGGAGCAGTAGAATAATCTGTTATTCATGTTATTTCTGGATTATTGCACTTGAGAAGTGAGTTTTTGGTGACATCACACTTCTTAAAACTGCAGTTCAAACAATACCAAGCTGTCATTTTAATGTTTTCATCATATTCCAAAAAGTCCTGAGGGTCCCTAACTGTAAATGTGATGTCAGGATTTACAATATGGTCCACCTGTTTACTTATGATGGACTGAATCTAGCTCCACGTGTAAACAGAAGACAAAAGTCTTGTGCAGGGCCTGAATAGAAATCTTCTTTTAGGCGACAGCTAAGTCATTTAATCTCAAACACACAGAAGATTAGTCAACGGTGCAAACATGTTTGCTTCGGTATTAAGTATTTAGGCCACTGGTCAGTCGCTGGGAATGATAAACGGAGCAACCCTGGATCTTTTTGTTTGTTTTGTTGGCGAGATTAATCCATCTCTGTGCTTTTCCCCTTTTTCAAGGGGGGGGGGGGGGGGGTCAGACATCTCTCTGGTGGCTGTAGTGTGACAACAACAGTATAGGCACAATATCGAGTCAGCACATTTACACGCTGATCAGCATGCCACTCTTGAGTAATGAACTGAAATGTCGTAAGCAGTCAAAAAATCAGGAACGTGGGAGTCAGTGTTGTGAAGAAAATGAGTGTGCAGTCATGTTTTGTTTTTTTCATCTTTGCTGAAATGCACTTTTTGGGGCACAGTGTTTCAGGCCCTGTGCTCAGGAGTTAACCACAGTGTGTGTGTGTGTGAGTGTGTGTGAGTTTGCAGTAGTGATTTCTTTATATATGAATCATAGGTTCTGGGGTTGTGCCAACACGATTATTCACCTGCTTTAAGACCAGCTGAAGTCTTGCACCCTGTCAATGTTATTCCTGTCTCCCCCAAACAAAGAAACCGTCTCAAATAATGTCCGCAAACTGATATCCAGTGATGCTGGCGTTCTGCATCGATCTCAAATCCGCCTGCGTTGTGTCATGTTTCCTGTGGTGTGTGTGCAGGCTGTTGGTTTTGCTGGTGAAAGCTGAGAGCAGAAGAGCGCTCCAAGGCAGACGCACTCTCGAGGTGTCGGGCCCCTCTGCTGCCATCCAAGTGTTTGCAGCAGTCGAGGGGAGAGGCATCTTGAACATACCTCAGTCGGCGTAATTACGCAACAAAAAAAACTGGTTTGGCAGCCGACGAGCGAGTAAATGTGCGAGGTGGACCATGTGGAATGCATGGCTTATTCTACCAGTGCACTGCCACGTGTAACCGTCTGTTGCAGACATTGTTAATGATTCGATTATTTCCCAGGTATTTCATCTTTATAATACAGGAGGCTACAGGAGTTCTCATTGTGCTTCGGTGGGTTTTCTATGTGTCCCAACTGAGTTTGAAGACATTCTTACTCTTTGTCTTGTTTTGGAGTGACGGGCATGTTTTCTTTTTAAATCTATTCTCAGCACGAGGCCTGAGGAATAGACCCCTGGCATCTACCAATGCGATGTGAAAGGTTAAAAATGAAACGACGCTCGTGGTGTCCTGAAGAAGGGGCAAAGCTGAGCTGGCTCTGTCGATTTTGTACAAGTGGGAGGAAGAAATGGAGTTTTAACGAGGAGAATTGCTTACAGTCTATGAATAAACATGGAATGTCCCATTGTGTGTGTGTTCCTATCTTTGAAACCTCCTCGACTTGAAATGCAACTTCGGTCCCCGTGTAGTGTTTTAATGCCGTCGTTAGCGGTTAAGCATGAGGTGCGGCCGTTCTGGCATCACTCAGTCATCTTTACACTCTTGATTGGTGTATCCATGACCACAGGCTCCACATAATGCTTCGATTGTAGCATTTTTACTTGGCTCAGAGTTTGGGACACTCCTTTACGTCCCCAGTGAGAGACTGATGACAGCATGCTCAAGGTTAACCCTCAGCTCGTCTCCATTGTGCTGTTATCACGGCAGCAGGAGACAGCCAGAGCCCGCTCAGTGTGCTTTCCACCTCTGCTCCCACTTGGACCTGGACCACAGTGGAGTCTCTCACTGGTGTCTTGTGGGTGCTGGTGATCATTCTGCGACACGTTGCGATAGTGGGACACAAGAGTGACTTACTGTAGAAGTCTAAATCAGCATTCAGGAAACTTCATTCTGTATTTTTAAATAATACAAAATGATTGATGATGAAGTGTTTAATCTGCAGTGCATTGGGAACAAATTGACTTTATTCATATGCTGACACGTGTTACATCTAAGTGAGGATGCGTTATGCTGTAAAGAAGTAGCTTTGCATGTTTGGAAATATTCATGCTTCAAGAGTCAGCTGACTCCATTTTTTTCAGTTGATTATTCTTTTTTTTTAGCTGTAAAATACATTGGTTTGTCTGTGCAAATCACATGATGTAACTGTTTGATTGTATGCACAATGTGAGAGTAAACATAACGGAGAGCTCACTGCCTCAGATCATTTTATAACCAAAATATAATTGGTCTTGTTCGGACGTTAAATCGGATTTAAAGAGTTAATTTCTCTGCTCTCTTGAAACATTGTGATATTCCCTTATGACATGAGCTTCTTGGCCCATGTCAAGGTGACTTAAGAGCCTTCGTGTTGCTTTGTGTCGAGTTGGGACATGAACTCTGTTACACTACAGTGCCCAGTTTGTGTTCAGGCAGATGGAAAAGCACTGGGAGGACGTCACGGCTGTGCTGAAAACAGTGAGGTGCCTTTTGGAACCAATCCTTGGAGAGCTCCCGGCACACAAAGACGGCTATGTTTAAAGCGACAGTATTCATGCAGGTTATATACAAGCAGCAGCAGATGCCTGTATTTCATGAGGTGGTTTCTGTTTCAGTGTTTCTTTTTGAAAGTTGACATTTGAAGTTTGGACAAATTGCTGTTATTGGATTTTTTTATTTTGAGTAACTTTGCAAGAACTTACAATTCTTACTTTCAACGTTAATAAAAAGCATGTCATCTTGTAATTGCTTCTGTTCTGACATGGGGAATAATCCCAGGTCTCTGTCTGCTTCCGTCCGTATTCGACATAGACACAATGATAACCTGTGTGCCTCTAAAAGAAGTCTTAAGTCGGCTTAATTGCAGATGGTGTGTGTTGGGTCACCGGCGTGGTTTGGTTTAATGGTGCCGATGAGGGCAACAGAACTATGTGGCCTGCTACTGTTTCACCTGGTATTATTACGGGCGACTGTTGGTTCGACGTGACATGAGCCATGCAGTGAGAGCGCCCGAGGACTCCACCAGCTCAGAGGGAAACCGTCCTCGTGTTGGTTTTCTGCTGAGCTCTAAAGCTGCTGCTGTTTGTTTAAACGGGCTTTGGATCACTTATATTGTTTGATAAAGCCAGGCAATGATGGGCGAAGGCTGGATGTAAAAACCAGTTTGAAGAAGCGTAAGAGTGGGAGGCTATGTTTGAATAGGTTGGGGGGGGGGGGGGGGGGGCTCTTTGCCTGTCTGTGCCTGTCTCCACCCAGGGATTGAGCACCTTTACTGGCTCTGTATTAGGTTGACTACAAATAATTAATCGGATGAAATGGTGCCGTGGCGTCATCTTACTCATGTATAATCCAGCAGTGCCCTTCCATGTTAAGATGGCGCTGTTAGTGTTTTTACTCCTACACAGGCCTTACAGGCCTTACAGATCAGACGGTGCAGCTGTGATTCTCAGCCACCAAGGCCTCTGAATTACCATGACCTTTTAGTGTCAGCACTGCTTTTTTTCCCCCGACAAAGGTATTTTTATGTGTCGACATTGGTCTCTTCTCTTGAAGTTTGCTGTTATTTCAAAAGGTGCTTTGACATTTAACAAAGATTCCAGAATTTCATTGAGTTTTATGAATGTATTCTTTGTGTATTTTTTGTAATGTAATGCTAACTGCATTTGGTTGCACAGCCCTGTTGTAACATTAACACGTAGCTGTGTGGGGGCCAAGAAGAAGAGTGAGTGAGGAGTCAGCTGGCAGTGAATGGCAATTATGAAATGGGCAATAAAAGTTTTTTTTTTTGAGAAAGCTTGAGTCGCCTCAACCGCCAGACGTCCTTTAGCTTACAGCCGTAACTGGCTCCCCGAAATATTGAGTTGTTTGCTGTAGCACAATGCGAGCATAGCTGTGGACAGATGTAGAGGTGCACACATACGTGCGACCGATCGCATGACCCTCCTGGCGGATATGAAGACAATTACACAGGTCGGTGTTGTTCGAGTGAACAGATGGCTGAACAACTACCCACCTCCTGCCCTTCTTCCTCCTCTCAATGCAGCCCTCTGTCACCAGCCACGCACGGCTCTCCCCCCCTGGGGAGGCAGGCACTTGGAATACGGGACTTTAAAATAGCTCGTGTGGCCACAGCAGCAGTATGGAGTTTTTGATCCCTCCAGTGTCTCGTACATTCACTGGCCTCCATGAAAAGCAGGAAGTTTGTGTTTTGTTTCCAGTCGTCGTCCTGTTTCCCTCCCGCTTCTCTCCTGTGGTTCTGGTCACACCTCTGATGTTACATAACTTCCCTCCTCGGTCCACATAATAAATGTATTTGCTCAACAGTCAGTTGGCGACTCTTATCAGATAGCCGCTGTTTGTTCTAGCGCTCATTGTTGTCTTAACCAGAGTATTTGACTGACCTTCACTGTGGCCCTCGTTCTCGCTTTTTAACGAGCTGGAACTCGGGGGGGGTCGGTCAGTCCCATTGTCTCTGCTAAAAAGAATGAAAACTCGATTGTAAAAGTGCCTCATGACAGAATGATGAACTGCCTTTTAGATTCCGTAGTATTGCATAAGAGAGCGCTTTGAAAGACGTACATTTTCTGTCGTGACTTGTTTTGTTGTTTCTCCTGGATGCAAATTACCGAAATAGGACATCCTGCCTTCTGCAGGACAACAGGGTGCAGGTGCCCCCCACACACACACACACACACACACACACACACACACACACACACACACACACACACACACACACACACACAGAGAGCAGTACCAGGCTCCGTGACCTTCAAGTCCCTGATTCCTTTGTTGTGTCCTCTTTACCGTAGCGTGCGGGCGTTTCCTGTCTCCTAACCTACTTGTGTTCTGTGGTGTTTGGTCTGTCTGTTGTTGACTAGCCTTAGTTAGTTCAAATATTGTTATTTGAAGTCACATGACGTCAGGTCATGGGATTTGTTAATCCAAACATGTTCTTGTGTGAACTGCCAAACCCAGTTGTACTTGTTGTGTTTTGACTGCTCGTTGTGTATTTAGTCTACACGTGTTTGATTATGATGTGATTTTAAACATAGAAACTAGAAACGACTCTCAAACGGTGTCTTTTGAGTTAAAAGAGTTTTTGCAAATGCTGCTGTTGTGTCCGTCTCAGTAGTGTTGAGTTATGTTGTGCAGTCGTGAAGGAAGAGCTGCAGAGAAAAACCTCCTCTGGCGTTTGGCTCCAGTTCGCTTCCCTTCCCTCCTTTGTTTTACGGTTTTCCTCGTTAATGTCTTCCTATTTGTCATGTACCTCCGGTCCACTCTGCTGTCTTACAGGTCCCTGAGGTGATCAGCAGCATTCGCCAAGTGTCCAAATCAGCCTTAAAGGAAAACGCCAAGCCCAAACAGGAAGCCGACGAGGCCTTCTACAACTCCCAGAAGTTTGAAGTGCTTTACTGTGGCAAGGTAGAAATGAATGAGCTCCTGACTGATGAAGTGTTTTTCCATTTGATCTAGGCAAATTGTATTAATGCAGCTGAATTCATAAAAAATATCCAGGTGACAGTTCTGCTCAAAAAGGCTCCTGCCACCCTCGTCGATGACTGCATCGACAAGTTTCGTCTGCACGAGGTCGAGCGCAAGCGCCTGCGACTGGTCAGCGGCCAGCGAGGGTCCACAGAGGGTGTCCCCGTGGAGTTCCTCATTGGGGGGGAAGGAGACCCCCTCTCCTCTGCTCCGGATGAGAGTATAGAATACACGGAAGGCCCCGGAGTGGAGGACATGACTGGAGGTGGAGGTGAGAGCCTCAGGCCGATTCAGGATTAGCATGAGCCCTTTTATCGAAATAATGCGCGTGCACACGGCACAACAACCGCTCAAAGCTGAATCTGTAGCTTCACTCAGATTTACAAGTCTCATGTCTAATTGCCAGCAGGGGGCGAATCCTCTGAGTGTACAGAAGAAAATGACTTCTCACTCGATTTAGTACCTCAGTAAACACCGTGTTGTTCTCCTGCATCGTGGAGCTAGTTAGGATGTATTCTAATTGTATTCTTCTCATTATTGTACGGAAAACGTTAGATGATTATTTGATTAAACTGGATGACAAACTGCTGCATTCTGATTGGTCACGTGGTGGACCTATGCACCAATTAGAATATTGTGAATGTAAATAAACCGTGTGTCTCCGTGTGTCTCAGGTAAAAGCTTGTCTAACAGTGCCAGTCAGAGCAGCCTGCGGGGAGCGTTCCCCGAGTGCATCCTGGAGGACTCCGGGTTCGAGGAGCCCCAAGAGTTCCGTACGCGCTGCAGCAGCCTGGCCGGCAGCCTGCAGAAGAAGCCGGGGGAAGGCGTCATCTTGGGCCCTGTGCGGCGCAGACACTCGAGCGCCCCGAACCACGTTCAGCCGTCTGACTCGGACAAGAACCGCACCATGCTCTTCCAGGTAGAGGACGTTTGACAGTGCAGTCGACCTCCACGAGAAGTAATGATGTGCTGCTCTTATGCTGATGTCTTGGTTTCAGAAATAGTGCATCGGCTCGGGGGTTTCTTATCTCCGAGTCCAGATAACTGGAGCTGGTAGAACTCAGCACTGAGGAGCTTTATCGTAACGGCAACGTACTGGCATTAAGAGATCGCTGCTTTGTTGTTGAGTGCTTAGTTTGTAACCGAGGGCCTGGCCAGGACCCAGGGGTCTATTATAGTTTAACTACAGTATAAATGGACATTTGTACTGAGCTATTTAAAAAACTTTTACTGTGTTTTATGGATGGAGATATTAATGTTTTCAGCTTGTCCGTCCGTCCCACTCTCCTGAACGTGACGTCTCGTGAGCGAATTTCTTAAAATTTGGCACAAACATCTACTTGGACTCAAATTTGAACAGATTTTGGAGGTCAAAGGTCACTGTGATTTCACAAAATACAGTTTTGTCCTCAACTGAAGAATTCATATGCTACATATGACAATTGCGTACAAACGTCCAATAGCATGAGATCAGTGGCGGCTGGTCCATAGAGGGCGCTAGGGCGCCGCCCCCCCTAGAACTACAAAAAATAAAAATAAAAATAAAAATAAAAATAAAAATATAAATAAAAATAAAATTAAAAATAAAAATAAACTATACAAATTGTCAATATTTGTGTTTTTGAAACATGGAATCACCCAGTAATATGTGTACAATATGATATCTGCGGTAAATATATGCTTTTCCGGCTTGTCCTCTCTGCCTGTCTGCTCTTCCTCTCTGTGTGTGCGCGTCTCAGCTGGCTGGGGCGCTGGAAAAACTGCCCCAAAGAGGCGGGTCTATAAAGCAGTTTAGCCAATGCTGAGTAAAGATATAAATGAGTGACATACAATTCAGCCAATCAGCGTCCTCAAATAGATTCAGCTTGGGGCAGTTTTTTTCCTGCCCCAAGCTGCGCGTTCTCGTCAGGAGAAGTCTCTACAGGAGAGCGCCAGTGTGAGCACTACTCCTCCAAGACCCGTTTGAGAGGAGAACTGAGAGGAGAAACTACTGAAAGAGCTGATCCCAGATCAGCCTGACCTCACAATCAGACAGCAGACTAGCAGGAAAGAGAAGCAGTACATGAAGCTTCTCTACTAGCTGTACACCAGACAGGTTTGACTAGCTGGATGATGTCATGATAATAACTTATTTATCTTTTTAAAACAACGGGGACAGAACCAGCATGGACAGTTAGGGAGTGAGGGACATGAAGCACCTGTCTGAGAAATGGATATATAGTTATATATATATATATATATATAGTGTGTGTGTTTTATATTATAGTGAATATTATTATATGACATATATATTATTATATTATACAGAATATTATTATATGATATATATATTATATTATACTGAACTCCCTGTGAGGGTGACTAAAATAAGATGTCCTGACGTGTTTGTGAAAGTGTTATTTACTGCTTTTTTTTGTGTTGGAATAAATGTTAAATATTTAACTGCAAAGTAGTAATGCGCGTTTGATACCTTAATTTGTTTACATTAAATCATTCTGGGATGTTTGCTGAAATTGATTGGATGTGGCACAGCCCTACCAAGAACATTTTCCACCAGCCGCCACTGCATGAGATGATGTCATTTTGGACAGACGTGGATGTAAACCGCAACTTGGCCGGTTTATTTCTAATTTGTGTAATTCTAGTTTTCCCTTAACTCCATCTGTGACACCAGAAACCCAAATGGCCCGCTTGCTTCAAGTCATTTTTGTTTTTTCATTTAATTCTGAGCTTTCTGTGCACGTGGCTGGCCGTAGTATTGCAGCGACTGGCATCGGGCCTCAGTCGCAGCTCCGGTTAAAGAGGCCGTAACTCCTGCGTAAACCGCCGCTTTGTGGGAAGCATGCGGCCTGCGCAGCGAGCCAGCTGCCATTCCTCACACACCAAAACTAGAGCACAACGCTCAATATGATATTCCACATAGCAGTCAATTGTGGGACAAATCGTTGGTGCAGACTTGTTGACCTGGTTTTTGAGAGTGCGTCACTGAACGGGTCTCAGAACAGTCGACGCTGAGATGGTCTTTGACTCCAGTAGACACGGTGTGGGGATATTGTTTTGTGTTCTCTTTTATGTGTCTGTACGTGGTCTCGCATGAATCCGTCTGACTCGAATATACTTTTGTGTTTTCGCAGGTCGGGCGATTTGAAGTGAATCTCATAAGTCCGGACAGTAAAACGGTGGTGCTGGAGAAAAACTTCAAAGATATCTCATCGTGCTGTCAGGTTGGTTTATTTTTACTCTATTTACACTAAAAGCCTCTTTTCTGTCTCTGCTGCGGCTCCAGCAGTAAGATAAGCTCAGACTAATTTGATGCATTACTGCCCTCCTTTACAGCCCAGCAGGCCTTTTATTTCCATTTGATTCTGGCGTCTTTATCAGTGATGTAGAAATATGTTCTTTTTTTAAACAGACATCCAGGATAAAGATAATGCCCCGTCTAGCGTGAGCAAATTGTCCATTTCACTAACCTAATGGTGGCTGTAAAGAGCCATTGTGGTGTCTGAGACGTGCTGTTTTATGAAGTTGCAGCTCGATGATTTGTATCGCCGAACTGAATGCAAAGATCCAAAAGTGTGGTCTTCCCTCGCCGTGATTCATTCTGGTTTCCCCGTTTGTCTCGAAATGTGACGCAGGGTGTCAAGCAGTCCGACCATTTTGGATTCATCGGTCGCGACCAGTCCGAGGCTGGTCCCAGTCAGTACGTGTGCTACGTTTTCCAGTGTGCCAGCGAGTCGCTGGTGAGTCATGCAAAACGCCACTTCAGCTTCCGCTCTTAACCCGATACTTGTATTTTAATCCGTGCTGTCCTTGCGTGCTCGTGCTTGTCTCGTCCCCACTTCATACCGCGTGCGTCAGGTGGACGAGGTGATGCTGACCCTGAAGCAGGCCTTCACGACAGCAGCGACATTGCAGAGCAGCAAGACCCCGATCCAGCTATGCGAAGCCTGCCCCATGCACGACCTGCACAAGCTCTGCGAGCGGATCGAAGGTGAGCCGCGGGAACTCAGTCGCTCCCTCCGGCTTGAGTCATAAATGTGTCGATGCGTGGTCAGTTTCTCCGAGTTCACGCGACACCAAAGGGCTCTAATTCTCAGTTCCTCTTCTGTTTCCAGGTCTCTACCCACCCAGAGCAAAGCTAGCGATCCAAAAATATCTCTCCCAGCTGACTGACAACGAACAGGCAGAGATCTTTGAGCGAGTTCAGGTGAAGTTAGCTCTGCACGTCTTATTATCTGACATTTGTGACATTTTGACAGGTTTTTTTGTGACAGATTTTTAAAGACTGCTTCAAAGCAGCATGCTTTTCTTCCCTTCTTGTGTTTTGAGTGTTTGTGTGTCCATGTCTGCAGAGACTGAAGCCCGGGTCGGACCAAGAGGAGAACGAGCTGGTGGTTCTCCATCTGAGGCAGCTCTGTGGAACCAAACAGAAGTCCCACCTCCACATCGGAGAGGCCCCGCAGGTAGACCCTGAAAATAAATCATAGTTACAGATTTGATTTCTTTAGCTTTACTAGAGAGCCGAAAACACATTTTCACTCAAATCTAAATCAAATGTAGTAAAACATTTCCAAGGGCCTTTAACAGCCTTGCAATTTGAGAAAAGTCACTTTAGCGCTGAAAGGTTTAAAAAATAATTTGGTTTTATTTGCAGAAAAGCAAATAATTCCACGTTGTCTCAGCCCTCTGGACCTCTCTGTCTACGAGTAGTTATTATCCTACGGTTGTGTGAATATAGCAGCAGTTTTAAATAGACAAGGCCACAGAAAAGATTAAAAAAATAGACACGATTGTACTAAACAGGATAGTTTGAGTCCTTGGATTCCAGTCAAACAGGTTTTCTTTCTATTGGTATTTTCTGTGAGTGAATGTAAGGTTACATAGAACGTGATGGCTGCTTTTGATGCCAAACCTTTTCAGCTCTTTACTTCCATCTTAAATGTTAAGGTCATCACAGTATAATGTTCCTGCAAAGAACTACGCTGGTTATCAATTGACTGGCTGACATTCAAGACGTATGAAAGGCTAGTGGATAATTACTTTAGCATGGTGTAGCCTGAGGGCCTGTACGTTAAATAGTCAATTGAAATGGCACCAGTCCACACATCCAGTATTATTCTTGGCCGTGTGGTTTGGCTGCTGTTTGCTCACAGAGTCTGTTTTGAAGGCTCACACTGACAGTCGCACGTCTTTTATTTCTGTGATTGTTTCCCTTTCCTCTGCCCGTCGTCGTCGTCTGACAGAATGCAGCAAACAGCTCATCGGCAGGAGACGGCACGGCCGCCAGTAGTCGCTTCAAACTCGACGTCCTCAAGAATAAAGCTCGCACCTCGCTCACCAGCTCCCTGGAGAACATCTTTGCAAGGGTGAGTCACAAGAAAGAGTCTTTCTTTTCTGCCTCTGCCTCTATCTTAATCTTCGCAATTCAAATATGGTCACTTCCTTTCACTGGTAGCAAAAAGCAAAGATGGCGCCTAACTCCAGGCTTCATAACTAGACCGCGACGCGGTGACTCTCGTCCTCTCTGTCTCTGAATTGAATCTCTGAATCTTAATCTTAATCTCCGCCCCAGACAGAATGTGGCCACTGTGTTGTCTACCTTTTACGTGTCTCTCTGCTCCCTCTCTCTCTCTGTATCAGTTGTTTCTGTGTCATTGTCATCCAGGGGATTTGGATTGACCCATATCTGAGACCTGCTGCCATCTGTTATTGTCTCAGAGAACTTAGCTCGGCGCTGACATGTTAATGTTATCAAGTCAGGAAATGTTAGTTCATTATGATTCATGTTTTACTCTCTTCTTGAAAATACAAACGGCACCTTCTGTCGTGATCGATTGGTACGTTTTGAAAGAGGATTGTGTAAACATGTTTTCATTTATGTATTTGTTCTTTCAGCACTTGTTTTATGTTGTGTAATCACCTCTGTCCCCAGGGTGCCAGCCGGATGCGGGGCCGTTTGGGAAGCATGGGAAGCATGAGCAGTTTTGAAAGGGTAAGTGTTCCTTGAGGGGTTAACGCGAGAATACCCAGAACTTCACTCGAGGGGCTCTGGGAATTCTCACTTTTGACCCAGTGGCTTTGAAAAGCATGTTGTATTCCATCTCTGTCCTCATGATCGGTTTCACTTTTGTAAGTGTCACCAACATTATTCCCACATAGTCTCATCACGCAGCCAAAAGACAGAACCGCACAGCGGGGAGTGGACCACTTGGGGGTTGTCGGCTCCACGGTGTCACCGCTGTGCCTAATATGATAAGATATTGAAGTGATGACTTTTTGGACGGACATGGATGTAAATTGGAACTTGACTGGTTGGCGGAAGCGTACAACCGCGAGGTGGTTATACCAGGCGGCAACCTCCGGTTCTAAGGAGTGAAGCCAATGCCGAAGTGTCTCAAACCTGCATTCTCTCAAGTGGCCAGCAGGGGGCGACTCCTCTGGTTGTGTAGAAGGCTATGAGAAAATGACCCTACAACACGCTGAAGGATTCAAAATGTCAGTTCACACACCAATGGGTGACGTCACGATGACTACGTCCACTTTTTATATACAGTTCATGGGTAACTCTAGTTTTCACTTGACTCCATCTGTGACTTGAGAAAACCAAATGCCTGCTTGCTTCATGCCATTTGTGCATTGAAACCCTCTCTGAATGTAGTTCCGGTCTTCTTGCAACTGCAAAATAATAAATGATATATTTGCATGTGGCTGGCAGTTAGAGCTTTGTCTGTGTCAAAACCTGTGTCTACACTACCCACAATGCAACACCACTGCCTATAGTTCAGGCGAAGATTTGAGTGTTTTATACTAATAACGGCTAATGTGGAGATGATGAGCAGGCTACAGAGGTCTGGTGAGCGCACTTCTTTCTAATTCAAAACCTCAAACATGTTATTTTCATTCTCAAACTTGTAGTCTATAGACCCAACCGACGCTGACTCAAGTGACGTCACTTGAGGCAATTCATCAGATTACACGTAGCTCCTTACTGGAGCCACGAAAGGCTTTACACCACTTTGTTTCACAAAGTATTACTCACCGGGACCTGTAAAGTGTAAAAGCGGTGGAGTTCTTCTTTAAGCGCATGGTGCTCATCCTATTTAGCACACGGAGATATTAAATATAGACCCTCCGCATTTGACTTACGTTACCTGTTGCATCAATAATGTCATCCCGTCAGATTTACTGTAGTGTGGAACGCCAAAGGAGGGAAATTATTCACATTAAATCAGCCGTCAAGAGGCCATGTCAGCAAATCCACCAATACCGGCTGTTCAATCAGCCCTACTTATGAGGACAGAATCACAAGTTGTATGTTGTTCAATGTAAAATGATGTGCACGGGGAATCTGGCGTCTTAAGGCGTCTTATTTTAAGGCTCACCTGCGCCCCTCTTTGGGACATTAGTGACGGTCTGAAGAGGGTCGTTTGCTCTGCGATTTGGGGATTTTGTCAGGATGCTGATGTCGAGCAGGAAATTCAAGTCAGGATGTCGAGTTGTGATTCTGCTGAGCCATGCCCGTCCTGGCTCCCCCCCCGCCTTCCTTTCCCCTGTCATAGGACAGCACGACGCGACACCCTGATCCGCTGAGTCACTTCATCTTATCTACCAATCAACATTCAGCCGGTCAGCTGACTTCTGCCATGATTTACACAGGTTAACAGGCCGGGAGACCTTTTCAAACCTGCAATGTGATGAGCGGTGCAAAGACCTTGGAGAGCGTGACGGTAGCTCTATCAGACCTTGCATTTTATTTCCTCTGTGTCTTGAAAGAAGCAGCACAAATATTGCTAAATATCTCCTGCCATGTCAGATCTTAGAGAGGGAGGTCTGTCAGAGCAAGGAGGGAGGGAGATTGGAGGGTTTGCATGTGGAGCTGAGCCACTCGGGTCCTCCCCACCAATCGGTGTGTGAGGCCGTGAGTCACGGGACGCTGCCCATTAGAATACAATAGATACGGGTGTTGTGCTGCCAGGCGTGAGGCAACGCAGAGTCCACGAGTGTTGAGTGGAGAGTTAAACCTGGAACGTTGTTTGGCTTCACGCTGGCTAGGTAAGTGCCTGTAACTTGAGTATTTTGGGTGGTGGTGTTATTTCTCTATGGAACAGGGTTACTAGCCGTGTGTGGTTTGCCTGCCAAAGGTATTTAATGTGATTATTATTATTAGGTTATTGAGCTGCGTAGCTATGCAGAATATCTTAGAGGACTTTGTTATCATGCAGCATTGTGTCTCTCTGTCATCCAGCTGTGCAGTCAGACACATCAGAAGATCCAGCTGTGCTGTAACATCTCATTAGAAAGTCTCATAAATGTTTGTTCACCTATGTACTGACATATTTCTGCTGCTCGCATTCTGTCCCCCTCAGCAGGATGAGGAGTCGCCCGGTCACTCCCCTCCGGGCTCCCCTCCCGCTTTCCCCGACGGCGGCGACCCGGAAGCCGGCCTGCAGTTCCGCCGGCGTGCCCACACCTTCAGCCATCCGCCTGTGAAGAAACGCATCTCCTTCGAGGGCCAGCCGGCCGTCCAGAGCAGACAGCCTCCGCTGCGCAGACAGCAGTCTGTTAACCCCGAGCTGCTGCAGAGCAGGTAACTTATGCTCGTCAGTCCCGGCCTTACTAGGTCGAACCCGTGGGAGAAAGGACAATATGCATCTCGTAGTAATGGTGCAGGGGTGGATGTTTTGCACAGGGTGAATTGCACTAAAAAGCTTCTCCAGGAGTGAGCTTCTGTGTTTTGTTTGACTATATATTTAATGCTCAGACAATCAGAACCTGTTGCTTTCCTTTGAATCTGTTTTAACGCTAACTAAATATTGAGTTAACCTTGGATGTTCACTCAAACAATGTAATCTATTTGCAGTGCTCTCTCCACCTCCCGCTGCACTATCCCTGAACAATAGCGTCGCATGTTTCCTGTCACTGTTTTGATCCCCTCATGTGTTCCTCAGCGTGTTTCTGTGCTCCCACCAAAAAGCTCATTCTTTTTGTGTGATGTTTGTTTTGTTTTTTTTGTATTTGTGGGCATCTCGTGTTTGGCTCGCCCAGTCCCGCGGCCGTCTCTAGAACGCGCAGCGTCTCGGAGAGCGAGTCCACCTTCGGCCTCCCCTCCTCCTTCTCTGCCCCCACTTTCCTGAAAAGCATTTACCAAGGCTCGCTGGGCTCGCTGGGCTCCCTGAGCTCCCTGAGCTCCCTGGCAGACAGCGGGAGCCTCAAGAGGTGAGAGGGGGGGTGTGCGCTCAGACAAACCCCCCCCCCTACTTATACCCAGACCACCAAGGGGCGTTTGGGGCAAACGGGTCTTTGCTGGGATGGCAGTAGCCGTCTGTACGTGTTGGCTGTCCAAACCTTATAACACCCAGCTTTTTCTGTCCCTGTACTTTCATACTTTTTTATCCACATCAACCTTTTTAATAGTAAATAATACTTTACAGCTGTTTCCTTTTATTCCCGCCATCGTCTCTGCAGCTGGACCCCCCCTCTCTTCCCATTTCTCTCAGAAGTAGAAGGGGATGCTGATATCCTCTCTTGTTGTATTTGCATGTGGATCTTTTTTTTTTTGCACGGCAGAACTGTGTTTACCTGGATTTACAGCCTTTATTAACCACACATCACCTTTTCCTGACCAATGCACCCACGATGCCTCAGGAACTCTTAAGCATCGCGCCGACTCGGTTCAGCGGCGTATTTACTTCGAGAGGTTGCTGTTAATGTTCAGCTGCACTAATCTGTGTGTTCGAGGAAAGCAAGACGCACGGTGCAGCAGGTGTCTGCATGGCAGGAAGTAAAGGTCAACATTTGCATTATGAATGAGATTCAGTGGAGCAGGCTTTGTAAAATGGCATTTCCACAGGATGCTTTTCCTCCTCCTCCAACCCTCCGAGTGCTTTTGTTGATAATGCAGCAAAATGCAATTGATTATTTAAATAAATAAAAAAAGAGCAGGTTCAAAAGACACGACCTCGACCTGCAGAGTATTTAGATGTGAATATGCCAACATATCCACATATGTTGGATAACTTAACCCCAGTGCCGTCTTTTACTTTGTGACTTTTACGAGCAGGAAAACATAATCAGAGGTAATGTGTCGAGTGAGGAATTTTAATCTGATGTGTGCAGAGCAGCTGAGAGAGTAAACAACCTGGTCTCAGTGACATTTGCTTCAGCAAAGGTCACTTCCTGTTTTTCCACTGTGCACACGATGAGGCGGGCGTCCGCCGCGCTGACCAAGCTTGTTAACGTCTGTAGCTGTCGAGTGATCCTCGACAAGTGGCACAAGTGGAGCTCTGCTTCTTTAACGGAGCAGAAATGTAACTTGACCTCGTCGCTTCAGGTCTTGACATTCCGTTTTCACATCCAACAGCTTCGGTAAATGTACCGTTCACTCTGAACTTACACTTAAAAAAACAAAACAAAGAAGAAAAGTTGGTGCCAAATATATCGGTACAAATCCAATAGGTCATATAATGAATGCGTAACTTTTAATTGCACTGGTGCTCAGAAACTGCAATATTCCAGAGAGCTACATCATCACATGTATAGTAGATGAAAGCAGCCTTACTAGTTATTCATCATGCATCATCATGCTGCGCTCCATCTCACCCACCTTTTTATGCACATTCCATGCTCAAATGTGAACTTTCCACATACGAGTACGCGCTTTATTTGAGTTGTTTCGCAACAACGCCGTTAAGACGGGACCTTTTTAGAACCTGCCAAGTTCCCTACAGACACGGTTCCCTTTGTCTGCATTGTCTGGTCGTTGACAGGCGTGAATTTATGGCTCCGATAAATGTGAAACATGAAGCTGTCCAGCAGCTCACTAACCAGCTTTTCTTCTCCACTAACAAAAAGTATTTTTCCAGAAAAGCAAGGAGCACGCATGCGCCTCAGCTGTGGCCGTCTGTGTGGCTGGTCTTGCCTAACAACACTACCTTCTGCCCCAACAGTAACATGGACGTTAGGGACCAGTCAATGCCCGGTGCATGTCTTCCTCATCAGTCATTTTAAGCTTCACCCGGACCATTCTCATCAGCTCAGAGAGTTTGCTGATGGGAACCGTGTGTGTGTGTGTGTGTGTGTGTGCGTGTGTGCGTGTGTTTGTGAAAAGCGACACCTGTGGTTTGCCGGGCGTCCGTGACGCTGCTCTCCTCTCTCGTAGCAATGGGGAAGGCAGGAAGAGGACCCTGTCCACCTGCAGCGGAGACTGTGTGAGCGGGGGCCTCCCTCCGACCCCACGCAGGGTCTCCTGGAGACAGAAGATCTTCCTGAGGGTCGCCTCGCCCATGAACAAGCAGCCCGCCTCGATGCAGCACCCAGGTCCGGTAACACAATCCCTCAGTCCGCTTCTGAATAATCCACACGCGCATAGAAAATGAGGACACTTGATTCCTGTGGAAAATGAGACACTTCTGACTTTTACATTGCATGTGTCTGTGGGGAACGCAGTGAGGGGAATATTCCCCCTCCCTCCTTGTCAGATAAACGGTGATAACAGAGCTTGTGAAAGTGACCCTCCTACCTGTTCTCATGGTCTTCTGGCCTTTTATAGTCCTTCTTATCGTACTCAAGGGAGCTTAAACCCGTAGCCAGCGGATTATCTCCAGATCCAGGGCATTAGCAACATCTTAGCCTCACAGACTTGGATAACACACACCGTCATTTGGTTCTTCTAAGATATTGAGACATTAAAAAGATGTGCTTTCTTTTTGATGTTGTGTTTCAGACTACTGTGCAGAGCTGCTGCCCCTCTCTCCTCGCGGTGCGGGCTCAGGTCTGGACCCTCTGGGGCGTCTGCTGCCCCCGGCGGGCGACCCCCTGTCCGGGGAGAGGCCTAAGAGGACGGGGGCCAACTACCGGGCCCTCTGGAAGACGGCCATCCACCAGCAGATCCTGCTGCTGCGCATGGAAAAGGAGAACCAGAGACTGGAGGGTGAGTTGTGCACATAAAGTATGATAATCACCCCGAGGACGAATCCTTCCTTTGGTCACACGAGGGACAAATATGAAGAACGTTTGAGGAATCTTTAGTGCGTTTGTTTCGCTGCAGACACTGGAGGTATTTTATGAATCGTTGTTGTTGGAACAGGCTCACACTGGGTCGTATTGTTAAGATATTTGTTACAGTGGTAACTCCCCCCCCCCATCATGAAAGTTTTACACTCAGCCCTCACCACACGCTCTCACACTTCCAGTCTTGTTGTTCCCCGCTGAAGCTTTGCGAGCGTGGACGAGGATAGAAGGCTCAGCGTCGGCTCCTCCTCACGCTGTCGGCTCTGTTTATTTTGAGAGGCTGAATGTTGCCGTCTCGGTCGGAGATTCTGGAGCAGTGGCTATATTTAGAGCAATATGCACGTCGTTATGAACACATGCAGACATGCACACACACTCCAGCGCTCACTGGGTTAGGGTGTGAGGAACAACCAACAGTAACAGTTGAAATAGCATTTGTAAATGTTGCCCTCTAATGGCCCAAGTTATTAAGGGTTTATCCCAAACTTTATTTTAGACATTTCTTTCCTCTCCCCCCCACAAGCACTCGTCTCTAAACAGGAAGTTAGCGGGCAAGAGGAGGAGAGGAGAGGAGGAGAGGAAGTAGAGGCCATTTGGGACACTTCATTAGCTTCGTTATCATAGAAATCTTCACAGTGAAGTGAACCCCACATTGTAAAAGTGGTAAAAAGTCTAAAACCATAATGTGTGTAAGATGTATGCACGTCTGCCTCAAACGATGGACAAAGAACAGCATGTAGAAGTATAGCCTCGCTCTCAGAGCAGGACACAGCCTTTATATTATAGTACTATAATATAGTATATTAGATGATGCTATATTATACTATATTATATGATGATATATTATATTAGATTATACTGTATTATATTATACTATACTATATTATGATATATTATACTATATTACCTTAGATTATGCTGCATTATACTATATTGGGTTATATTAGATTATACTGTATTAGATTATACTATAATTTATTCGATTAAACGATATAATATAAGATTAGATTATATAATATAATATTATTTTGTATACCAACACATCTTTTTCCCTGTTTAACATGACATCAATGCTGGTCTGAGGACCTAACTGAATATCCCTTTTCAATAGAAGGTAAGCGATATAAGAGCAGCCCACGGGATCAAGGCAGAGAGACGTCTTGCATGATTTCGGGTGTTGGTTTATTATATTCCTTCAATTTCAGCTCCTTCTGTTTGCATGTTGAGGGCTGATCATACATGGTTCATGGTGTTGTATGTCTGTCCCACTGCCTTGATGTAGCCTCCATGCCTCCAGCATAATAGAGATGGATCCTTGGTGTTGATGTCGGTATTGTGGCTTTTGTGTTTACACGGCAGGCTTTCCATGGCAACTGGTGACAAAACGCGCGAGACACTGTTTCCACACGTGCTTTCAAATCTGCCGTCTTTTAACTGGCCTGTTTTTATAAGCACAGCCCTCCTTTCGTGTACCTTTTGGTCTTGATTTTCTGGTGCGATCACGAGACTCTTAATTGACAAAATGATGTTGAATATGTTCCTTTGTCTCTTTTTTTGTCTCTTGTCCCGTTGATTGTGTTGCAGCAAGCAGGGATGAGCTGCACATCCGCAAGATGAAGCTGAACTACCAGGAAGTGGGCCAGTGCTCCAAAGAAGCGCAGGCATTGTGGGAGAGGAAGCTGACCGCCCCAGGCAGGACAACGGTCCCACAGGACAAGGAGGAGATGTGTCGCGCTCTCCACCAAGGTGAGAGACGAGTGTCTTTAAGGCTGGTTGTGGAGACGTGCCTGCTGTATTTGTGTGTCCGTGAACACGCGACGGTGCATGTGTGAGGTATTGAATGAGTGTTTTTGTGCAGGTGTTCCTACGAGCAGGCGTGGGGAGGTCTGGCTCCTCCTTTCCCAGCAGCACCGGCTGCGTCACAGGCTGCCCCAGCGCCAGCAAGCCCCGGACACCCCCTACCAAGACCTGCTGAAGCAGCTCACCGCGCAGCAGCATTCTATTCTGGTGGATCTAGGTGGGCACACCGTTGTAAACAAAAAAGGGGTCCTCCTTCCTCTTGAAACGCTCACAGAAGCTATTTTTGTAAATGTTCAGATGTAAATGTTATCTTGGTCCTCTCAGGCCGGACCTTCCCCACCCACCAGTACTTCTCAGCCCAGCTGGGCGCAGGGCAGCTGTCCCTCTACAACCTGCTGAAAGCCTATTCTCTGCTGGATACGGAGGTACACACTGGAACCCTGTTTCTTTTCCTGCCATAGTGTGGTGAATATTATGACATTGGTAGTTCATATTGTGTGTGTGTGTGTGTGTGTGTGTGTGTGTGTGTGTGTGTGTGTGTGTGCCACACAGGTTGGCTACTGCCAGGGCATCAGCTTCGTGGCCGGAGTGCTGCTGCTGCACATGAGCGAAGAGAAGGCCTTCGACATGCTGAAGTTCCTCATGTACGACCTCGGCATCAGGCAGCAGTTCAGACCCGACATGGTCTCTCTGCAGGTCAGTACACCGATGGCCTGCTGGTCCATGAAACTGTTAGAATATGAGGATCTCAGTACTATTCGGTAACAGTTTCAGCGACGGAGTCGTTTAATTACTGCGAGATCATTTAGGGATCAGCATCAGAGGCGATAACTTGTTTGAGGATTCAAGGATGATTTATTGTCATTATTGCACAAACTAATTCAGTTCCAGCCCAAGTGTGACACAACACATGACAAACAAAACAAGACAAGAACAGTAGTGCATTCCTGTCGTGTAAACAGCAGCAAAACAAATTCAACATGAAGAAGAACTTTGTCCATCGTCATGACGTAAACACAGAGTGTAGCTCCTCTCGTCCCACCGGAGTCCTGCTCTCTGTCCGCTCATCAAGTGCTGCTTGATCCGGGATGAACGATGGAGTCGGGTCTCTGTGAAGATGTGGGCTCAACAGTCACCAACCGCTCTCTGCTTTCATCCATCTTATTTGTTTGCGACCGGGCATCAGACAGCAGCAGGCTGGGTAATGGAGCAGCCGCAGGTCCGAGCTTGGTTGGCTCAGCTTCTACCTCTTCTCTGCTCCCTGGGACAGTATGGTGGTCTTTGGTCCGGCAGGTCTGCCTGGTTTTGTTGGTCTGTTAACTAACCTGACCCTCCAGATGGTTTGGTACACAGAACCATCTGAGAAGGAGTTATTGAAAACTGTTTGGAAAAGTGCAGGCACTTCCAAAAAGTACAAGCCAGGGGATTGGAGGAACCATCTGTCCATCAAACTCTGACTGAAGCAAGTCAGGAGAAGAGCGAACTCCTCATCTTCATCAAGAAAAACCTTCAGTGTCAACAGTTCTGATGCTACTGCAGCATCTATGCTAACATCTTTAGGAGTTGTTGTCTCTCTGTGTCCTGTGTCCACGCCACTAGCTCATCAAAGGACTCTGATTGACACAAATGCATTACTTGAAGCCTGACAGGATGGATTTTAATGTGATCCCGTGATTCTTGCTTGATCTTTATTACATCATGAAATTCTAGCTCCTCTGCAAAGGTAAATAAATCACAGCTTTAACCGCACTGTTAAGTAATAAAGTGGTGTTCATACAGAGAATGAAATCCTCTGAACGTTAAACCACTATGAATAGAAGGGACGCAAACGGCAAAGACTGCTTCAGTTTTCTCTCAATAACAGCTCAGAATAATAAGAGCATTTCATTTTGGTAGTAATAAAAGAGCTATAATCACAATAATACTTCACACTGTGGCTTTAAATGTAAACGTTATACCATACATACAGCATGGGAGTGACAATCCCACTGGACTTTAACATTCAAGTTTCAGCTGTCGTCTGCCGGCTGTAAAAGGCCTCGTGTAAGTTATTCGTTAGCAAACAGTAGCCAGTGTCTCCACCTCTTATTCAAGCCACACCTGCATGCCTGCTCTGTTAGCTTCTGTTAAACATCAGCTGACCTCGCCGTGGTGATGTTTAATCGGTAACCGGTAACCGTTTAGCCGAGCAGTTGCTCTGCACGCTGCAGCTCTGCTCGTTGAGGACGAACTCCAGAGGTTGCAAAGTAAGGAGCACTTTGTTTATCTCCGTGCAGCGGCTCAGCGCGAGGAGGGAAAAGTATCGTCTTCTTTGTAACCGTCAGGAAATTGTAAGACTGATAAGCTTCTAATTTTAGCTCGGGCTAACTTCTGCTTCTCTCTTCTGTTCACTGCGGCACAGTTTCACTGCAGTAGTTGGCACAGCCCCTCTAATGCTCGGCCTTGACGCGTGTCTGAGCAGGACTCTAAAGCAACACTGGTACTGTTGTTAAGCTCCCAGCGACGGTGAACGTTCCTCTGCCAGCTAACAGCTCTCAGACTGCTCTGTTCCCTGCAGATCCAGATATTCCAGTTTATTCTGTGTGTGTGTCTGAACGTGTGTGTGTGTGTTTATGCCTGTGCACACTTGCCTCTGTGTGTCCTCCCAGGTTCAGATGTACCAGCTCTCCAGACTGTTGCACGACTACCACCGCGACCTGTACAACCACTTGGAGGAGCACGAGATCGGCCCGAGCCTCTACGCGGCGCCGTGGTTCCTCACCCTCTTCGCCTCACAGTTCCCGCTCAACTTCGTGTCCCGCGTCTTTGGTTTGTTCTTAGGATAATGGCTCGCTGTGTTTCGCTCATCTGGCCCTGTGAGAATGTCGGCTTTGGAAGAAGTGTGTTAAACCTTTTTATTGAGGTGTTTGTATGCGTGTTTCTTTTCAGATTTCATATTTGTCCAAGGCACCGGGGTGATCTTCAAAGTGGCTCTCTGTCTGCTGAGCAGCCATGAGGGGGAGATAGTGGAGTGTGACAGCTTCGAGAGCATCGTGAACTATCTGAAAACCACACTTCCCTCCCTCACTCAGGCCCAGATGGAGCACACCATTGCCAAGGTACAGAGGGGGAAGTTGAAATAGTACGACGATCGGCACAATGACGCATGTAAATGTAATACTTCTGCACGAGTTCACTTCATTGTTGTGGTGAGCCGACAGGTTCCTGGTACTGATGTCTTTAGAGGGGCCACGTTGTTAAAGACCCACAATGCAAGGCACGGCCACAACCAGTATGCATATTAGTATTAGATAACTAATCAAAAATACAAATAAAAAAAGTATTTTTTATTTTCAGATTTGCTGCAAAGAAAACTTTAACAAAGCATTTTGATTCCACGTGTTTTTACAAGTGCAGTCGAATATTCAATGATTCGATCTAGTGACCCCGATACGACAATCTCACAAAGTTGTTGCTGTGACGGTAAAATGTGGTTAACAACACGAGGCTTCTGTTTAACAATCAAAGAATACATTTATTACTTTGAGCACTCGGATAAGTATGAACATTATCAGAGTGTTATTTGAAGTTTTGACCGATTCGCTAAAATCAGCTGTCTATAGTGTCTCGCTGTCTATTGATCTCAGCTCTGTGTCAGTACTATGGACCGAACCGCACTACACACACACACACACACACACACACACACACACACACACACACACACACACACACACACACACACACACACACACACACACACACACACACACACACACACAACACACAGGCTGTCCATTACTCTCAAATAATCAACAGTAACAACTCTGCCATTACCTTTGCTGTTTACTGTTTTTCTATAGATGCATATAGCTTAAAGAGACAGTACACCCCACAGACCCCAAAATACACATCTGTCCTTTTATCTGCAGTGCTATTTATCATTCTAGATAGTCTAAGTCGCTTAGTGTTGGAGATATCAGCCGTAGAGACGTCTGCCTTCCCTCCAATATAAGGGGAACTTATGGCTTCTGGTGCTCAAAGCGCCACAAGCCACAGACTTCACAGACAAACTGCTCACAACAAGGTCTGTGGATTATGTAGACTAACCGGGTCAGGGTTTCTGGACATTGCTGTTGAGTTTTTTTTTTTCAAATGAGAGAGAAACGAGAGAAGGGTGACGTCTCTACGGCCGACATCGCCCCAAAACAATCTAGAGCGATCAATAGCACTACAGGTAAGAGGAGAAGTGTGTGTTTGTCTCTTTAAATAGAGGGGAATCATTGAGCGATCAGGTACGACTGTAGAGTTATAGTCGGGGATACACGTTCTCTGTTACAGTACTCCTGCCCAAAGTACTGCTGTATGTTTAGCCAAAGTCAGTAGAACTCATTCTATCCTCCTCTGGTAAAATCACAATAGTTTACTTATTTAAAAACCTTTTCTGGATACGACTGTGCCATTATTATCCAGCAGGTTAATAGTAGAGCATAAGGTTGGCAGTATTGTGTTATGTTAGTCCGTCTCCCAGTACCAGTACTTTCTGACTTCTCCAGACGGTATGTGGCTCTCAACCTCAAGCCCATTTGTCCCTACTGAAGATGTAAAGCTTTCAAATCCCTGACTCACCCTTTAAACTCACTCTACAGACTCATTTTGCTGGACCTTACAGTTACCTTTTGTAACCCGTTGTTTGCCAGGTAATGGAGATGGACATCTCCAAGCAGCTGCACGCGTACGAGGTGGAGTACCACGTCCTGCAGGACGAGATGTTAGAAGCCGGGCCGCTGCCCGATGACTCCGACCGGCTCGACAAACTAGAGAAGACCAATGTGCAGCTGAAGAAACAGAACATGGACCTGCTGGAGAAACTTCAGGTAGGGAAGAGAGAAGTCACACTCCACAAGTGTTACCTTTCACATCAGTGCTGATGGGACTTTGGGAAACAGCAGCAAATGCTGGGTGTATAATTTGTAAGGATATTGGTTGTTTTAATGATTACTCATTGATGTGTAACTGTGGGAGGTATTTAAGGTGTTGGTCAGTTCATGATTCCTTCTTTTGATGGACTGGTGAGCGGCTCTGTCCTATTGGTTTAGAGAGCCACACTGATGCCACTGATGATGCCTCAGACCGCCCATAGATGGCACTGAAACACAAGTTAAAAACTCAACGAGAATGACAGCGAGACAAAGAGGTTGAACACCAACTGTTCTCCCAATGCTTTTGACATTTTGATAAGTTGTTTGTGAATCTGCTCAGCGGGGCTGCTGAAGTCACATGACTGTACATTTGTGAGCTCCTCACGTTAACGAGGGGCAAAGAGGTATTGAGCTGCTCTCCTGTCTGCTGTGACTAAGAAAAGAATAGTGGACACTTAGTGCAACGTTTTACAAGTGAATTACACAAAGCCTGGATTCTGCATGCACCACAATCATATCGATCGTATCAGATTCTGTGCTATGGTTCTGGTAAACTCAGAATCCTTGGGTCCTGTGCTAGATGTTTAAGCCCCCTCTGTCGTTGTATCTCACCCCTGTACTCACTGAGGCGCGACATCTCTGTCCTCCAGGCAGCGCGGCAGAAGATCCAGACGCTGGAGACGAGCGTGGAGAACTTCCTGTCTCGGGAGAGCAAAATGAAGCACGTGATTCGCTCTCTGGAGCAGGACAGGGCAGCTCACCAGAAGACCATCGAACGCATGCGCTCGTGCCTTCCCCCCGACGCCCTGACAGATGTGGAGATGACCCAGATCAAAACGGGACCCAATGGGAAAGCCAAAACTGCAGCCAAGAAGCCCTGATGGCGAGCAGGGTGAGGGGGGGGGGGCAGATACTGAAGTGAACAAACAGAGACTGCTTCAGCGGGGAAGCTGCTGAGCTCCAAGGCTATTGTTGTACAGCTGCACAAACGTGGCAGGCTTTTGTAAGTGTGTGACGTGTGGACTTTGTACGGGAAGTATCTACGTGGTGTTCGTCAGCATGCGACCGAGCAGTGGGAGGATTGGTTTCAGTCGTACATTAGCAAAACAGACTGCTTCCAATCGGTGCGTCAAAAGCGGCCTCTCCGTTTCACTGCCAGTCTGAAAGGTGAGATCAAGATGCGCAACATCCTCCCTTTTTTTTTTTATGAGTAATCACGTGGGGGATTTTCTAGTTTCACACAAGTGAGAGACTTGTGTCTGCATCTGCGAATCTTTTTTAAAGCCACATTGATGTATTTGCTACCGGTCTCTGTAGCACCACAGAAGCAGTTAAAAGAAGTTGCCTGTTGGCAAACAATCCTTTGGACCTCAGGTTCAGCCTATAGTCATTACCTGTGTGTGCGTGTGCGCGTGTGCGTGTGTGCGTGTGCGTGTGTGCGTGTGTGTGTGTGTGTGTGTGTGTGTGCCCTATTGTTTTTTAACTTGTCTGTGATGGAAACACTGCCTCAGAGTGCTTTGTCATTTCCTTGTGAATGTAAGTTCTGTTGTTTGCCTGATGTTTTTGCAACATTAGGCTTTTTAAACTTTCAGCAGACGTATACGTTATCTGGGCGCCCGTCGCTCGGCACCACACCACTGCCTTCACGTGAGAGAGATCTTTTAATACGTGCACCAAAGCGCTTCGTCCAAATCTCAAGGGCAGGATGTGAGGTCGTCTGCCTTCTCCGTTTCCTGTGTGAGTGACCGCGGGGTTGCCTCGTTTTAGCGCTGCTGTTCAGACGCAGAGGCCGGAGGTTCACGCTCCCCTAGGGGGTGAAGAAGAAAAAAACAGACTGAGGTGTTTGAGAAAACGCCCTCTCTTCCTGTAGCTCTTGAAGGTCTAGCATCTAGACAGTGTTGATCGGCCCAAGATTGCAGTTGCCTTTGCTTTTTGGTCACACGGCCGATTCGATGTTTGCAGCAAAACTCGAGTGTTTAGGTGAGTAGAGAGAGACCGCAAAGGAAACGAGAGGAACTTAAATTTAGTTCCCTTTTTTTGAGTACGGTCGAGCCCCTCCCGATGCTGCGTAATGTATACAGTACATGCACACACACTTTCATGTAAACAAAGCTGTGCGGTGAACTGTTTGACTGCATGGGCAGACGGTTCAGATGAGTTCGACGTCCGTCCCTGGCTCCCTCCTCACTTTAGTTATCATCACACCTCCGTGTCTGACTCACCATCACCAATTCTGATTGAAAGCAAAACAGGCCTGGGCTTCACTCCGCTTTCATAAAAACACTCTTCCATTAAACACCAAGGTGATGTCTTATCACGGGAAAAGGCACTTACCAACAGTGTCTGTCAGTCTTCCTGCCCTGGGTGACACGTGGTGGTGACACATGTTGGTGTCCGTGTAAAGTTTTTACTCTCAAACTTTAGCCCAAGCAGACGTCTGTGTTTAGCAATCCGGTGTGTTTGCATGCACCCGGAGGCACTTGCCTATACCTTTCATGCCGAGTTACAGGAACTACAGTTACTTACATGAGAAGTTTGATATGGTGATGAATTCTCCCTGTCGCGGTGAAATGTTCTTGTGGTGATCGAGGTGACGCAGTCGAGGTCTGCACCAATGAATATTAGAGAAATAGTCCCCTCTGAACGGTCAAACAACTCACTTTGAGATGTGTGGAAGGATACGTAGGACGCAGCCCTACACAGCTGTCCTTTTGACGGTGTTTCCTCATCTACAGTATTTGTGCAGAATATAAATTTACCTTTGAACCAAAGAAGTGATTGCTTTAAAAAAAAAAAAGAAAAAAGGAATGAATGAAAATGTAATGATTTAATCCAAGATGCTGTGGTGCATTATGTATATTTTACTTCTTCTTTTGTCACTACACCTTTGCAGCTTTCTTCTGGTTTATATTAAGACAAAAGCTTGAAAAGATACCAAATATTGGCAGTAAAAACTTGAAAAAAAAAGACAGTTGGCCGACTTGTTTACTCACTGTATTCCTTTGTGCCAAAAGAATAAACGATGGCCTTTTAATCTCCATTAATCGGAGATATGAGACCATTTTGTCAATATCCAATGTGGTCAGCAAAGAGTGTTTCTTTTACATCAGGTGCTCGGAGTCCTGTCTACTAAATAGCGCTTGTATCGCCGTGTTGTAAGGAAAGACACTTAATAATTGATGTTTTTTTTGTTTTTTTTCTTCTGTCGACACGAGGGCTACGCAAAAAGACACTGTCATGAATTCTTCAATAAACTTCACCTTGCCTTGTTTTCTGTCTACTCATGTCTGAATGTCTTCCCTGCTCAGAAAAGCTCTCGTAAAGAAATCGTGTTCCTTTCCTGCTCTACAAGGTAGCACTTCAAGTGTAGCACGTAGCCTCAAGCTGAAATGGTTTGTGTGTGTGTGTAGACGTATTGTTGCGTAAAAAAGGCCAAGGTAGGCTCCGACAGTTTTAGAGAGTCTATATAAAGACCTTTCAAGAGTTGTACTTTTGTTAACGCCTTGGGCAAAGAGAACTACAGGTCTCCAGTGGGGGAAAAATAAAAATACTCTGTGAAATTGTACCCTTTACAGAGCGCCTGAAACATTCAACCAACTGTACATTTCTGAATTGGTCATATTGTAGTGAATGAAATAAATACTCTGCTTGTCAGTTCACTGAATTAAATGAAGATGTTTGATGTGGTCATTCCCAACCAATGGTGCTTTGTGTGTCTTGAATCGTGATCGAGTGTCCTGAAAATGAGCTAGCGAGGGAGTTAGCAAGTCGGAACAGTTAGCGATAGTTAACAGTATATGGGTAAATCGTAGCATTTGTTAGCTTAAATTGTTTGATAAGCTGTTGAAATAGTTGAGCAATAGTAATGGGGGGATTCTTAAAATGTATAAAAGTAATGGTTAAACAGTTAGCTAACTTTAAAAGTATAGCCTACTAGATTTAGAAATGTGAAAAACCTTAAAGTAGTGAACGGGGCGATTGTAACAAACTCAATTCCTCCAATCAGAAGCGAGCTAGACTGCAAATGCTCAAGTCGGATTCTCTCTTTGCTATCTAAAGTTTAGATGACTGCGAAATTAAATTAAATACATTTTATCTCTAGGTTATTGGTTACAAATCAACATGAACCCCCGATATTAATATAGGTGTCGCTAGCTGTCGTACTAGATTTGATCAATGATCACAGTTTCCCCCGAGCCACATGGCCCAATGAAGCGCCTCTTTGACTGTTAACCAGGTAAGTCTATGGTGTTGACTGACTTTTCTTATAGAAAATTAACATATTTAACTAAATTGAAATGTCTGACTATAGCAGCTCATCAATAATATATATAGTTCAAAGTTTATATATATATATATATAAAGGAAAATTAAAGACAAGTATACATATAAATATATATATATTAGTATATGTGTTTTATATATATATATATAATTATGATGTGCTTTTACTTTTTTAAACTGAATCTACAGTAGGTTGCCCCACAAATTGTAACACATTCTGACTTCTTGCATTACGTTTAATATTCTAGTCTTGTCCTTATTGGTGAAAATGTATCATTATTACCTGGATACATACTGTATATGTGTCTTATATCCAAAGATGACTAGTGTATTTAAAGTAGTCTGAGTTATGAAGGCTAGCTAATGGATACATGGTTGAAATGGATAAGTAGGCTACAGTGACGTGGAGGGAGGGGAGGCAGAGCCTCACCTGCCATCATGAAAAGTAAAAAACAAATAATGATAAAATAAATAATATTTCTCTATTGATCTGTGCTATAAATGTAATTTCTGTATGATTTCAATAATTTTAAGCATTTTTATAGTCAAAATCGCTGAATTTGCTCATGTCCTGTTCAAACAGAGGAGACACGAGGTGAGGCAGCGACGAGCTGTGCCTCACCTCAGATTGCGCAATCTAACAAACTGGGTTGAGCGCGTGTCTTTTGCTTTCTCATTGTTTGTCACCACTGTAATATTCGTAGACACTTTTATTATTGAAATAGTACAATAAATGTAATGACATGTAATACAAATACTTGTATTACATGTCCTTTCTTTCCATTGAATAGGTCATGTATTTCACGTATGTGTAGAACATATTTAGTCTTGCTGATCTGACATTAAACCTCAGTGAAGAAGCAGACGGGAGGCAAACAGTACCTCTGCCAGTGGCGGCTGGTGGAACATTTTCTTGGTAGGGCTGTGCCACATCCAATCAATTTCAGCAAACATCCCAGAATGATTCAATGCAAAAAAATTAAGGTATCAAACGCGCATTACAGTTAAATATTTAACATTCATTCCAACACGAAAAAAAGCAGTAAATAACACTTTGACAAACACGTCAGGACATCTTATTAATGTCACACTCACAGGGAATTCAGTATAATATAATATATATATCATATAATAATATTCTGTATAATATAATAATATATATATATCATATAATAATATTCACTATAATATGAAACACACACACACACACACACACACATATATATAATTATTTATATATAACTATACATCCATTTCTCAGACAGGTGCTTCATGTCCCTCACTCCCTAACTGTCCGTGCTGGATCTGTCCCCGTTGTTTTAAAAAGATAAATAAGTTATTAGCATGACGTCATCCAGCTAGTCAAACCTGTCTGGTGTACAGCTAGTAGAGAAGCTTCATGTACTGCTTCTCTTTCCTGCTAGTCTGCTGTCTGATTGTGAGGTCAGGCTGATCTGGGATCAGCTCTTTCAGTAGTTTCTCCTCTCAGTTCTCCTCTCAAACGGGTCTTGGAGGAGCAGTGCTCGCCTGTAGAGACTAGTCCTGACGAGAACGCGCAGCTTGGGGCAGAACGAAATCTGCCCCAAGCTGAATCTATTTGAGGACGCTGATTGGCTAAATTGTATGTCACTCATTTATATCTTTAGTCAGCATTAAAGCATCATTGGCTAAACTGCTTTATAGACCCGCCTCTTTGGGGCAGTTTCTCCAGCGCCCCAGCAGCTGAGACGCGCACAGAGGAGAGGAGCTGCAGACAGGCAGAGAGGACGAGCAGGAAAAGCATATATTTACCGCAGATATCATATTTTACACATATTACTGGGTGATTCCATGTTTCAAAAACACAAATATTGTCAATTTGTATAGTTTATTATTATTATTATTTATTTTATTTTTTATAATTTGTAGCTCAAGGGGGGGCGGCGCCCTAGCGCCCTCTATGGACCAGCCGCCACTGACCTCTGCCTCAATGAAGGGGGTGCGCGAGAGCCCACGGGTCGGGTTCATGCTTGTAGTTCCGTTACTCTTCTTCTACACTTCTCTTCTTCTTCTTATATTTTGCTTTGACCGCAAACATTGAAGTTTAAATATCTAAGCTTTAACAATTCTCAAAAAACAGGGAAATATGACCAAATCAACAGCAATTCAACGTGGGACAGGTAAAGTAACCTTTTATGTGTTTGTTGTTCTCTTTATAAATCCGTGGTTGTTACAGATTATCGCGGGATCTCGATAATCTGTAACTCTTTCAGAGTCAGATTTACAAATATATGAACCTAATATAGAGCAGTGCCTCACCAGCCACCAACCTCACCGCACATCACTGGTGGGCTAATGGATAAGCAGTTGAAACTACTCGATAAATGGTAAAAAAAAAAAAAAGCTAGTAGTAATGAATAAAAGTTGCCTAATGGAAAAGTAAGGAAAGTTATTTAGAAATGCTTCAAATGGCTGGTTTCATCTGACGGGGCTTTAGGGGAACATCAGACCCAAACAAATGTTGGGACCACTGATAGCTTCTTAGCCCTTTGTCTAATCTGTAGTCTATGAATATGAACAGTGAGAGGCCGGCTAGAGCTCCGCCAGCCAAGGAGGGGCTTTGAAAGATAGCAGCCATAAGACCAGTCATTGTTTTCCTAGGAGGGCCTTGCCCAGAAAGGTCTGTGGAGTGTTGCTCCGATCAGCCTCTGCCAGGCCTGGAGCTCGTCACACATACAGTAAAGACACACGACCGCCAACCAGGAGCCTATCGCGCACTAAACAAAAGGGGCCACATTCCTCGCGTATTCCCACACGAGGACACATCCTGCAGCAAACGGGGGAAGAGTGGGATACTGGGAGTCCACTGGGGATTGGCTGAGAACGACACTTCCTCCGCCGAAGGTCTTATCAGCTCTGTTTGTGTTTTTCTTTCTCTCTCTCTCTCTCTCTCTCTCTCTCTCTCCGTCTCCTCTGTCTCCGTCTTTCAAGCCATCTCAACCTCCCACTCTGCTCCCCGCTATCCTCATCCCTCCCGTTGGAATTGTGAGGCTTGATCTGAGGCTTAGCTGTGATATTTACTGTATTGTGTAGCCTACGGAAGAAAATGTAGCAACGCAAGAAGACAGGTATGAATGACAGACTGAGAACACAAAACGACTAATATCAGTACTGAAACTGATAGAACCGCCAGTGGTTGACACAGGACTGTAGCTGTCAGGCAGCCCTCTATTAGATAGAGTGTGTGTGTGTGTGTGTGTGTGTGTGTGTGTGTGTGTGTGTGTGTGTGTGTGTCTTCAGGGCATCAGAGCACGGTGTTAGCAGAAAGGGAAGAGTGCGTGTGAGCCGGGGTAGAGGAGGAGGAGGAGGAGGGAGAAGGTTAGAAAGGGTCCTCCTGCCTTATATGGGAATTCATACTGCTGTGGCGCAGTCTAAAAGCTGGAGTTGTTTCAGTGGAAAACGCTAGACTACAGCCGTCAGTACAGTGTCACAGGTCACGGAAGATCTGCACGCTACGGTTCAACTTTGACTTTGCAGCGCGGTTATCAAATTCAAATCGATAATGTGGTTCGGAGGCAAGAGAAAACGCAAACGTTACACAACTCATCTGAGCGGCATCGGGGCTCGCGGGTTTGCAGACGGAGATTGGGAGTTACTGAATTTGGAGGATGGAGATAAGGGTGATGGGGGGGGGGGGGGAGGGAGACAGCTGGAGGGGTGGGGGAGAGACTCAGGTGGGCTCAGGCTAGTCCACAGAGAGGAGCTGGCTCCCCAGAGGCCAGGAACACACACACACTCACTCACAGACACATTTCACTGCGTCTCATAGTTCAACCTTGATTTCTCTCCCCCTATATCCTCCCCCCCCTCCCTTACTTCGCGGATACACAGACTGCTCCAGCTCTTTCAAAAGCTCCTTTCTTGAGTCTCTTCCTTCTCTGAAGCTATGAAATAAACTCTTCACTCCGGCTGCAGCCTTGGATTCCAATCAGCTATCCACACTGCACAGGCACACACACACACACACACACACACACACACACACACACACACACACACACACACACACACACACACACACACACACACACACACACACACACACACACACACACAGAGACACACACACACACACACACACACACACACACACACACAGAGACACACACAGAGCGCTGCCACACTGACATGTTTTAGTTATCACAGTGACAGATTTGCTTCCTACAGAGTGCTTTTCTCTCTCTGTACCTGTCATGGATGGAGCTGCCAGAGGGGTTCATGGTGAATGGCCAGAGCACAGGAAAGGCTGAAGGAATAGGGAATTTCGCAGTAATGAATCTGCGGGAAGAAACACAGAACTAAACACACACACACACACACACACACACACACACACACACACACACACACACACACACACACACACTCTCTTCCTGTTCTCGTCCAGTCCATTCCTTTGGTTTCTCCTCCATCGAGAGCAGGTAGATCCATGAACGCTGCCTGGAGAACCTTTTGATTAATGACACGCTTGTCATGTCTGAACCCTCTTCATCTTTTTTTCCTGACGAGAGTCACACTTCCTCTCCCCCCCCCCCCCCACCCCCCCCCATACACCGCGGCAGTCTGGCAGACACACCGCTCCAAAAAAATAAATCCCCCGGGGGCCATGCTGCTGCAGCACATGTTGGGCAGCATCGCCCGGCTTACCTGATCCGACGTTTCATTCATGTGTGTAGCCTCTGGAGGCCTGGAAAATACACACGGCATCTTTAGATGCACACATGTGGGGATTACAAATGTATATGTGTTTAACACACACACACACAAATGCACTTTAAACCGCCATAGCCAAAACCCTCTGAGGTGAGGCCCAAACAACCATAAGTAACAAGAAGATCTTATCGAGGCCATTTTTTCCCCGAACCTGGAGATCCCCGGCAAAATGTGACGGAAGTCCCCACGGGTGATTTGGACAATCTGAGTGGAGACTTTGCGCCCGGGGGACCCCTAATAATCACATTATCGCTGGCCTCTGCCTGGCCCACATCACCTCAGCACTGATTGAAAGACAAACACAGGCGAGAAGAGAAGGAGGAGAAAGAGACGGCGAGAGACACAAGGAGTGCTGGCAGGCTGGAAGGAGGGGGTGGTCAGACAGACAAGGAGTGAGTCAGACGGGCAGATATCCTCCTACATGTAAGCCTGTCCAATAAAAGTGCAAATGATATGTCTTTGAGCTGACTTTATCTGTTTGTGTGTTTGGGGTTAAGCCCCGTAAGACCTGGGTGTATGATGTCAGCGATAAGGGACTCTGGGTGTGAGGTGAGGTTGGAGAAGTACTTCTGACATCATGCAGCGTGCATGTTTGTGTGTGTGTGTGTGTGTGTGTGTGTGTGTACGCACATCCTTTTTCCACAAGGCCACCAAGGGGCACACGAGCACAAAGACGAGGTGGTGGGCAGAGCCTGCATGTGTGTGTGTGTGTGTGTGTGTGTGTGTGTGTGTGTGTGTGTGTGTGTGTGTGTGTGTGTGTGGTGTGACTCAGCGCGCTCTGGACGCAGTCTGACGTCAGCCTCTGGAAAACTCAATGAAGGCGAAAGGGATTTGTCCGAGGCAAGGCTCGCGCCAGAGGTTCAGGGGTCCGCCACCTCTCTGGCTCCTTTGTGAACCCAGAGTCCCCCCAGAGCATCACTGGGTTGTGTTGGAGAAACTCTACGAGCTCAAGGCAGAGATGATGATTTGGCGATGTGCTATGTGCTCCTACTTTGTTATTTCTTTCCACCGAGCCACCCAGCTGTTGAGCACGGACCAACACACTGGGTTTTACTGTGTTTTACGGGGGGGGGGGGGGGGGGGGGACAGCTGTACTTGTGTGGCCCTGGGCGCACCCGTCATTGGTGCCAGCCTCACTCCACTCTTCCTCAATCCCCTCACTCGTTCCAGATCTCTCTCTCCCGCTCCCTCCTTCCCACATTGTTTCCCTAACAGCACCGCACCCTTCTACGATATTCGCTGACCCAGTTCATGCCGGTCTTCCCACCTGTCCCTCCATCTCAACCAAACACTGCACATCTTCACCTCCCCGCTATCTGCCACCAAGGTAACGCACACAAAAACATAAAAACAAAAGCAACATTCATTGTGCTGGTAAAAGGCTGAGTGCTGTGCGCTCGCCCTCTCAAGATTTTTCTTGAATAGATCATTTCCAAATTGATTCAAGCCGGGCTTGTGTCTAATGGTCTGTGTGGGCTCTGATGTGAGCAGGAGATGATGAAACACGCTGGTGCTTCTGAGCTCTGTTTGTCAGTCTTTTTATATTTCCATGACTCCAGGTCGTTCTTTCTGCCCGTACCTCCTCACTGCCTTTTCTTTGTTTTATTTGGTCCTCTCAGGATCTCATCATCTGCTCCTTTTCTGCTCCACTCCTTCCCCCCCATCTACCTCTCCATCCCATTTCTTGTGATACTTATCTGTGATACTTAGAGGTTGATTTCCCACTGTGCGTCATTAACCTTTCTCTCTCTCTCTCTCTCTCTCTCTCTCTCTCTCTTGGTTAAACCCAGGGAGGAGCACACGTTTGGCTGTTGGAGACGAGACTCGGGGAGCATGCTGCGTTCCCTCAAGTGGGATGTGGGGTTACACCAGCAATCATAGCTACAACCATATTACCCACCGAATTGATACTGTAAAGGCACTTCTCTCTCTTTTCGTATACCAATAGATCCTTCTTCCTCGCTCTTTGTTACATAATTCCTCTCAACCCTTTTTTTTTTTTTTACATCAAGAGACACTGTAGAGGTGTCAAAGACACTACCTGATACCAACCACACCTCCCTTGTCTCTGCCATGTGACATAACACCCGTGCAAAACATGAACGCACATGCCATATTCGTCACCGTGGACGCAGTCGTGACCCAAGTGCAGAGACGGAGGGAAAAATGAAAAATGAAATGTAATCTTTGTGCATGGAATAAAGAGTCTGTGGACTCTGAAAGTGTGTCTAATCACAATGAGTGAGGTGTAATTAATGCTTCGTTGGTTGCGCCGTGCGTATGTGCAGCCCAGGACCGTGGGTGAGAGGATGTAGTGTGTGCGGTCTCTCTCTAACAAGCTCCCACTCACCCCGGTGGAGGCAGGCGAAGGGAAGGCTGGAGTGACTGCGAGGCTGTTAGAGGCAAGTGGGTTTGCGTTGGACGTGTCCGTGTGGTGAGTGTGTGTGTGCGCTTGTCCAGTGAGTGTGTGTGTGTGTGTGAGAAAAAAAGAAAAAAAAAAAGCGTGCGCGTGTGTCCTTTTGTGTGTGCTGTACTGGGATGTGGAAATTGAATGGAGCCTTTCAGTTCTACTGCTCGTCTCCCCGGGGGTGAGAGACTGGTTGCCATGGTTATCCTGGAATCCTGCCGCTAATGGGTGGGAGTTTGTGTAGCTCTGGCAACCTGGCCTGTCTAGGGCGGAATACGTGTGTGTGTGTGTGCGTGTGTGTGTGTGTGTGTGTGTGTGCGTGTGGGTGTGGGTGAGTGCACCAGGGGGGTGTGGTTGGGTGGAGGCAACATTCTAGGACACAGGAGGTCACATATGTGAGAACACAAGCTTCCATTCCTGTACGCTGCCGCGCATATATGCAAAAAAACGCGGACTCTGGTCGCGTGCACGTGCACTTCACAATGGATACTCTGCAGAAAATATCAGATGAAACCTCGATGTCCACCGATAAACCTCAGCGAGGCTCTAAATCAATAGCGCTGCTTGATGTCACAGTTGCAGGCTGGATTCACTGTATCTCCCGATCCACTGTTCTCACCCTGCAAAGTCAAAATTACAAGCATGGTGGAAATCACAATCATGCGGTGATGAAATAATCTTGTACTTTTGCTGCATTATTGCAAGTGTCGAAACATAATGCAGTGAAATGGTTAAGCCCCCCCCCGTCATCCCCATTACCATCCTTTCACCCTCGGGCTAGTGGGACTCTTAACTGGGCACAGAGAACCCCACTGAACAGGAACACAGTGGATAGTTGATAATGAAGAAAAAACACCTCCACACAGTAGATTTGTGTCGGGAACGATACACCCTCACTGTTTGTCTCTCTGCTACACAATTTCCAGATATGATTATAAATGCTTGTCCACCTTATATGTGTGCACATTTAACAGAACATGCTAACTGGGATGTGTTATTCAAAATAAATTTGACACGGAGCACTTAATGGGGTAGCGGAGCGAGGAGGGGCATGTGCTATTGTGCAGAGAATATATGCCGGTGATATGCAATGTGACCAGATAATCCTTGGTTCTCCCAGTGTTCTGGTAGAGGGGATCAGTCCCTGCTCGTCACACAGATGTCTTGGCTCCTGCTCCTCTCCCAAGACTGATCCATATATACGTCGCATGAAACCCCCTTGTGGATTTAAAGGAACTCGGCTTGGGAATGTACTCTCCTCCATTCCAGTCAGTAACGTACGGCCAAGTCACTGTGGCCTGGAAACATTAGGGAAAATGTTTCTCTTGTACGGCGGCCAGCACGCATAAAAATAGAAAATAAAAGCAGTGTTGTGATTACAATCATGCATGATGCATGCAGTGTGCGCTCTGGATGAGGGACCGGGGGCCCAGGGAGATGAAATCATCTGTAAGGAAACGTGCTGCTGACAAGTTTTATGTGGTTTGATTCAGGTTTTCTTGGTTGTTGTTGTACTGAGCCCCTTTCAGAGCACGGCCCCGTGAAAAGCGCACAGAACCCCTTCTTCAAAACGCAGCGAGCGGAGGCTGAAGAATGTGGGCCGGACTTGTGGTCAAACCCAGCTCGTCGTCATGGGGGGTATAGAGGGAACTTGTAGATCCACCCCTTGCTCCTTAGCCCAGATTTATGCCAAAGCAGTTATATAATTCAATAAACACTTCCAACCCTGCGGCTGAAGTCCAGCCACAAGCCATCTAACCCTCAGACGACATGATCAGCATTTTCAGTTGTTTTTACTACCAACTAATTATTGAACAATTGGTTTAAGAAAAACAGCAATTATTACATGTTGGAAGATGGATGACATGTTGTTGTATGGCAGCTGGAGAACACAGAACTGAAGTCTATGTTTTATTCATAAAACATTAACAAATACATTTCAGCCTCTCCTGTTTCCGTTTAGCACTGAACATGCATGTTGTGTTGAGCCAGTATCTTACCATCTTATGTAATGCATTCCTTCCCCAGCGTGCTGCTATACAAGCAGGCGAAGGAGCAGTGACAGTACATTTAGTGGATTTGCAGAATACACCCACATCCATTTCCGAGCTCTCCCTCCTCACCAAAAAACCCAGAAAACCTTCGAACCAGGTCACTGTGAGAGTTCCCTCTAATCCTTTATTTTGCATGTTTCCCTCTCTCCTCCCCAAACCCTTGGCCTTTTTTTTTCATTTCCACTCAGACAGCCTTAGCCTTGACTCTGGGCCACCCCATGCTCTCACTGTCCAACTATTTAACTAACCGCAGTGAAACAGCTTTAATTTCAGCTCGCTGCTCGAGCCTGGCCGAATGCGGCGTCACTTGGGGGTCTTTCTGGAGAGTATGGGGCCCGACAGGCAGGTAGGCAGGCGAGGGGGAGGGCAACGTCTCCCGCGCAGTTAGATCTCAGAGACCCCAGAGACACATACGTCAGTCAGAGCGGCCTCCCGCAGAAGCCGTTGGGTTAGTTATGGCTCTTTTAAATGCTGCCCTGCACCTCTGCTCGATGCACAGAGGTGAGAGTTATTGGAAAGCCAATAGTCAACATCTGGATGAAAAAAGTATTAAAGACTCAACATCTTTGGAGTCTATTGAGTGTATTACCTGCCGTATATATTTTTGTTGGCCCTGTTCTGCTGTATTGCAGCTAAAAATGACTTCTAGGTAATGGACTTAGAGGAACACACCTGTTTTAACTATGGCCATCATTTCAATCATCTACTGTACAACACTTTACTCACCACAATCTATTGCATGGGGATGTGGTCTGACCCCTAGCCTGGCATTAAACCTGGCAGTGAAATCTCCCATTTAACTAAGTCCAATCAGAAATGAAAGTGTATGCACAGAAGACATGAGGACATGAAGACATAAGTAAGTTGTAGTTGCACTTCTTGAAAATACACTAAAGGTCAAAGATAAATCAGGAAGTAGCTAAGTGTAAAGGTACTGTGAACTTTTCACTGGTTATGAAATAGTCTCAGTTTAAACCTGATGCCTCTATATGACCTACATAAGCAAACGAGACCACGAGAGAGAAGATTGGCTATTTCTACATGGTTATTCTAAAGGCCTGTCGGTGCCACCGGGTCGAATTCCGTGCAAAATTGGAAATCAAACTCCTTAAGACTCCAGCGGGGCCTCCGCCAGCGACCGGCGGACAGACCCAGATCTGGCTTCCCTGCCGCCTTCAACCTGCAGTCGGAAGCTCCGGCGGGAGGTGGAGAGCTCCGTGCTCAACAGCAGCGTCTCCTCCTCCAGCCAGGAGTAGAGCTTTTCCTTGGTGCTCTGCAGGTCCCCACTGGGAGCCGACACCACGCTGTTGGAGGCCGTATTGCTGGGCCAGCTGGAGGGAAGGGAGGCACGGGAGAACCAGAACCAGGACGGCAAGTAGCTGACTGTCAGACGCCTGCTGCAGTAAAACGAGAGGTTTTCTAAAGGGACTCTGGTTCCTAAAAAACACTACCTCCTTTGTCCTAAAATCTACACAAAATTAAAGTAACAATTAAGTAAAAAGTGACATTCAGTTCACTTTCAGCATTAAAGAGTAACTTAAAGGATTAGTTCAACATTTTGGGAAATATTCTTATTTGTTTCCACACAGAAAGCCCTTGTCCTCATGTCCTTCAAATAAATTTGCAACCGGAGCCAGCAACTGTTTACGGTAGCTTAGCTTAGCATAAAGAATGGAACAGCTAGCCTGGCTCTGTTCTGGGTCTGTTTTTTTAGCTGAGTTGTCCTTTTTACACTAATCAAGAGAGATATAATGTATTTGTGAGCCTAATAGATGCTGCCTAGTCAACCTGGTCTCATTCCCAACTCTGGAGGTTCAGTTCCCCACGTTATTTTTTTCTAAACCTTATTAAGTGGTTTGGTTGCCTGAAAGTTTATTTTGAAAAGACACAATGCAAGTAACGAGTGGAAACTGCCAGGCTGTCCATGCCACGTCCAAAGCTGAGGCCAGAAGGACCGAGAGCGTCTTACTGTATTTTGAAGCTTAGGATCATTGGCCAGGCGTCGGTATTTGACAAGTTAGGAGAGAGAATACGTTGGCCAAGTAAGTGGCTAGCCAGGCTAGCTGTTTCCCCCTGTTTACAGTCTTTATGCTAAGCTAACTGGCTGCTGGCTCCAGCTACATCATCATCATACAGACAGATAGTGGTTTCAATCTTTTAAGACTGAAAAAGCAGTTCGGAAATCTTGAAAACATTTGAAGTTGCATTGTTTGGGGCTCCGGAGCTTCTGTAGTCAACAGTAACAATTCATTTGGAGATGCAGTGTTTCCCACACATGGACTTTATTTTGACGGGCCACCAAGGTTAACAGATGGCCAAGTATATTTGGCGACCAGTTTCTGCATTTATTTTTTTCTCCGTCCAAAGCCTCTGTGATCGATTAGTGGACTATCGGGGCCTCAGACTACGGTGGCAGACTGCTACTCTACTACTCACCCCTCGTTGGTCTGACACGCTTCTAGTGACACATTATTCACACACAAGGTTCTAAAACACGTTGACAACGGACCTGTCTATGAAAACAAAATTAATACGGATCCATATATCGAATATATATGAATACGAATATCGGAATAGTTGAATATTCAGGTCCAGCCCCGAGAGGTGAGGAGTTGAGTCTGTGGCTCCTTAAACCAAAGGCCGCCTAACTTTGATGTCACGGTGTACTGACATAACCTGCGGTACATCTCCACATCACTGCACTAAGGTGAGAAGATAAAGAACTAGAAGTGTTGTGAACGATATGGTGTGTCTGGTTACTTACTGTATTTGGTTTGGTTGCCCTGCAAAAGTTTGTCAGAGTAGAATAGTTCCAGAGTAAAGTGTTACTGTATCGGATTGGTAGCCAAATTAAAGAAAATAAGAACCAGGCTGTTGGAAAAATACTTTTTTATCCTATATTTCAAGTTATGACCAAAGTATGAAGTAAAAACAAAAAGTGAGAAGTCTATGTTCCAACAAAGGTGTGTGTGTGTGTGTGTGTGTGTGTGTGTGTGTGTGTGTGTATAGTTTTTGCTGACACAGTAGGCTGTGGATTTGTCTGGATGAAGAGGAATACATTTATGTTTTTTGAGGAGTGAGGGCCCACACCAGCCACCCTAGGGTCTTGTTATCCTTCTCCTATGCCTGTGCTCTTGGGGCGACTTTAATGAACACTCCTGTTCCAGCCCTCTTCCGGCTGCAGTCAGGCTATCTACAGGGCTGCCCTCATCCTCCCCGTCTGCGCCCTGCTGTACGGCAGAGCAGGTCCCTCTACAGCGAGAAGGAAGACTAAGACGGAGACAAGCGAGGAGGCTGGGTGATCGGACTGAATAATTGATGTGCAGGGTTCGCTCGGGAACACCTCAAGAGTTTGTCTGAACACACTGACCACCATATGTGCACTACAGATTTTAAAGAGACTACGATGAGGTATGAGTTAAAATGTTTGAGTAGATTTACTGTACCTTGTATAAACAAACATGGCTCGTTATGAAATGTCACTGATCACTAAATATCAAATTGCTGCGGGCATCAGGTCAGAGTATTCAGTAAATTAATGTAAACAGCAAATTAAGGAGTGAAATCATTACGCCGCCTAGACTGATAAGAGTCTCAAATGTGCTCCGCTAATAGGGCCACAACAAGTTGCTGGGGGCCCCTCCCATTGCCTCATGGGTAATGGGAGGTGACGGTGTCAGACAGCCAAGAAACATGAAGCGAAGACGAGTTTCAACAAAGTGTGATGAAAAAAAGAAGTCAAAAGCCGTCTCACGAATGTTCTCAATAAAAGTCCTGAACTGAGTCGAGGAAACGCGCTTCATTTACGAAGTCAAGTGAGAGGTGAAGCAACAGCTGTTGGCAAGCGTCATGTTAAAGAACACGTGAAAGGTCAATAGTTTGTGGGCTGTAAAAGATCACGGACACTTTGATTGTAGATCCTCTCTCGACAAAATTAAACATTTGACCGAGAGCAAGAAACACACACTACTACTGATTGACACTGTGCAGCCGAACAGTGCATGATTCCTGTTGTATGGTCTCTTAAAATCACAAGAGTTTGTTTTTTCTTGTATTTTAGGGCAAGGGTAACAGCACAGTGCAGTGTGTCTGCATGTACAGTAAGTGTGTGTCTCTTGAATGTGCAAAAGGCTCAGAGAACTAACACTTCTGGAATGCCCCCTGCAGAGCGAGGACTTCGAGGGTTGGATGTGTGTTTATGGGAGCGTTCTTGGCAAGAAGAGGCAAGGACCCGGTCCAGAATAACGGCACAAGAGTGGAATGTGGTACAGCGGGGAATATCCTGAGTCAAAGGCAGTCCTGGGGTCTGAGGAGGAGCAGCTTTTTTTGTGGCAGGACTTTCATAAACAGCTCTTCTTTTTTATTTTTAAGATAGATGACACCCCGACACACCATCCCATTGTGCGGCTTGACAGCGCCACATGGATGCCCCGCAATCGGTTTTTCATTCGACTCTTTTCAATTCACACCAGAACTAAATTAGAAGACCATGTCCCGTGGAATATCTTTCAAACCTGTGACTCATTCACTGAAAAAAAAAAATCTCTATCCAAATGTGAGAGCCTCAACTGTGGCAGTGTCGAAGTCACAGTGAATGTGAAGTGTTAGTATTTCTCTCCAGGCTGTGCATTAGGCCGGATGCCACGCACCTTCGCCCACATGCCTCCCACGACCCAGCGCCCGTATACACAGGGCAGAAATCGGAGCCCAAGCTGCAAGCAGGCAGATAAAGACAATCTCATTGATGTAGGAGCAGCTCACTGGTTAAAAAAGAGACATCTCTGACACAACCCTGCTTGCGTTACCCTTGCTACAGAATCAGATTAACCACCGCAAAACAAATATTGTGCCGAGGCTCGAAGGCGTAGAGTCAGCTTCTTACATACATATCAAGCAGTTATGGTGGATCTGTGCATGCGTTTATATATATGTGTGTGTGTGTGTGTGTGTGTGTGTGCACGGCCATAAACCTGGTGTTTGTAGGGAAAGACCTTTAAGTGAAACATTGACAAGCAGCTCAATCCATCAATTCCTTCAGGAACCATGTCTGCGCTTGTAATGCCATAAATACACGCCGCGGAGCCAGTGAATGACATGTTCCACCCACAATGCAGCCTACCATCGACGCATTTTTATACTTTATGGTGTGTCTTTTCTTATGGGACAAACATGAGAACTCACAAAGGAAGATAAAATATAAACCTGAACATGTCTTTTTGGGTATTCGAGGGACATTTGATTCTTCCTGGTTTAGCTGTGCCCTGTTTTTCTTTTCTTTGCCGTCTGTGTAATCCACACAGTGAGCCTATCAACTCCACAGTACCACCCACAGTACACCAAAGGACATTTGACAAACACCACCAGCATTTCTGTCTTGTATTTCTCGCGCTTTACAAAGTATCCCTCCAGCTTTGTCTGTTTTTTTTTCATCATTATGTACAAGATTTATGCGTGATGTGCAACAGTTATGAGCTAAGACTGGGCTGGCTCAGTCAACTCGTATGCTCTACTCTCCTTCTCCCCCTCTCACTCCCCGTCTGTTTTGTCTCACTCTCTTTGTCTTTGCCGTTTTTCTCTTGCTCCGTCTCTGCCAGACCTCTACTTTACACTCCCCCTCCTCCCTCGCCTCCTCCTTGAAACCAATTCCTTGGCAACCAGTTGCAGCGTCTCCCAGAAAGGTAGACAGCCTCTCTGCGGTGCCACAGCAACCCAATGCAACATCAGACAGCGAGGCATGCTACATTATTAACCAAGAGGGGCTGTCGAGGACGGCGCTGTGTGGACATGAGGGAGGGGAGCGAGAGAGGTGGAGATTCATGGGGGTTACTGGTCCCGAACTGCTGGTTCTTGCATTATAAACTCCAAAGGGGGAAACATGACCATGCATATAAGCACAGAGTAAAGCATATGCAAACAGCGTGAGCAGTGTGAGCATGAGAGAGAGAGAGAGAGAGAGAGAGAGAGAGAGAGAGAGAGAGAGAGAGAGAGAGAGAGAGAGAGAGAGAGAGAGAGAGAGAGAGAGAGAGAGAGAGAGAGAGAGAGAGAGAGAGAGAGAGAGAGAGAGAGAGAGAGAGAGAGAGAGAGAGAGAGAGAGAGAGCGGTTACATTCAGCCAAATCCACAGGGGGATCAATAAGGAACATCTGGGTCTGGGGTGGACAGGGTGTCTGTTTTTTTTGTTTTGTTGCAGTCAGTACATTTGCCTGACACCTCACCCAGATTCTCTCTACATGAGGGGAGGGGAAGAGGAGAAATTGCTGGGGGAGTGCGATCATTGGGGAAAGGTGTTTGCTTTTCTGCTGGCAGGATTTGCCTGCTCCAAGGCCAAGGATATATTCCCGGGAGTGCTCGCATCGTAGTATTTGGAAGAAAATTGACTATTTTTCGAAAAAGAAACCAACATTTTCTTTTGCTACTCTCTGTTTTCATAAGAGTTTACGGCCACGCTAGCAGCTCTGTGAGGCTGTGTTTAGGCACAGAGCTGCTTTGAGCTACATGCTAACGCCAGCACAATAGCAGGCTCGCAGTGACGATGCTAACACGCTGATGTTTAGCTGGAATCGTGTTCACAATCTCAGTTTAGAGTGTTGTCCTACCCAGTTTCATGTCATTCAATACAAAACTGTCGAGACATTTCCCTTAAAACCACAGACGTGGGCCTCGTGATAGTGCTTGGCAAAAAAGTCAGAACATCACCAAAGTCATCAGGAAAAGGCTGCAACTTCTGAAACGTCACAAAAGTGAAGCTACACTTGCATTCTCTCTAATGGCCTAAAGAAGTCTGATTGTATAGAAGTCTATGAGAAAATGACTCTACTTCTCTCTTGATTTATTACCTCAGTAAACATTGTAAACATGAGTTTATGGTCTCAATCTCTAGTTTCAAGTCTTCTTCAATACAGTATGATGTTCATTTAGTAAATGATGGTCCATTTAGAGTCAAACAGACCATAAAGCAGGGTATGCTTTAGGGCGGGGCTACACAGTGATTGACAGGTCGCTACCACGGCGTTGTCTGGTCTGGGAGTTGTCCTTGTATTCGTCTCACAACTTTCACCTTTTCACAGTGTGTTTTTAGTTTGTGAAAGTTAAACGTAACATTTTGGTTGCCTAAAAATGTCTTATTCAGCATTCGGTTGAACTGAGCTCCACCCTCTTGTGTCACTTGTGATTCTAATGAAACGAGATGGCGACGGACAAAAACCTAGATGGCCAAAATGCCAAACTCAAGGCCTGCATATGTCCGCTTCCTCTATGGTCAGGATTCATCATCTTGGGACCGTGCCTGTACAACATATTTGAGATATGTGGTGGACAGACAGTCCAACCCTACTGCTTGTGTCGCAAAAAAAACGTAATGATGCAATTTTGACAACAGACAATGAAATATCTAAAATATGACTAAGTCGTTTGGTTGAGGCAAACTTTCGAAGCTAAAACCCCATATAGGAAGAGTGAACAACGATAGCCCTCATGGTGGAATAGACCAGGGGTGGATTTACCTGCAAGGGGGCTCCAGGGCAAAAGTGAGCTGCGGCCCCCTATTGGCTCCCAAGTTCACACTCTCTCTGTAAGCAAAAGCAAAAAAACATTCTGCTAACAATCCCACAATTCAATGCATTTTATAACTGCAAACAATAAAACACTGTTGTATGATTGGACACCTGGCAAGGATGACAGAAAATGATGATCATGCGGAGTGTAAAAAATCTGCAATAACGTCAGTTGATAGTGTTTTTAGTGGAGTTTACCAAAAGAAATTGTCAAATTAGTAGAAGATGATTGGCAGACAGTGCACTCGAGGAAGTCTGAGTCCCCAGGGCTGTTGTCTGCATTTATAAGCAGAACAGACAACAAGAAGAATGCCAACTATAGATATTCAAAGACACAAAGACATATAAAAGGTATTCTGTAGTTAGATAACACAGGGCAGAAACCCCCCCTTAAAAACCATAAGGATGAAGAGGCTGTCAAAACAAACTACAGATCTATCAACTTCATCAATCCATTCACATGCTTCATTGTTGACCGCATATCACAAATACTTATTGTATGATGAAGTGCAACCTCCAGTAAAGGCCTGGACATGATTAAAAGGAAACGTTGAAAGGATTTCTCTACTGTATTAGCCGGAAATGTCACTCCGAATATGCCGAACTACAGAGCCCCACAGACGTCAGCGTCACGGCGACAAAAGAAAAACATCATCTATTCTTCATCAGGTAGTTGAGTCTCTAGCAGCCCACTCCATGTGCCTGGAGATGAATGCGACTCTGCCCTGTCTGCTCCGCACTTTAAACACGACAGGAAAAAAAAAACCACACACACAAATGTTGAACCGGAGAGACAGACACAGAGAGCACAAATAAAAGGCTGGGGAGGACTGAAATGGAAAAAAAAAAAAGTGGAGGAGATGAGAGAGGCTGAAGTGGAGAGAGAGAGAGAGAGAGAGAGAGAGAGAGAGCAGGGAAAAAACAAAAAAACAGAGAGGAAAGAAGAGTTGGAGGGTGGTTTACTGGGCGAGAGAGAGAGAGAGAGAGGGGGGGGGCGAGAGGAGGAGAGAGGAGAGGTAATGAGGCCAGTGACTGGCTTTACACCTCGTCTCTGTGGAAACTAATTGGGAGAGAGCTGGAGGGCACTAATTTGAGCACTCTGCTGGGTAAATGTAGTGCAACGAACTATGAAGGGTAAATCAATGTACTACCTCTCCCTACACCTCGCCTTCTCTCTCTTTCTCTACACCTTGCCCCCCCCCCCCCCTCCCCTCCTCCCATTATTGTTTCCTAATAAAAATTCCATTGACTTCAACTATGCTTGTGGGCATAAAGGTATCGACCTGGGTAGATATCATGATGAGGTGCAGCTCACCGGGAGAGGAGTTCAGCTAGTTAGCCGTGCAAACAAACACGTGTCAGGGTTCCTCTACTGAGCTCAGCTCAACTGTACGTACTGTAAGGTTGTAGTGCTGTGTGATCGGCAGATGCATTTCCCATCAGTCTGGAGATGCGGTGCATCAGAAGGGCCGCAACGCAGCGACGCTCCCTCGGAAAGTATCATGTGCAGCGTGCGTGTGTTCTCTCCCAGGGCGGTGTGCCCTGTCTGATGGGAGAAAAAGGAAAACAGAATGTATAGTTACCCCCCGTAGTGAGCCCATGGGTGGTTGAACAAGGAGCCAGAATGTGTGTGTGTGTGTGTGGGGGGGGGGGGGGGGTGGTCTTAAGGGGACTTATCTTCGCCCTCAGGCCCGGGGATGTAGCAGGCTTTTCAGCCTCGCATAAGAGAGGAGCTCTCGTCGACACGCCGACACAGAGAGAGAGACTTGACAATGCTGAAACAAGCTCTGTGTTTTAATAGGAGGAGAAGTTTGGTTATTCATCAGATACGTCAGTTCTGACTTCAAGTGCCTGTATTCATGTCGGTGTATTTTTCAAATGTTGGGAATATGTTATAAAATGGACAACAAAAAGTTGTTTATGCGTGTTTGTCCACCTTCCATTGTGGTGCTCTGAAGGATGCTGATCTGCTCCGTTCACCGCCATCTGCCTCACCCCCTCCCTCACCCCTCTCTCTCTCTCTCTCTCCCTCTCTCTCTCTCTCTCTCTCTCTCGCTCTCGCTCTCTGCGACTGTGCCTTGCAGCTTGGCCCCCTGGGAAATAGCTGTGGATAAGTTATTCAATTAGAGGGGCATTATTGGCCCCGCTCTCTCAGAGGACAGAGCTGATGATGCTGTGATTATACCGCTCTGCATTCCTTTATGGCTCGACACCCTCTGCCTGCGTGCACGATTGTGTGTGTGTGTGTGTGTGTGTGTGTGCGCGCAAGTAGTGTTTGTGGGGTGAATGGATGCGGTGGGGGTTAGAAATGGGGGTCTATCAGAGATGCATGGGTGCTTTTCAAATGTTCCCATTCTAAGTTTGAATTGATCTACGCTCCCGCTTCACATGTGGGCTGACCACGCATCGTCTACAAGTTCTGAGTGAGTAATCGGTGTGAGATGGAGAGTCTCGACATCTCCCACTGGCTTTCAATGATCAGCTCATTTTAGAGATATTCCTTAATTGCACAAGTTGCAGCGGACGTGTCACATCTCTTGATAATGACAAGCAATCGTTGACCGGATTCACGCCGGGGTCGGCTGATTTCTTTTGTCTGCAGAACACCGGTCAGGACAGTAAACAACGAGGCTCGAGACAAAGAAATGTAAGGAGGGACATGTAAGCGGGGCCAACACAGAGGCCCCCGCACGTCCAAATCCAGGCACGTTCTCTCTCCCTCTCTCCGCGGACCAGTGAGGTGGTCTTTAAAGCGCTGCCATGATGGGTCGGCCCTATCTGCCCGACACAGACCCACAGATGCCCTCCCGAGGGGGACGGGCTTGAGGGGAGCAAGGGCAGCAGGCCTGGAGCCTCATCTGCTCTGCCCAGAATACAAATAGGTCAGTGTGTTGGGAGAGGAGAAGCACGGGGAAGGACTCACACACACACACACACACACACACACACACACACACGGACACACTGACCATGAACAAGAAGGGGTCCTGCCAGCTGAATTCCTCCATTGGCCGTGATGGGAAGGGCCATCTGGTATCAATGTGGGGAAGTCAAGCAAGCTTGTGAGAGTACACACACACACACACACACACGCACAGCCGACATGATTTAGTGTCTCTAAGAGATGCGGGGCAGCACCTGAACATCGTGTCATGGACCTCATGGACCTCGCACGTTCGGAGACTCCCAATAGTGAGACACTGTGTCCCCATTTACGACATTCAACTGAGATGAGCTGAGCACGCAACGTTCACTGAAAGGTTGCACGTTTACATATTACAAAGGGAAATAGACCAAATTTCAAGCTAGTTTATTACCAATGCAATAATATATATTTATAAGTCTGATTATTAAGCGAGCCTCTGGGACAGAAACCTGGAACTCGTTATTTTCTAACCCCCGTAGAGCACAATCCCAAACAGCCCTGGACGACGTTTAATCCCATGCCTTGACCCTGCTTTTATGACTGCAGTTTAATTTCACTTTTTTTGCAGCCCTGGGCTCAATCGTTCAGATTTCTCCTGTTTTGGAAATTCCTGGAAGTAAGAAAAACTTCAGCCGGGGTTAAAAATAGACATTGTTTGGCCGTGATGTAATCCCGTGGCTGTATTTTAAAGTTTTCTTTCTGCTGCCGGTGCAGGCTCAACATACTGCTGAAAAGGGAAACTGATTTACTTTGGCTTACTATCAAAACCCCGGCCTGATGAGGGAAGGCTTGCACGGGGTAAATCAAGTAGAAAATAAGCGGGTTGAATTATTTTCAAAAGCCAGCATGCTTATTAGGCCAGAGCAGGCCCCGTGGCAGCGGCTCACGAAAAGAAAACAGTTCTGGGTTTTCCATCTCACCATTTCTTGTTCTCAATATCAGCACCTCTGCATAGATACATAAACTATCAGGAGGACACCAGGAGCTTTACACCAGCTTGTTGCAGAAGTCTTAAGAAACGCGTGCGCCATAAGAAGTGTTCTGTGCAGTACAAGTATGAGCAAACACGAGTTGTAAAGGTCTGGGTAAGCGCTACTGTTCGTGTACTTTGTACGATGTTTCAGACACTCAGCTACAAGCTGCAGAGATGGATCTGGAAATTAACCTTCAGCTCGGAAACAAGGAATTGATTTGTCTCCCGGACGTTCACCTCCTCTCGCCCGAGAGACAATTGAAGCGACTACGACCGGAGCCTTCCCTCCATAAGTTCTGTACACAGAGGCTCACGTACACATCTCAAGCATCCTCGTCTCCACCCACCACAGTCTTGTGTCTGAGGAAGAAATCATTTGTTGTGCAGCAATATGAGTCTTTTTTTGATGAACACCCCCATTCTGCTTCCTCGGCGTGCCCCCCGCCTCACCTCTCTGTCTTCCTCCCTCTCCCTCCGCGCACATCCATCTCTGTGATTATTTAAACGGGTGCCAGAAAAACACTGTGACCCGTCTAATGTGGACTGTGTGAGAGCGCGGAGAGGAGAGAGGGGCCCTGCGATTTTCACACTCCCTTCTTTTTTCCTTTTTTTTTTCTTCTTTGCCGAGCGGGGAAGTGCGGGTGAGAGAGAAGCTGTTGCCATGGCTACCTGCTGGCAGCTTCTGTCCTTGTGTTGGAGAGCACTGGCTGTTCCTCTCTACCCAACGCCTGGAGGGAGCGGAGGGAGGTGGAGTGGAGGAAGGAGGTGAGGGGAGAGGCTGGAGGGGTCGAGCTGCCAAAGGGGGGGGGGGGGGGGGGGGGGGGGCAACAAGAGGTCTCGTCGCGAGGAAACCAAAGGGCTGCCGGCTTGGAAAAGAGCAACAAAAGAGCAACACTGTGGGCTCTGGTGGCTGATCAGCCTCTGCTCCACACACACCAGTGTTGATGACAGGCGTGACAGCAATGGGGGGGGGGGGGGGGTTGGAGGAAGTGGTAGTGGATAATTGCTCCAGTGCTGCCGTACTATTCAGGTGTCTCCACAGCCATGTGATGTGAGGAGGCTGATCTCTCAGCAGAGGATTTATGTATCTCAGGTTTCAGATTTCGCTTCAAGTTGCCGCCACCGTTGCCGTGGCGACCCCTCCCCAAGCACACGTGTCAAGGTGTTTTGCGTTTTCTTCCCGCGCTGATATGTTAATTTGCAACCCTTTTTTCGCGGTATTCCCTACGACGCTCCCCGTGTGTGTACATAAGTGACTCGGGTGTTTCAGCGAGGCAGGCTCCACCCTGGGGCTAGCCACCCGGTAAGCTGATCCACGTAACGGATAGCTACGGAATGGACATAATACGGAGCTAGCAGTTGTTAAAAACACACAGGCCTCCTTGTTACTTTCCTAGCTACCCTTTCATCCTCTTAAGTCCAGGAGCTGTAGTTACTTTGTCAGCTAATCCAAAGACTTTGCGTCTCTGTTTTCTTTTGGTTTGTCTTATCTTATTTGCAGAGTAAAGGCTTGCTGCATGCATGCTACGTCCATCAGCGCTAGTTTGCGACTTATTGCGTGTGTCTGTATCGGTGTTAAAGTTCATTCTGGGAGTTTGCGTGCGTGTGTTTGTGTGTGCGTGCGTGCAAGAGCTGCGCGGTTGCTATTAGACACAGCGTGCTGCTGAGGCCCCGGTGGTCATGCTGAAGCGTCGCCCTCCCCCGCCCCCGCTCCCCCCCCCCCCCCCCCCCCCCCCCTGGCAGAAGGCTGACCTTGGCAGGGCCTGACAGAGAACTGGCCTGGAGGGGGATCCACGGAGCTCCACGCCAGCCCACTGAGCCAACCCACTCAGTCTGTGCAGGTGTACCGACGCCTGGACAAACACACACACACACACACACACACACACACACACACACACACACACACACACACACACACACACACACACACACACACACACACACACACACACACACACACACATGCATGCATAGCCACTGGACCAGGGGAGGCCCCTTGAGCGAGCAGATGTCCTAACGCTCCATTTCTCTCTATACATTTCTTCTGGATTTCTCAAGATCGCTCCGTTTTATTGTCCGTTACAATTTTTTACTCATGGCTGGTTCTCCTTCCTTCTTCTATCTCTTTTTCATTTGTCACTTCTGTATTCTTGGCTCCTGCTTGCAGCCCAGTCTTCACTTCTTGCAATGGTACAAAGTAGGAAATCGAAGGCAGTAGAAACGTGGCTAAATCACACTTTTATTAGTGTGTTTTATTGTTACGCACAAGATCTTTTCAGCTATTCCTGTTTGTCATTTCTGCCAGTTTAACGAACCAGCCGATGTCACAGATTACACAGCGCCGCATTCCTGGAATCCAGTTGATGGCAGATGCACATGAATAAATAGATGTATAAATGTACGTATGAATCAATAATTTACTTCACCAATGTTCATTTTTATACCATCCATGTATCAGAATACTGCATGACCCAGGAGAGGCCAATACATCTGGGAATGTGGATGCACCTAAGAAAACTAAGAAGAGCCACACACTGATGTGGCTCAGTAGAGTGATACTGTACGCCAGTGGTGGGCCGTGCATTTTATACCTGGGCCTTCACTGCTGTCCTGCAGCTGAAACACAGCTACGGTTATTATTTGTTTTGTGTAAAAATGAAGCTCAACACCTGTAAATACACTAACTGCAGAGAATACGCTGAGAGTGCGTCTCCTCTCTGCTCTGACTGCAGCGTGAGGCTGCTGTGAGAGTTACTGTGAGTGCTTTGGGGCGGCGGAGGGGCTCACGGCAGCACCCGCTGCTCGTTCACGGCAGCTCCCGCGTGCAGAACGTACGTGCTTTCACGTCAGAGTCAAAACACCAGAAAAGTCTCCAATAACACCAGAAAAAGTCGCTAGATTTGTAGTAAAGCTAGTAGCTTTTGACTACCCTCGCCCTGAGGGTTTGGAAAGTCGCCAGATTTAGCGAGAAAGTCGCTAAGTTGGCAACACTGGCACCGGCTAAATATGTCCCCAGAGCAACATAGGACGTAACAATGGTTCCTATCACATATTAAACCAAACAAAAATCCATCTTCATAAAAACAAGTTGTACAAATAATAATATACAAACAAGCATATTAAAGCTATTAACTTACCAAATGCTGTTCGCTTAAAGACAAACTCCATCCTCCTTTCTTTGTTGACAAAGAGTTTAATCCAACGGTTGAATCCTAACTCACAAATCCGTTTCTCCTCCTCCTTCAGCCATTGAGTGCTAAAAAAACAAAGCTAGGTAAAAAAATTAATAATCTACACCAAGCAAAATGCAAAACAATTCATAATTTCTTCCATATCTTTCAATTTGAACTCTTACTACTCCAACTAAGCCTCTGCTTAAGTTTCGTTTCACAATAGTCACGTGTTCGCCCACGCTGCACCTCACTGCAGAGCTGCACCTGAAAACTGAGCTGCACGTAATGCTGACGTACTTGTAGGCCAGCTAGCAGGCTCTGGCACGTCAAAGAATACGCCCAACATGTCAAACTAAAGATCTGATTGGTTGAACACTATGACAATCAACAATATCGTCCCCATTCACTTAAACTGCACATGGATTCACTTGTGAGTCTGCAGGCCTCGGGCCTCTCTTCTTACCTAGAGACACAGAGGTGAAATCTGATTGGATAAAAGCTCTACTTAAAACAAGCTGCACTGGAAGCAGAGCAACTGAGGAAGACAGTAGCTGTGCAATGAGAACATAAGATAATGGGGAAAATATTTTTATAAATTATGATACATGTAGTGTATTTAAGAAAAAATATTAAATTTATAAAATAGCTATAACTTTGTGATTCTGTTTAGGCCAGCAGAGAAGGCTTTGCAGGCTCTGACGGCCCACCACTGATGTAAACATACACACACTGAGAATTAATTTTAGTAAAACAATTCTGTAGGGGATATTTAGAGACTAAATTTGTTTTTTCAATCATTATTCCGACATTAATATCAAGCAATATGAACTGGCCATGTAATAAAGTCCAGTCCAGGTAGAGCAACAATAAATATGTTGTATTAACCACCCAGCCAAATCTGTACGCATAAACAATTAGGTTTCAACATCATTTAAAAATAAGCAGTATTCAGAAGGCTGTGAAACCACAGTCATGGCGGGTGAGGGTTGACTACTTGATATACGGTTACGCAAAATATATGACATGCCAAATGGGCAGGGCATTTGCACCAGAGGCTTCCGCCGACCGAGCCGGCTAACTTCCGGTTTAGCCTTATGCTAACTTGAATGGGAACAAAATATTGCAAACGTGCGGCTCGTCTAGACTTTCCAAATGTTATCGGACGCAATTGACCAAATCCTGGTAGTGAAACGAGTCATCTTACGGGGGTCGTGATGCTCAAAACAATTTATCCTTCATTTAACAGCCGCAGCAGCAACAGAGTGCACCGCGGCAGAGCCGATGGCGAAAGCACGTGTTCAACTGGAACATGCATGCTGCGAGCTCCCATGCGCACCGTGAATGGCACACAGAGAGGACCCGTCAATGACAGACGGGGTAAGTAAGATGCTATGCGCTCTAGTTGTTATACAGTGTTAAGGGGAAGGGTTATGCTAAGCATGGCTCCAGTGCATCATCGAGCCGTGATTCCTGCTCGAAAAATCCTAAAAACAAAAACGGTGAACTCCACAAAGTCTTTTCACATGTTTTCAGCAATTATTTTCTAACATGTATAATGTCTTTCGAAACAAATCTCAGATTTCCCTTGACCCTTGACTTTAACTTTTACCTTAATCCCCTTAACAATCACACTGTTACCACAAGAAAGCTTTCTTACACGGTAATTATAAAGGTTGCTGAACATTTCTGACTGCAGCATGTGGCTTTCTTGAGGAACACTTAAATGTTTCCATACTGAGTGACATACATAACACCTTGTTGTGAATCAAATGTGTATTGCGAATGGGATTGTACGCAGCTGAGAGATGCGGCATTGGCTCATTTTTCTCAGAATTCAAACAACACTGAGATTCTTTAAAAAAATCAAGCCAAGAACACAAATGTCAGTGCAATTGTACAACATGCCAGAATAGAGCCTTGCATAAAACATGTTGTGTCATGTGCGTGTCCCCTCCTTTGGCAGACCTGTGTCATGCCATGCATCATTCCCCGAAGTTTTGTCACAAATCGACAAAGATATTGCGCCTGAGAGGCGAGCAGACAGGAGAACGGGCCGGTGCCAATCCATTGTACTTCTCGGATTTCATTCTTGAGGGCAAAACAAACCTTGACTTGTGAAGCTGAGAGCAAGCGCTTCTCATTCTTCTGTGCGCTGCCTTATTATTGTGCTGGCCATTCACGGTGGGAACAGAGTGGGGCTGCAGGGAATAAAGAGAAGCTCCAGAGGTGAGCATTTCATAGAAACCAGGGCTGACAGTGTGAATGCATCCTTGTCCATCCTACTTTCAAGGTTTCACGTTGATTCTTCTTTAGGTTTTCTAGCAGACAATTCACATTTTAATTTTACATTTTTTTGTTCACATCCTGTAAATGTCATTCTTTCGTTATTCTATTCAAAGCTTGTGTGCAAAATATTTCAAAGTGAGCTATAAATCACATTCCTCTTCTTCAAAATGGAAAGGAAAGCATGTGTAGTGGCTATGTATTGATTATAGTGACATCCTCCACCTCAAGAGAATGTCCTCCACTTCTTGAGTGCCCCCCCCCCCCCGTTCCCACTCCCTCCCAGCCTAAGCAGTAACAGGTTGTGGTTAGCTTCTCTACTCTCTACTTCATCGTCTGGTGTGTCTGTTCTTTCTGTCCACAGTCTAAAGTTCAGCCAGAGACAACAAGAAGGGAGCATCACATCGCTCACTCGCAGCATTTCACTACACACACACACACACACACACACACACACACACACACACACACACACACACACACACACACACACACACACACACACACACACACACACACACAGACAGACAGACAGACAGACAGACAGACAGACAGACAGACAGACAGACAGACACACACACACACACAGACACTCTTTTATTTTTTTACAATCTTTACGAAGACAAATATAGGTTTCCTTTGCACAGTATGGATACTCGCCCCCTCGGTGTAGAGATGTAGCGTGTGACCAAACGATGAACGGTGTTACAATAATTTGATGAGATTGGGTTCAGATGATGCAAGGGAGAAGTGTGTGGTGATAATGCTCTTGATGGTGTCTCGCGGCTTATCGTGGTGCTCCACAAATGATGCCCCCAGACACCCACGCCCGTCTTTGAACCGCTCCCACCCCTGGGTGACGCATTAGCAAACCTATGTGCAGAGTGGGCGTAGCCTCGGGAGAGGGTGCTTGTGTCTTTAATAAGCCCCACTAGGTGCAACAGGAGGAAGCTCGGACTCCAGCACCGTGACACCCCCTTTCGGATCCCTCCCCCTATGTCCCTCAGACTGCCTCCCGTCGTCCTCTCACCTCAACAGTTCCTCTCTGTAGCTTTCCTCCCCTCTTTTTCTGCTCCTCACTCCACCCTCCTTCAACACATGCCATGACTCCCAGGGCACCAGTTACACAGTGAGGGTTTCATTTTAAAAGAGCTCCTCAGGACGTCATTATAAGGATCATCGCCGGGCCCTGCGGCTGATGTTACATTAGTGTTCCATCACACACAGGGCCTTCACAGCGCCTGGTAACTAGCCAGCCCTCTCATCACGCAAATCTGAATTTTTCTCCGAGATTGGTAATGCCGTATTAATATGCAATTGACTCTTCTCGTGTATCAGCGCACTCGAGATGAGTGACCTGTAAAACAAAGTGTGCGCAGCATTGTGTGGAATCACTGATTGCTTGAAACAATGCGATATTGGATATGTGAGATTATGAAGAGAAGAGACAGACAGTGGATAAAGTTTTGCAACTGGAACAGCACGATGCATGATAAATGTCCCCTTCTGTTGGTCAGCAAAATTAAGCTTTTTTTCACTATACATGCATCTCTATCGTCATGTTTGCAGGTCACCTCGTTTGCCTGCAGCCCATTCCTGCTGATTTCTGAGAGAAACATTGAGTATCATCTTGCTGTGAAAGCATTTGTGTAGTGATCGACTAAAACAAACACACACGAAACGCAGTGAGCATTTAACAGTGTGTTCAACAGCAGTTCAATTCTGTGCAAGCTTTTGTGTAATGGGTATTTTCACCCTAAGATCTGCTCCTGTGGTGTGATTGGTCGGTAGGTGGCTGTGCTTATGGGTATTGTAGTGGGTGTCATGGAAACAGACACACACAAAAAAGCCTTTTGGAGGTTTGCTGACAATAGAAGTTGTAAAAGCCTTATTTCACCGAAATCAATAATACAAAGAAAATATTCAATAAGAATAGGGGTGGAACTGATGTAAAAACATTTGTGCTGGTATCAGCTAAAATACAGCTTTTCAAACATATAGTCTTTAGATAATGATATCGACCCACTGGCCATCATTAAACTCCAAATGCACTCGCACAAATCTTTATCAAAATGCTTAAAAACAACACATTTAAAGCCAGATTTAACCATCTAGAGCTGTTTTGTAGTCTACAATTATAACGCATTGCAAATGACACTACGGCCAGACCTAATTATAGATCCTCGTCATTCTGTCCATCTATTCGTTCAACCAGCCTCTTGTCACGAAGAGTGGAGCAGGTGGACCCAAGCGCAGTAGATAGGATCGTAACAGAGCAAAACCCAGGACCCAACAGAGACTGGACTGAAAACCAGGACTTAAATACGCACTCACAACAAACACTTGAGGCTCAGGTGATAGGGAATGAGGTGATTGGTAGAGGAAAATCTCCTGGGGAGCAAGTGGCCTGGGGCCTGAGCAGGGGTGGAGCCGTGAGGTGGATGGCCCTTGGGGGCCGGGGCCGATGGGTGTTACTGACTTGGAGGAATAAACACAGCAAACCAACATGTTGTCACTCCCAACTTGCCAAATACTGCTGCTTGGTCAGTGGCCCTAAACCTCAAACTATGACGCCCTAGGTACGCTTCTAGCGTCTGCTTTGGACGTGTCGGGGCCGGTGTGTCAGTTCAAAATAAACAAAACCACTTAGTCAGGTTTAGGCTACATCCACACTAATACAGGCACACTTTAAAACCCGGGTTAGAAAACGATCTACGTCCACACGGGCGTTTCAGCATTGTTTTAGAAATGATTTCCATACATACTGGCAAACCTGAGAACGCATGGCTATTCACATGAGGGGCGACCCTAAGAGGGTTGTCTGGTAACCGCATGGTCGAAGGTTCAATCCTTGACTGGGACGTGTCATGTGTCGAAGTGTCCCTGAGCAAGACACTGAACCCCTAGCTCCCCGGGCGCCTGTCATTGGCAGCCCACTGCTCCCTATATACAGGGATGGGTCAAATGCAGAGAAACATTTCCCCCGTAACGGGATAAATATAGTGTAATAAATAAAAAATAATAAACGAGGCATGTGGGTGCCAGTGTAAACAGGAAGTAAATGGTTGCTTAGTTACAGACTAAGAGTATTATAGTACTCTTTAATAATAAAAGGCCGTGCTTGATCTTCCTCTATAATCGTCTTTTATAATCTTCCTCTATATACTCAAACAGACACATTTTATTTTTCAAACTTAGTTACAACGCTGTAGGTCTTGCTCTATCTCTCTCTCTCACACACACACACACACACACACACACACACACACACACACACACACACACACACACACACACACACACACACACACACACACACACACACACACACACACACACACACACACACACACACATTAAATGTACTTTAAAAAGAACACAATTTAAAGTTTACTAAATTATGGGTCAATAAATTTGGTTAACACATGTCTCTCGCTCATTTCCCCGGCTCTGTTGTTCGTAGCTCTGCTGGTGGCTGAAGTCCCTGTCGTACTGGACAACATTTATGCTTTTGTTCATTTACAGTTTCTTTGTGAACTTCACAATAGTTGTGCAGAACAAAATAAGCATTAATATGAAAAGGATAGTCCGCAAACCGTGTCTTCAAGCGTCCGGGCTGTCTACGTCCTCGCTTTCAAAGGTCTATGTTTCCGCTTGTCCAAACTACCAGGTAACTCTGGAGTTTTCAAACTAAATTAGTGACAGTAGCGTTTTCAGGGGGGGGGGGGTTAAAACTCCGGAGTAGTGTGGACGCTAGGTGTAATATGGAAGATGTAAGATGGAAATGTAGTACTCACTATCAAGTGACAAACGAGTCACGTGACGAGCAAACTGACGTGACAAAGTGTCGGCGTCTACTTTTAGTTTTGCACCGGACACAAACAGCGGTCTCCTGGATGAAAGTCCTGTGTTGTCCTTGTTTAACCCGTCCACCTCCTGTCCTGCACCCCCAACCCACCCTCTGTGGACTAGCCTTTTCATACTGCGTCAGTCGCTCTGACCGTCTAATACCAAGACCAAGGAGCACTGACCAAGTGGCGGTATTTGACGAGCTGGGAATGACAACGGTTGGGTGTGAAAACAAAGACAGACTACAGGCAACTTCAATTTCTATGATGCCACATCAGTCTTTTAAAGACTCAGTCCAGTCTTCACAGAGCCAGACTGTGACCCTTCTCACTGTCGGACACCCAGAGCCCTTACTATCCAGGCAGCCACAAGAGACACTTCTCAATTCTCCGTCATACAATCAGTCAACCATCCCTTTATCCTGCCCGTCCAACCTCATTAATCTAGTCTATCCCTTTCGTTCCATCCCTTCGTCGCCACCCAACCATTTTATCCTCCATTCATTGCGAACAGAAGACATACATTATCTGAAGTGAAACAGAATATGAATATGAAGTGGGGGGCAGTTGGACCAGGCTCAGTGTACTACTGTATATAGTGTTTTATTCCACTCTCTCTCTCCCTCTCTATCGTCTCTGGCTTCTCCAGCTCCACAGATAAAGCACCATGTAGAGTGGTAAGAGCTCCATCAGCCATGCAGATGAGCCCCGCTTCCTTTACCTTAATTAGAGCTCCCGGGGGACTGGCTGTGGGCGCCGAGCAGCATCAGCCTCTCAAGCCACAGAGATATACCTTTCATCAATCCGGAGAACACCAGAAGGGAAAGCTGACATGGGTACAGCAGCTCAGGCACCACACAAAAGAGGTTTTAAAAGCAGTCATTATTGGGAAATGTTCCAGCATGTTATTCAAGGCTGGTCATTTGAACAGCAGGCAGAAATGTGGCATTTCACTGTCGGAACAGTGACTAACATCTAACCGAGAGGAGAGAAACAATGGCTCTACGTATACATAGACATGTCTTTGAGAATCTTTGGAGTTCAGCCAGTTGGAGCTGTAACGATTAGTTAATTAACTGATTAGTTGATGAGCAGAAAAGGAATCTGCAACAATTTCAATCATCATTTAAATTTTGGGTCATTTCTTTATGCAAAAATGTCCCAAATCCACAGCTTCCAGTTTCTAAAACGTGGATATTTGCTGCTTTTCATAGACTTCTATAAAAGTGAATTGAACATCTTAATTTCAATATCTATCTTTTAACTGACTGAAGAATCATCACTGTCAATATTAAGACAAAAAACAACATTTGTACTATTTTCTGACATTTTATTGAGCAAGTGATTCATCAATTATTTAGATAATTAATTAAATACTTAAATAATTGATAGTATGCATAGTGCATTATTTTTAGTCAAATATATTTTTCTCAAGGTTTAAAGCTGTGATGTTTAGAAACATAATTAGATGTTTTAATGATTCAATTATTTTTCTCCATGAATCCAAATGTCTCTTCGGTGAATATCTGAATTATAAAAAGAAAATAGGGCCGCTTTCATTATCGAATAATCAGCCACATGTTTTCAAATGAATAATTTAGTCTATTAAACATCAGATAAGTTCAACAGACAGACGTCAATAACTGTCTAAAATACAAAAACAAGCACTTTACATGACTCACATTTGAAATATTTTTTATTGATTATCAAACTAATCCAACTAACTTTCTGATCTACAGTTAGACCAACTGTTATTAAAATATTTAATACAATTGTATTTTATTTACGACTGTCAAAACATTCGCAAAAAAAAGAAAAGAAAAGAAAAGTGTCACATGACTAAACTTGTAGTCTGTAAACCAAACAGTTGAAATAATGAACTGTCCCCCCCCACCCTTTTTTTTCACGTCCGCCTACACCTTCCTCTCCGTCCCCTTTAAACGGGGAGGTGCTCCGGTCCCCCCCCCCCCCCCCCCCCCCCAGCCCGGGGCTCTCCGCCGCGCTCCGGCAGGGGTAGAGAGTGAAGAGCACGGGATGGCAGAGAGCGGACGCGTCGGAAACCTCCCCGGAGGGGCCCCTGTGTAATTCGATGCATGCTGTTAAAGCTTAGAGTATATTGTCTTCCCCTTCGCTTATGAAGCCTCCACCCACCGGCCCACCCTACATTTAGCGGATCATGTGACTCGGGGTAAGTCGTTTGCAAGTACAACAGTTCTCTGTGCGCTCCCATTCATTTCCTGAGAACTGCCTGAGCCGAGCAGCTGAGAGGCAGAAGGGGAGGGAGCTGCTCACTCACATGCACTCACACTCACTCACTCACTGTCACACACACACACACACACGCACACACACACACGCACACACACACGCACACACGCCTACACACCAAGCGGAGTGAGAGGAGAGAAGAGAGGAGAGGGAGAGGAGGAGAGGAGACAGAGAGGATTGTAGGAAGGGAAAAACAGTCTCCACCGGCTCTGCAGCTTCTGACAAGGTCTGTGCATTTCTTTTCCGTCCTGTTCCTCTGCTGCCTGGCTGTGTGCTGCGTTTGTCACGTCGGCTGGGCTTTGTGCTTGTTGTTCGGTGTGTCTCGTTCAGCTGTCATTTCCCTGTCAAAGCAGACGTGACAGCTCAGATCACCTATGGCATTGTGCTTGGTGTCTGTCAGTGTGTGTGTGTGTGTGTGTGTGGGTGGAGGAAACAAGAGACCCTGCATGGTGCTGGACTGGACCTGAAACACACATTTTTTCCCAACGTAAATGCATAAGCTGTCATGACACAAGAGTGAATACACAGCATCCTGACTTTCTACAGTGCGGGCACACCCGGTTTCGAAACCCTAACACGTCTCACTTATTTTAGCTCTCGAGAAACTTCTGAACATGTCAGGCCGAGTAGTGTAGCAGCGGTGTAGAACGGTACTGACTGTGGTGGTGGTGGGGGTGGGGGGGGGGGGGGGGGGCTACAAGAGGGGTGCAGTGAGACGGCACCAAAACTCTCAACACTTCTCGCTGGAAAAACAAAAAAAAGAAAGAAAAGTTTGCTGCTTGTCAGAGTTCCGTGCATGCCTTGAGAGAGTTGTGTGTGTGTGTGTGTGTGCATTTGTGTGAAGCATTGTGGTGTGTGTGTGTGTGTGTGTGTGTGTGTGTGTGTGTGAAAGATAGAGATAGAGAGAGAGAGGCTTGTTTGCCCACCGTTTCCTACTGTAGCAGCTTAGAGACAGAAACGAGGCTGTTAGCAACGGGTTAAACATTAGGAGGCTCGGGTAGCGGAGGAAGGACACTGGGGGGGGGTGGTGTGTGTGTGTGTGTGTGTGTGTGTGTGTGTGTGTGTGGGAGGGAGTGTTGCAGGGGTGGTGTCTTGGATGTCATCGGCAGCGCTCTCACTTCCAGGGTAATAGTCATTGGTATTGATGGGTGGCTGTCAGAGAGGCAGGGGGGCCACCAGGTTGGGGAGAGTGGCCGGGGGCTGGCCCTTGGCTGTTATTTTCAATTACAGGGGACCAGGGCAGAGCTGACAGCAAAGGCATTTGTACATCCAGCATGGGGGGAGGGGGGGGGGGAGCAGGAGAGGGGGGGTGAGACTCTGGCCTCTGCTCCTGGGTTTGATGTGGAAACTGAGCACTGACCTCTGTGACTTTACCCCCGCGTTGCGGAGAGGCCCAACCTTGCCTTTAACTGTGTGACAGGGGTGTGTGTGTGTATGTGTGTGTGTTTGTGTGCATTTAAGTGGGGGTCTCATCCACGCAAAAAAAAAAAAAGCAAAAAAAGGAGGGGGGTTTGGTCATGTGTGTGTGGAAGAGACCCCCTGCAGCTCACGGATGTTCAGCGAGTAAGATTAGAGCCCATTTAAACCCTCACTTAAATCCATTTACAAAGGGCCCTTCTCCCTGTGCATGAATAAGCAGGCTGATATTACCACACATGCGGAGAAGACTCCGTGAGCATGAGCGGCGAGGGAGAGTCGTATCGGAGCTCCTGAAACGGGCGAGACAGGGTGGTGTCACCTGAAAAAGTAGCATAATTCTGCGGAGTATTGCGATCGCGGTACTTACGACGATACGGTGAAATGCACTTTAATGTCAGTGCTGCGACATTGAACCACGTGGCCGCTGTGTTGAGGTGTCACGGTCACAATCAGATAGTGTAGCTGCCACTGGTGGCGTTCCGTACTTGTACGAACAAATCTTTAACACTTAGTCTTCCAAACTGAACTGACTCTAATGAACCACCATTGTCACGTAACGAATCGGTGGCTTTTTTAGCAGCGGAGCTCCTCTCACTGCAGACTGTCAGCAGCCCAGTCGGGATGCGCAGTATTATTTAAAGCATATCGAAAGACCACATGGAAACAATCTTCATGTCATAACACAAATAGAACATATATGAACATGTGATCATATGAATATATGAACATAAACGCTTGAACCGTGGACTGTATATAAGAAGTGGACGAAGTCACCGTGTCCATCGGTTTGTGCACTACGGTTTTGGATCCTCGAGTTCAGCATTTTGTGACATTTTTATGGCAACCAAAATGTTATAATTAACCCTTGTGTAAAGAAAACACACTGTGAAAGGGTTCAAGTTATAGGACAAAACCACAAACAACTCCCAGACCAGACAATGCTTTGGCAGCGACCTGTCAATCACTGTGTAGCCCCGCCCTAAAGCATCCCCTGCTTTATGGTCTGTTTGACTCTAAATGGACCATCATGTACTAAATGAACATCATGCTGTATTGAAGAAGACTTGAAACTAGAGATTGAGACCATAAACTCATGTTTACAATGTTTACTGAGGTAATAAATCAAGAGAGAAGTAGAGTCATTTTCTCATAGACTTCTATACAACCAGAGGAGTCGCCCCCTGGTGGACATTAGAGAGAATGCAGCTTTAAGTCACTTCTACATTGGCTTCACTTTTCAGACGTGGAGGTTGCCGCCTTGCTTGAACTAGCAACAGACTGTATGTATCAGTGAGCTGAAAGCTGCAGCGGCATGAACTGTGATGCGTTCACTTACTGATACCTTTACTAAAATTCAGCTGAAGAACGATGAGATTGGTTAGCTTAGAGAAAAAGTCACTACGAATCTTTGAATGACCCGATTTGAATCAGGGATTTGTAATTTCCACTTTTAGCTGCTGTCTTCTCACAGAATTTTCCGCAGAGTTGTTGTTGTGTCCTTTTCAAATGTTTCCATTGGCATCTTTAGCCAGAAAAAAACAACTGAATCACTTTGGCAATTTACTTTTTCTGTCTTGTCATTTGGAGTACACTGGGTCAATACTTCAAAATGCTCTCTTGAACAAAACATATGCATTTCTTTGATCTGACGCCCTGATCGGCATGACTATATCGAGACAATCGTAACGCTATGATTCAGATTTGGTTAGGTTCTGACTTGGTTTGGAATTGGAGAAAGTTCTTGAGTATTAGCTGACTTCTTGTTGGGATGCAGCGATGTCGTTCGTCTGTTTGTTTGGCGCTCTCCCAGTACTCAACCAGGTGCTTCACCTTGAGATGATGAAATAAGTTGGTTGTTAACATCTGCTTGTTAATGCGGTACATGCGCTTGTAAACATCCAACTATACTGGTATTATCACAAACATTGTGATGTGGTACCTAGTTGTTTTTCCCCCACAGCAGCAGCATCAAGCTGCTATACTGTCACTCTGACTCCTTCATTGAATCAACCCCCCCACCCCCACCTCCACCCCAGCCACGGTCCAAGAGCTTACGATAGAGATCGGTGCAGGTGGGGGTGGGGGGGGACTCAATTAAAAAGCCAATCCCCCAACAGATAGACTCTATCTGTCCATCATCACCGCTGTGCCCGGCACACTTAATTGCGCGGCGGGATTGCCCCCCACTAAAGGCATCATCTGTCCGCCACAGATCACAAACGCACAAATTGGACGCGCGTCGACAGACGGAATCTTTCAGGAGGAAGCGCTGTGCTCTAGTATGTGCGGTCCGAGAACAGAACACGTACGCTCACTGTCTCATCCGGGGAGATGTGACGTTCCCGCTACCCCCCCCCCTAATCAGCTGGGTTAACCGCTGCCATATTGACCGAGTGCTGTATCATTGATCCATGTGGGTGTTATGGAGTGTATCGCCATTGATTGTGGATAGACTGCAGTGCGCTGTACAGCTGGACCCCTCATTCGGGGGTCTGCGGCTGCAAAGCCACAAAAGGAGCGAGGCAGGTCATGGAGGTTGGTTGTGCTCAAGGTGCATTCTGGGATATCCTGTGCCCCCCCCCACACACACACACACACACACACACACACACACACAAAAGAGGTGGCGTTGCGTCAAACCCTGGAATTTTCAGCCACGAGAGACCTCCGTGTGCAAAGACCCTGAACAGACATACACAACGACACACACAGATCTTACAATAGACTAGCGTGTCAAGGGCATGCATATACAATGTGTGAGACAGACAGCACCCAAATAGTTTAGTAATAAACTTTGTTTATGGATAGATGTACCTGCCCCAAAATATCGACAGCACAAAAACGGTTGAGAGGGTTAAACATCCAAAAGTATTTCTGCTGTTTCCTCCTGAATGGCGAGACGTGCGTCGGTAGTTCCATACGTTGGACTTTCTCCATTCATAGGCAACGACTGTTAGCTGGCCTCCTCCGGGGGGGGGGGGGGGGGGGGGGGGGGGGGCTGTTATTTCACTATGTCAAGAAGATGGCAAAATGTTCTCTCCCTCTGCTATCTCTCTTGTGGATTCAACCTTCGACCCCGGTGTCCAGCCCTCGTTTGTTGACCAAAATTTCAGTTAAGGTTGTACATGGAGTGCCGGAGTGTGTGTGTGTGTGTGTTTGTGTGTGTGTGTGTGTGTGTGTGTGTGTGTGTGTGTGTGTGTGTGTGTGTGTGTGTGTGTGTGTGTGTGTGTGTGTGTGTTTTGTGACTGAGAGAGAGAGAGAGAGAGAGAGTTTGGAAAGTGTTGTGCAACAGCCAGTGAATCTGAGGTTGATAGTCCAAAAAGTGAACACAGACAGAGGGAACTACAATGTGAAACGGGCGATTTCAGCTTGTCAAACGTCACCGTGAGTATTTTGAATTTCTACTGCGTTGCTCTGTGTAATTCTTTTCACAGTTAGAACCCTCTCTAGACCCAGCTTATCTTTTGACAGAAAGAAAAACTGCCAACAAAGGAAGGGCAGAGTGTAAGATGATGTTGCCTGACCAGCTCAGCGATCCAAGTTGTTTTTTTTTGCCCCAGTAATGACACCATCTCTAGAGCAGCACACTCAGTGCTTACTGGAAGTGACTAATCTAGCAGAGCTCCCCCCCCCCCCCCCCCCCCCCCCCCAAGACTCTGATTTTAAGTTTGCTCCACATGTTTCCACGGCGCGGATGGAAAGGTATGTCAATGGAAGGGCCAAGTGTGTGTTTCCCCCTTTAGCCTGACACGGCTGGTGGACAGCAGGAAGGAGAAATGGAAGGAAGCCAAGAAAAGAGGATGGAAGAGCGTTCAAAGTCAGCATTTTCAGAGTGGTGGACCCTTCTTTCTTTTTTTTTAGCTGGTTTTAAATTAAGAGTTTCCCCCTTTGCAGAATCTTTGGGGAGCTGCAACCTCTCCAGCCTCGGCGCAGATGGTTTCAGCAGACCTGCGTAAAGGATGCTGCAGCAAACTTTGTTTCCAGTTGTGCTGCAGGTCAAGGGAATTTTGCAAACAACATGTGGAATCCATTTCGGTAGGGGGGGTGCCTGTGGCATTCCACAGACCCTTTTGGCCGTAACTCAACCGAAATGTAGGCTCGAGCCGTGGACCATAACTCCTCTCAATTAGCTGCCGCGACCAGGTATCAGCACAGCACGGATATCTGTCCAACAAGGGAGGGGGGAAATGATGAAGGTGAAGGCGTGAGCACATGAGTAATGGAGGTAAACACAGCTGCCGGATTTTATTGAGTGAGACCTAGAGAGCTGGAATGGGTCAAACCGAGGGGGGAAAAACACGGTGAGCGAGAATAACCGCTCACCGAATAAAAAAGTGTCAGCGAGTTAGGATGTTTTGGTCGGTCCGTTATTGGCCGTTCGGTCGTGTCAGCACAGAGGTTGGGTAGGGGGGGGGCACATCGAGCCGCTGCACCAAGAGGACCCCTGCAGGACTGTTAAAAGTGAGACGCACGTGTGTTTGTTTGTGTGCATATAGCTTTGTTTGTATCGCAGGAGATAGTGAGTGAAAAAAGTGCACAGGCACAGGGAGAAAGGCAAAAAACAAAAAAGAGTGTGTTTAAGTGCCTGAGCTGATATTGTTTCTAATGCAACTTGCACACACTGTGGATACTGTGGATGAGTCAGTGCGTCGGTGCCTCTGCATGCTCGCATTGTGCATCGTTATTGTAAAACATCTAGGTCGGTCTTTGAGAGTGCATGTGAGTGCACATGTGCCGCGATGCGTTCAGTAGACCAGGCCATTGTGAGTGGTATGTACACAGTGCATATGTTGGGGGGAGGGGGATCGCAACACACACACACACACACACACACACACATTCAGACATACATGTTGTAACACAAGCGAGCGCACGCACACATGCACATACACTGTCGGAGCCTAAGGGGATAAAGGGCAGTAGCCTACTCCCAAGAATCCCCCATTAGAGCAGGAGTGCACTGGCCTCCCCTCGGGGAGAGGAGGAGAGGAAGAGAGAGAGAGGATATGTGGGTGGGTGGTGGTTTGGAAGGATGCAGGTTATTGTGAGGACGGCTAATCTAATGCATCCCACTTCTCCCTGTTAGGGCCAGAGATAGAGAGCAGGGTTCCCCTCTGACCCTCTGCAGCACACTGAATGGCAGCTATAACCTTCGAGAGAGGAGCAACGACTGGGATTCACCTCGTTACGCTTTCATCTTCGACGCGTTCCTCGTGGGGTTTCATTCTTAATGCCGGCTGTCTACAAAATTTGGTATTTCTACTTTTTTTTTTGGTGTGGTTTCCTCACATAAGACAGTATTCACCGTTTCTTTTTACATTTTTTTCATTCACTGTGAATTCTGTCCAGGACCGTGCCCACAATGCACCTCTGTCGGTTTCAGATGATCATTAAGCGCTGCAGCGTGGTCAGCTCAACCGAGAACCTGTGCACTGAGAGTAAATAAGGGACTAGAACAGAGTCTTTTTTATTGATTCACCGGAGCCAGCCTCATTCTCTCTGCCTCCCGACGGTTTGTACTGTCATCTTCACCACAAACATGCAGAGAATATGTCTCCCTGTACAGCCCTGCATCGACCAACGCGCGCTGATCCTGCTTCGCTCAGCTCCACCTCCCCCTCCTTTGGTACAAGTGAGGTTTTTGTGTCAGAGGCTATTTTAGACGCACAGCCACTGACCCTACTGCATTTACCAAGGTGTGTGTGTGTGTGTGTGTGTGTGTGTGTGTGTGTGTGTGTGTGTGTGTGTGTGTGTGTGTGTGTGTGTGTGTGTGTGCGTGTGTGTGTGAAGGGTGTTCCAGAGAGGTCACCCGATTACGTTGAAGCGAGACGACCTCGTGGCGTATCGGCTCTTTAAGGAGCTGTTTTGTGCCATTTGTTTGTGGTTTCTTCAGCGCCGAGACCACATCCAGCCCTCGCGCGGAATATTTAACTCCCTCTTTCTGATCGAGAATGATCTTCAATTGGTCATAAACCGGTCTAGGAGTGTGTCACAAATTGCTTTGACTTCTAAGTGGAAGCTCGCTTGAGTAATGCCACCTCCCTTTAGAGCCGTCACGGTCACAGCTTGTTTAGCTGTTTCTCTGCTGCATTTGAGGCAACATGATGCAAGAGGATGTCAGACTCTTCTGTTTACCTCTCTCCGGAGCACTGTGGAGGAGGCTGTGTGTGTGTGTGTGTGTGTGTGTGTGTGTGTGTGTGTGTGTGTCTTGTTAGCACATTTTGTGCGCACACTGTAGGTGTGTGTGGGTGGCTGTTTGTGTTGAATGGGCATCTATATTCTTCTTTCACGGGCAGAGCTGAAATATTGAGAGACAGAGTGTGTGTGTGTGTGTGTGTGTCTGTGTGTCTGTGTGTGTGTGTGTGTGTGTGTGTGTTTGTGTGCGTCTGTCTCTTAATCGAAGATAAATATGGTTCACTGCGGTTGCAGGCAGAGGTCACAAGGTGTGTGTGTGTGTGTGTGTGTGTGTGTGTGTGTGTGTGTGGGGTAGCCAGGTTGTAGAACGCAGCAGGGACTCAGGAAGTCAGCTCTGTAAGAAGTTGGTTTGTCACACAGACGGAGACAGACAAACCAGACAGTCTGACTCTTCTTTTTCGCTTTGAGTGTTTCCTCTCAGAATAAGCAGCTTCTTCATTTCCCACAGTTTCACAAGGCCTTAGAAGGGACGGAGGTGGTGTTGGCGGAGGTGGGGGAGCTTTTTGCAAAAGGCTTAGAAGAAAAACAAATCACAAAAGATTTCCCCTTTGACCTATTGAGAAAAACGACTTTCATATAAAGACTAATAGAGAAATTCAAGGTGAGTTTTTCATCCTAACATTTGACATTTTAAAGAGACACGAGAGACATATCTGGTTGTAAGTGTTATTACTGACACAACTTCTATTTAACTGTCATCTGCCTGGTTTATATAAGTGTGTTAGGGCTTTTAAACTGTGTGACAGTGTATGTGAGCATGTTTAGCTGTGTTTCTGCCCACTGTTTGAGCACCTTTTATTAAAATATGGTAGTAAACACACGGACACAGTAGAGGTGCTGTATGTAGTGTCCACTCAGACGCCTACAGTTTATTTCCATGTGTATACGTGTGTGTGTGTGTGTGTGTGTGTGGTAGTGAAGGCAGTGGACTTGAGCTGCATCCGGCGACCTCATCCCCCTCATCCCGACAGGATTACTGACACAGGATCCCCGTGCCCCTGGCAGAAATAGCAAGGACCCAAGGGCAATCCAACAGAATATGGGAACTTCGGCGGGCCTTGCTGGTGTGCAAGTGTGTGGTGTTTGCGTATATATATATATGTATATATATGTGTGTGTGTGTGTGTGTGTGTGTGTGTGTTTTCTCTGCATTTGCATGGTTATCAACTGGTTTGGGCTCAGTTCACTGCTCTTCATCAAACACAGAATTGACTTTTTCCTAGACTGTGTACCGTAAATGAAGGAACATTTGTTTTGCATGAGATGCGTTACAGGACCTCACATAATGAGGTCATTGTGCAGGGATAAGAAAAAAATGTGGCACTCCACATTGTTGCTGAGCCCATATTTCCACACACAGATACTGCATCAAATCCCTCTGAACCCAGGATCTTTGGCTTTACATGGCAGCCGATGACTTGCTGTCCACTATGAAATAGATTCTCCAAAGCTATGAAAGCTTGTGTGGTCTTCGGAGACTTCCACACTCTGACGTTTTTCCCCCTCAAAGCTAGTTTTCACCACAATGGAGCTTGATTTGTATTCTGACGTACGGATCAATACTCACCCTTTGCGTTCTCCGTTCAGCCTGCATGTGCATAATGGTTTAGTGTGCATCTTTTGGTCTGTCTCCGTCCGTGTCTTTAGTTTTATAAACACTTACTTATGTGTATCTGTTATGTAAACCTGTGCATGCCAATAACAGATCCGTACAGTGATGAGTCTTAGCATACTTTGGTGACAGGCTCTTTAAATATAATCACCCTATATTATGTGTTTAATCGTGCTTCCCAGCTTTGTGATGTAAAGAGAGGGAACCATTGGATGGGTCTTGAATTGCAGGCATCCCATCCAAATTGATGGGACCTGATAAGCTCCCAAAGTTTGTCAGTGTGTCCCAGAGATGAAAACATCCAGTACACGAGCAGTGTGCTCTGTCTAATAATAACTGTTTTCATGAAGGAAGCTGTTCCCAGGGGAATAGGGCAGGGTGTTTTGAGGTAAAGTGCATCAGCTGAGTGCATCTCTAAGGGTTTTTTAACCCTAAAGGGGTAGTGCATATGAACTGCGGTTTGGTGCCATTGTGCTTGTCGGGGGTTTAGTGAAGTCCACACTTCTATGAGCGGCGGAGGTAGCAGCACTCATTCAAAAATGTCCCAGAAGCATCCAAAAGACTCCGCTCGCTGCTCCTGCCAAGGAAAACACGGTTTATGAAATGGAAATTCTGACCATTCACAGAGTGCCAGGAATGACTAGAAGAAGAAAAATATATATATATATAAATATATATATACAGACCATGTCCATCGCAGTACATCCAGGAGTTGAAGTCTGAGGGAGAAAACACGCACCGTGCTCACACAGACACACATAAAAACGTCGTCGTCACTGTTTAATCGGTCTGACGAAGAACAAGCGGCTATTTTCCTGGGGTTCCGGTGTGGCCGGGCGATATCCGGGCCAAGACTTCCTTTTCCGTGCACTGATCCTCGTTTACAGTCCGATTAGCAACTTGAGATGTGAGATTTGAGTTTGTCTTTGACGATGTGTGCGACCGGATTGTTTCAGAAGTAGCCGGTTAACGAGCTCATTTTAAACCAATAAAACATCGACAGACGATAGCCGGAAGGTTCCTCGGATTGCATTTCGGCCAATGGGTTCCGCCTCTTTTGCTCTCCTTCCGGACTATTTACCTGCAAATCAAAGCCTACCGGGACGTGATTGGACAAAACTACACAGACAACGAACAGAAAGCAGAACGCTTACGATGGCAAAATCTTGTCCCGTTTGTCTAAAGTATACGTCTGTGTTACAAATGTGGGACATCAATTTGAAAGATGTGGACATTTATCTGTCTGAGGCGGTCTAATGGGGAGAAAAAAGCATTTGTTGCATTGTGGGAAATGTAGGGTCCTGTGTGTTTTTGTTTAGACTTTGATCCGTCTCTTGTGAGTGCACAACTCTATAGTGCAACACTAAATTGCTGTTGTACACATTTACGTGCAATAAGCACTCCCATTTAGGTAATCTGAGAGTTCATCTCCAGCTTTGCTGTGAACAGAGGAAGAGAACACAGCGTGGGAGCTTCTTCACTCTGAGTTCTCCACTTAAAGAGGGACTCCGCATTAGATCTCGTGTGGAGGAAAAGCATTGCAGCACTCTGCAGACAGCGGTGACATTTAGAAGGAAGGGAAGGAAGTTTGAAGGCTACTTCGCCAAAGTGTGTTATTATGATGATGATGATGATGATGACGAAGATGACCATCACCCCCCCTAACGTTAGGACGATCTATATTTGGGCAATCCAAATCGCATCTAAGCGATGTAGCTTTTTCTTTCTTCTGATTACATCCAGCCTCTACCTTATGTATGCGACACAAAAATAGTTATATTAGCTTTTGCTAGGCTAGGTAGTTTTACCTCTATTTATACTACACATTTCCATGATGTCTTATATTTTACACAGTGAAACAGATGTCAAAATGTCTGATTGTTACTGTTACTAAATAGGTTCTTTTTGCGTTCTGGCTTCGTAGGGCGGCACTGAACTCTGTGGGTTTTTAAGGTTCAAGTGTCTTTCGACCACTCAAACCGCCGTTATTTGCCTCGGTGCCGTTACTCTTTAAGCGGTAACTCTGCAGGGAGCCGTGTGAATGGGCTCTCAAGACCGGAATGAGGCCAACGAGATGAGGTCATGAGCAGACGCAGCTTAACGTGAAGCAGACCGAGGTTAGAAAATCAGCTGGGATTCAGCTGTGGCTCTAGTGTGTCTACGCTGCTTGCAAACAAAATGAATCTTTCATTACCAAACATATATTTTAGACCTTTTATTTTCAACGCCCTGCAAAGTGTCGCTCAAACAATTCTTCTTCTTAGCATGTCGTGAACATGGTCGCTACTTTTCTTAAAAGTTGCTGCACTGGGAGAGGAAGTGGAGGAGAGTGCTGGTGGGGCTGCTTATCAGGCCAGTGTGTCACATTGGGGGTGTCCAGGGGGCACAGAAGAGGGAAGTGAGCTGCAGCAAAGAGGCCGGTGGCGCACACAGTGAGGGCAAAACACAGGAATTGCTCATCTCAAATCACCTAACAGCTCCGCCCCTTTTCGTGCATTTGCACTTGAAGCACAAGTTAATCATTTGTTCTATGATTTGCAACATTTTTTCCTCGCTGTTTCCTTCCCTTGCGTTCCCTTTTTTTCTTTTCCTTCCTCTCCTCTCTTTGGTAGAGGACCGGGTGGGGGTGGGGGGAGGGGGTCTGTTGGCATTCTTGCACCGTGTGCTTTGCGCTCGACCGGGCCTTGGCTCGGGTCCATATCCCCTCTCTACCCTCTCTCGCTTCTCTGACTCCCGCCCCTCCTCCCCGTTAAACACCCCCACCCCACCCCTCCTCAACCTCTTCAACTCCCCTCGCTTCCCTAACCACTGCTCCCTGCCAGCGACTCCAACCAGCCCCCACCCTCACTTCTCTTGCTATCACCTTCCTTAACACTTCCTCATGTTTCTCCCATAATTCACTGAACCCCTTCCCCTTTCCCCTCAACCTTTCTTTTCTCCCATCACCCTCTCTCCCATCCCAGCCCCGTGCGGCAGCAGGTCCAGCCTCTGTGACACAGATGCACCCGGTAGCTGTGGGCGCTCGACATTGGGAACAAAGCATCGGCGGGGGGGGTAACCGTCTGTTACAGTGCGTCTTCAGGGGCGTGTGTGGCGTTGGAGTGCGTGCAAGAGGGAAGATGAGCGGGAAAGCAGAGATGGTACAAGCAGCCAGATACTAAATCTGGTTTTGCGAGTTTGTTTAAGCTTAACTTTCACTCTAACAGAAAATGTCTTCATCGCGCCGTGAGAGCGAACACCCAGAGACGGCGTTAAGCAGGATCTGTCTTCACAGCTCGCGCGTGCTGAGAGAACAAGAACTCACAGCACAAGCGAGATGAAGCCGAGCGCGCTCTCGCAGATTGCTTTTGTAGGTTTGTTCCACACGTTTCCTGTTGAAATGTGTTCATGGGTTTATACAGCTGCACATGTAGGCATGGATGATGTCACCGGTGTACGAGGTCATCATTGGGTCGTTTGCCACCTCTAATTGATCCAGCTAGTCTGTTCAGGGTTGACCTTTAATCCTTCCACTCCAGCTCGTCGCTATCGCCTCCATCAGCACGAGGCCATCGGCCAACTTGTAAATAGCTGGACCTGAGGTCATGGATGCGGTGGGAGTTTCAGTTCAACCTTTGAAATGCAGCAGACGCACAAACAGGAAAAAAAAGCGAAGAGAGCGGAAATATGTATGTATATATCCGAGTCCGAGCAGCAGAAAAAAATATATATTTCTTTCTGCTGCTTGGACTGGCCTCAATCTTCACCTGCTCCCTTTACCTTTTTTTTTTTTCATTCGAGGGATTTTGATGGTGACGGGAGGGCGGGTATAGGAGAGAGAGAGAGAGAGAGAGAGAGAGAGAGAGAGAGAGAGAGAGAGAGAGATAGAGAGAGAGAGAGAGAGAGAGAAATGAGATGCCTCAACACTCCACTGCCCTCCTCCTCTCCATCTAACTCCCCCACACACCTGGGATGGCCATTTCATTTCAGAGTGCAGCAAATGGAAAGGTGATCTTAATCTACCCTGTTTGCCTCTAACCCCCCCCCGCTCTCTCCATCTCCCACACACAGAGCCTCATACCGCTGATGGACAGCACACTGCTGGCTGCCTAAGCCGTCCGCACAGCAGACCAAATGTAGTGACAGAGAACACTAGATGCACGTCGGTTTATTACCTCCAACAAATTCTCCTCATTTCAAGCTCAATCACTGTTTTTTTTTAAAAAAAAATCTTTTTTGGTTTGTGATTCTGAGGTGCTAACTGGCCGACGCGCTCCTTCCACGGGAGCGAAAGTGTTTCGACGTGACCTCTTCAATGAGTAGAGCCCCCCCCCCCCCCCCCCTGTTAGCTCATTACTCAGTGTTGGGCTCTCTCCCACCGCTGTTAGCTCTTTGGTCATTACAGTCACGAGCGGACGTATGCAACGGCCATTGATTTTCCTATGAACAGCCCGCTGCAGGCCAGTTCATTAGGAAGGTGATGTCACACACCACTGGATTAGCTGTGGGCACGTTGGAGAAAGAAAAAGGTGGTTGCTCTCGAGAAATGTGCAACTTTGACAAGCTGTGCAAAGGTGTTTTTTTACTTACAGTAACGGGAGTGCATGCTTTAAGCGTAGAGAACAAATAAGTTTGGATGAGGTAAAACTTTTTTGAGGCTCAGAAAAAGAACCTGTTGAAGAAGTGAAATGCACCCCCTGAGAAGTGTCTCCTTCCTAAAAATATATATACAGTTTTTTTTCCTCTGAGAAGGAGAAAAAGCCTCTACCACAACGCTGGTCATCTTTGAGGAGAAACAAAACCTCCCTTTCTGCCTCCTCTCTCTTCCTCTCCTCAAACACACGGCCCGAGGCTGGACCGAGGCTGCACCCGCCCAGCCGTTGCCATGGCAACGCTATCTGGGCCTACCAAGACCTGAAGCCGAAGGACATCCTGGACAACAATACAATAGCAGCACAGCCAGGGCACCTGAGGGACTTAGACCTGAGAGGCGAGATCTGGGGATGGGGGGGGGGGGGGGGGGTTGCAGATTGAGAGAGCAAATCCTCCCTCTCTGGAAAACCTCCCTTCCACACAAGCGCAGTCAGGATGAGCGTTTTGCTTCAGAGTCTAGGAGCTGCTGGAACAATACCGGGCTTTAAATGATCTATTCCTTTTGCAGTTCTTATTGAAATCAGTAAAAAGACATGTTTTTCATAACTATCTTGAGTGGATCTTCTGGTGAGTAAAAAATGTAATCTTGATTACTGGACAAGCCGCATGGATGTTAGAGCTGAGGTGGTCAGGACCGGGCCACACATCCTGCTGCCGGTGCCAGCCGTGGAGAGTAATAGAGATGTTTAGAGTCGATTTGCCTTGCTTGCATTCCTCCATGCACTGCTGCTAAAATAATAAGAGGAAGGGTTACCTCAGGTCGGCCCTGACTGGGGGGGGGGGGATACGGAACATGCATTGTTGTCATTGGCTCCGTCTGAGTATCCCCTCTTAAAGCCACAGCACGGAGCTGAGGAGCAGAGGCACAGTGCTCCGAGGCAGGGAGGGTCCAACTGTGCGACCATATTAATATCACACGTATTATCATGAGTATGAAATATTGTTGTTCTATTTCCGAGTATCGGTTATTTTAATTGTGGTTGGAGAGGACACGTTGTGTGGCTGACTAACAGTATATCAAAGCAAGTATTTGTATTCCACTGAAGCCTTGAGAGGATTTTCAGTCAGCGTTATTAAAGCGTAGTAGCCCTGCAGCAGCCCACCAGGCAATTGAAAATCGTCATCACGGAGAGGAGGGAGTCACGCTGTGCACTGGCTGAGTTCATACAGTTCGTGTGCACCTTTTGTCTGTCAGCTTCTGGTGGCTTTAAAAAAACATGAATTTGTGTCTATTTAAAGTGTGTTTATCTCCCAGTGGGTGCAGGAACAACACTGTGGATGTCCATGTGTGAACAACAAGACCTGCTTAGTCATGCTAAAACACCCGTCTTACACCTCCTCTGTTTCCTTTTGCAGGCAGCCTCAGAAACAGGATGTTAATGCTTGACGGAATGCCTGCAGTCCGAGTCAAAGCTGAGCCCCTGGAATCGGAACAAGGGGTAAGAGAGCAGTTGTTTTCCAGACAATTCTCCCTTTTCTTTCTTGTTTTTCCTGCTTTCCTTTCCGCCTGTCCTCCTCCTGGCAATGGGCTTCGTAATTACTCCCAGGCCTACACGAGTGAGTGAGTGAGTGAGAGAGTGAGTGTTGGGGGGACTAAGAGGAGTGGTCGGTAGTAAGCAGGAAGGGGAGAGGAACCGAGGAGAGGAGGAGAGCCACAGCTGGAGCAGGAATGCATCGGGGGGGGGGGGGGGTCTGTTCTGGCTGGGGGGATGATTGCGCAGATGTAGCCGCTGCTCTGGGGAGGAGGGTCACACGGGAAAGTCGAAATCTTATCTATCTCGGTCCGTCCCTGCCCCTTCACGTCCCTCAACTTCCCTTCGTCCTCCCCATACCCTTCTTCTTCTTCTTCTTCTTCTTCTTCTTCTTCTTCTTCTTCTTCTTCTTCTTCTTCTTCTTCTTCTTCTTCTTCTTCTTCTTCTTCTTCTTCTTCACAAACACACGCGAGGAATCTCTCTCTCTCTCTCTCTCTCTCTCTCTCTCTCTCTCTCTCTCTGTCTCTCTCTCTCTCTCTTGCGCGCACGGACAAACACAACTGTGCTCTTCCTCCGCAAAGTGCTTATCACAGCTCCATCTCTTCCTCCGCCATTTCTCTCGCAGTGCTCTCTGTCACCTCTGTGTCGGGTCTGTCACTCCGTATGAATCTATCACACAGAAGAAGTTCATTATCCCTACAAGGGATTCTGAGTTTTTACATTTGCGTTGGCTTTGCTCAAAACGCACAATCCTATCTTAATTTTTGAGTTTCATGTTGAAATAGCCTGTGCTTGTGTTGACCATGTTGGGAGTAATGGAGGTTTTTCACGGCCCACGTACAGTGTCGGTGCTCTCTGGTCCGACATACCTAGAAATAAAGTGGTCTTGTTATGGAGAAGCTGTTGCTAGGCTACAGGGGCTTTTTGTGTGGCTGCCACAGCTGTGTGTGCAGCGGGTGCTGGCCACTTAATATTTGTAATCTCGATGAATTAGTGTTCGGTTATTATTGATTTCCATTCATAGCGTATCAATAATATCCGGCCCCTAACACATCACCGAGGGCGCTCCGTGGGAGAGGAGCTAAATAGTTGCCGTCGAGACGGACAAACCGAGAGCATTAGCTCGTGATGAATGAGGAAAATAGCAGCCGCTGATAACCCATCGGGCAGCGTCAGTCGTTTGGCTGCGTAGGTGCTTAGTATTGATAAGAATCAAATCTGTCTCTCCACATCTAAGGGCTCGACAGAGAGGCAGCAGGTGGCCGGCATTGTGGGTGTCTTCGCACTCGGCTGCGGCTCGAGGGTTTGAGTGCCGTGCTCCCGAGCTGCTACCTGTTGTTACCTGGGCTTTTGAAGTCATCCTCCATACGTTGCAGTGATGTCAGTCACAGACAGGATGTGAGCACTGCAGCCCACACAGCTTTTTCTGAAGTGCGCCGAGATCCAAATCTTCGCCCCTAAACAGACTGTGCTTCCCTTTCTAGACGGCAGATGCAGACAGACAGTTTAGCGCTGCTGCAGAAATGTGGTCTTCATTTGGGTGGCGGGGGGCCAAGGGCTTGCTGGAAATGGTCTGTCTTGATAGACGATTCGCCCGCAAGGGGCTGGAAAATCTGCCCCGCTAACCAGTATCCCCTAATAAAGACAATGGTATGAGGACAGGCAGGCAGGCTGGTCGAGCATATCGTTATGTGTGTGTGTGTGTGTGTGTGAGTGTGTGTGTGTGTGTGTGTGTGAGAGTGTGTGTGTGTGTGTGTGTAGGATTGGGCGCATACATGTGTTTATAACTGTCAAAATGAGAGCAGTGGGTGGCTTAAGTTTTTTTCCATTCGTGCTGGTTGAGATGCGTCTGAGAACCTAACCTGTTTTCACTTTAGTGTAACACTACACGCTCTGTTGTTTTGACCTTTTCGCACAGGAGCCACAGCAGGATTGGCCAATTTTTTTAACAGGTTGTCAGTAACTGACTGTATTCCCAACTGTCTTGATCACTCCTCCAACAAACAAGAGAGGCTAAAATGAAAGTGAGTCAGATCGCACATTCCTTTTTTTAAATACAGATGAAAAGTGGAATCCATCCGTCTCCCGCTCTCTCAGGTGTTTTGCCACAAAATATCATACTTGGTCGGATATTGGGGCTGTCACTTTTCACAAATAACAAATTTTAACTAACGCGTAATTTGTTCAAATTCACATAAAAACACTTGAAATAAACTAAAATGTAGAGAATAAACATTTCGATGTGCCTCCAGTGCATCACTTGATTAACAAGCTAGCGTTACTATACGGTAACGTTAGTTGCATTTGCGTTAGCTAAAAGAACAGCCGTAACCTAGATTATTGAAATGGCAGCAGGACATTACAGTACAGTAAGAGGAATTTTTGAATTTGAGCCGACAATTTGAGCTCAAATATAACAAATTTTCCCCAAATTTGAATGGTTGAAAAGTTAGCTAATGTTAGCTAATGTTAGCTATTGTTGTTTAACAGTTAGTTAGCTCAGGAGTCCTCTTGTACCATACCGTTAATCAAATCACAGATACACATTTTAGTGATCTAATCACGAGTAACACTGCATTACTTACAGTAAGGACACATTTGATGTCTTGTGCTCGACTAACTTGTTGGTCATATGCTATGATTTTGTTAGCCGCTAAGCTAAAAACGTAGCGTTTGTAGTGTTAGGTAGTACAATCACATGCTGCACGTAACATTTCTGTGTGGCTCGTTGCTTTTATGAAAGTACTAGACACAAAAGACACCTACATTCAGCAAATCATAGATATTCATAGTGTTCCAAATACTATGTTGGTATTAGACTGCTAGCCACATTTAGACTATAACTTATATATTTGAGATATTTGAGAGTGTAAAAACATCTGATGACTCAGTATTTCCAGATTAAAACAACAGACTTAAGAGAAAGATATATTAAAGAACTTTGTGTTTTTAAGGAAAACATGTCTACAGTTAAACAATATTCAATTGCATGAACGGATGTGTGTAGTTTTGCCACAACAGCTTTGAACGTGGCTCAGCCAATCAGAACAACTGTTTTGTTAATCACAAAATATTACTGAGCAGCATTCCGATTCCACTTGTGGTTGGCACAAATACATTATCTTCAGCTTCCTCCCTTTCCTCTGACTTCTTTCAGACGTAGGGAGAGCTGGCGATACTGCGGAACTTCCGCAGCCAACTAGACACACTCTGAGAGCACTCACTGAGAAAGACAAGATTTCTACACAGAGATCAGCCTCGATGGATCTAATGGCTTCAAAGCCTCGAGGCAGTGCAGCTCCAGGCGGTCCGTGACAGCATCCTATACAGAACACGCAAACACGGAGAGATCCCGTGCAAAAGCAGCTGGATGATAGCCTGAGGGTCTGTCAAGAAAGGCTGCATGGAGCTGATTTGGGAGTTGATGCAAGAGAAGCACTGAGGACATTTGACACCACAAACATGCATATTATACACCAAGTGATATTTCATTTGAAATGTTTCTGAAGGTAAAGCCGTGGAGTGGCACATTGGATAGATAGTTAAATGGCAGATTTACTAAAATCGAATGAAAACGTAGATAGCCCAAGGGAGGGATCTTTGGACTAAACGTAGAGCGTTTGACATTACATGCCGTATAACCGCAGTGTCCTCGGTTTGATTCCGTCCATGGGACCGTTGTTGCGTGCCACACCTCTCTCTAACTAGACAACTTTGCTGTGACACGTTACTTTATATGTTTTATCATGATTATACATCATTCAATAAAGGTGCAGTGTGTAAGATTTGGCAGCATCTAGCGGGGAGGTTCAACTTCTCCCGTGTGCCAAGCGTGTAGGAGGACTGAGGTGGCCCACGTTTAGAGCCAGTGTTAGGTTTGTCCGTTTTGGGCTACTGTAGAAACATGGCGAACGGCTCCGCGAAGAGGTCCTGATATAAACAGCTTCTGCCAATAGTTTCCCCTAAATGCTACACACTGTTCCTTTAAATGCTGCTGTACGTCTCATAGATGCTAAATAGAGGGGCTTAAAGTAAAGTGTTCTATGCTGACGAGGGTCAGCCGTGACCGAAATGTATGCGTCTTTGAGCTTATGAATATTGTCAGTATAACAACAATGAGCACAACTAATTCTTTCTCTGCAAACTCGGAGTCACCTGATTCTCCACCCATCAGAGTGATAACTTCACAATCACCCCAGGAATAGATTAGCATTATGAGTGGGCAAAACAACCCCACAGCCGACATTTGCAACTCGAATGTGGAGCATCGTGTTAGGAATAATAAAGAAGAGCTTGCATCAGCTGATTGGCATCATCTACTTCATTCCTGCTTCACCATCAGTGGCTCATTCATTAGCTCCGCGGCTACAGCAGCTCTTAGTATAATTTACAAATACTATATTGTTGACTTTGCCATCTAATAATTGTGTCTTTATAAAAGGAGGTTAGGTCTCCCAGAAGAAATCTATACAACTATAACTATTGAACTATTAGTTATAAATAGTACATATTTGTTTAAAGGAATTGTACTAGAAGTTTCTGCAAAGCAAGCGTGATGATTTCAACTCATCCAATTTTTCATGCTGGTGTCATCCAGTGTTCTTAGCTATGCCTACAAACAATATGTCGATATCCCACAGAAAGGGTTTAGTTTGTTATCCACGTAATCAGGACTGCAGAAGTATAAAGACCGCAAAAGAAACCCACGCAGGGCGGCAGGGAGCGGAGGTGGACGGGTCCAATAAACGCTGTTCGCTCCCTGTCGGCAATGAGACGTATTTGTCACGTAGGTAATATATGTCAGTAACTTCCGTAGTAATTAACCAAAACAACAATCTTACTGAACTAAGTAGCTTTGTTGCCTCAACCTAACCCAAGTATTTCATGATATCTTCCTAAACCTAACCAAGTGGTATTGTTGCCCAGCTGAGTTGTTTCCTGTGAAGACGTAAGTTTATTTTGAAAAGACCGCATGCATGTAACGAGCGTAACTTGACACGCGTTGCTGTCTTTCGTAGGAAAACGCATAAAAAATGAGGGTTAACTTTTCGTAAGATATCGTACAAACTGTTGTAAACACTTGGTAATAAGTGTATTTCAGTTGTCATACCTATGGCTGTTTATATTCACATGATATGTCAAAAAAAGCCTTAATATAATACCCCCCCCCCCCCCCCCCCCCCAAAAAAAAACCCAGCAACATATTTTTATACATAAACTTGTGTAAAAACACAGTAAGTCGCTTGGTGGGTGGTATTATGAAGCAGGCCATAATGGGCTGTGAACCCTGACCTTGACACCACTGACCCTGAGCTGAACCCCCAGAGGTCATCAGAGGTCATCAGAGGCCATATTTCACGTGGTAGGGTTTGTTTTCCAACTGAGGAGGAGTTACACAGGGAGAAGTGCTTCTTGATTCATGGGGTCATAACACCGACTGTAGGCCGAAGACGAGTATACAAGTCTGGAGTAAAAATAGCAGGCTACTACATACACACACACACACACACACACACACTCCACTCAGAAGAATTCGTAATTCACCACACATCCACTCTCAGCCAGCATTACATAAGGAGAAAGAAATGTCAGTCTCCAAAACAAAAGTGAGGATGAGAATCCACAGTACAGAGCGTTGTTCATATCTGCGGCAGCTGCAATTGGACCTCGAGTTTTTAAGTTTTCCCCTCTACTTTAACGAGCTTTTTCCTGTATGATTAGTAAAAAAAATCCTGAACGTACTCACTCCCTGATGGCCCTAAATGTGACTCAGCCTCTGAAAGGCCCCAGTTTGAGGATCAACACCACACGCTCGAGCACCCCTCCCACACTCGAACATAGCGAGTCTACATCTGCTACATCACATTTTAACAAAAGACAGAGGAGCCCGGAGAAACAAATAACCTGCAGAACAGTGAGTGTCGCCCTCTCTACCGCACGTCTTCCTCATTATCTTTTTCTCCCAAAGTAAACAGGTTCCCTAAAACTCGCCCGGACAGACGGAGCGCTCGTGTTACAGTCCGCTCCGGTGTCAAGTGAACGATGTGTGGAGGGATGCGCTGAGCCACCAGCGTTTGGCCTTAGAAGGCCCATCGCTGAGAGACGGAGACAGAGAGAGACGGTCAGGAAATTGAGCCCATATGAATGTTTTTCCACCGTCACAAAGGAGATTTAGGAGAGATACGAGGGGAGCCAAGAGAGCTGCTTTACTGTGGGAGTGATGGAAAACAGGAGGAAGAGAGAGAGAGACAGACAGAGAGAGAGAGAGAGAGGCGCCCACACCAAGAGAGAAGAAAGACAGAGAAGTAGAGGAGGCGAGTGTGAGAGACACTATCTGCTCCTGCGTTTCATCTGTCTATGACATCATGCTAACCAAGGAGGAGTTGAATGCTTGAATGAACAGGAGGAAATGAATTGCTCCTTTCCCAGTAACTGTCACTGCGTATTCCTTTCTGACACGTCTCCATCATGCTGTGTTGTTGCTGAGCATAGAAACAATCACCTGAACTCAGCTTGGCCGATTGTAGACGGAGGAATAATTGCAGGAGTAGTGATATAAAATGTCGTGCCTTGAGTGCATTAATTGATGACAGATTGTTTCACTTCTTTCTTTCTTCGTGGTTGTGTGTGGCATTAAAAATACCAGGAATGAATCAAAACAATCTAACATCCCTGCTTCTTCTGCTTCCACAGTCACCTAAAGTGCGGCCTTACTCTGCGATGGACGGCGTGCCCTTCTTCCTCAGCAGAGTCAAAGCGGAGCCCCCAGAAGACCTGCTCGCCCACGACCTGCACTTCCACACGCAGACCGAGCCCGTCGACCTGTCGATCAACAAGCCCCGCCCCTCCTCTTTGTCCACCACCCCTACCACCGCCTCGTCATCCTCCCCCCTCCGATACGCCTTCTCGCCGTCATCTTTATCGTCGTCATCCTCCTCCTCCTCCTCCTCCTCTTCGCCATCGGTCATCACCTCAGCCTCATCGGTGCTCACGCCGGGCCCCGGAGGCGGGGTGAGAGGTCAGCCGTATTTGCACATCCTGCACTCTGTGCCGCCGCCTCTGTCCAGCCCCCTGAGCCTGCATGGAGCTGGGAAGCTGGGCAGCCATGTCCACCGCATCCCGGTCGTGGTGCAGTCGCTGCCCCTCATGTACACCACCGCCGTTCGATCACCCTCCAGCCTCAACAACGCCATCATGCTACCTCTGCTGGACGAGGTGAAAAGCCAGGGCAAAGGTGAGGGAGACCACGCTCTCGGAATTTACTCCATATTCATACGGCTAACTGTGGTCTTTTGGGATTTTGATGAAACCTCTTTACTCGTTCAGTTAAATGCTGTAATGTCAGAGGTCTTCCAGCAACTGCAAGCAAATGATGCATTAGGATCGAGGCTTTGAGCTTTTTGCCTCATGATTATATTAGTTTTACATAGTAAGTCTCCAACTTTAATGGATAATTTTTTCTCCACCAACTGAGAAATTAGACAAATATTATTCACCTAAATCAATACGGTCGAATACTTATAATGCTCAATTGTCAACCTTTGCAATACACTTCAACTATATTCTTGCTGAGGGTTAATTAACATCCTCCCAAAGTCATGAAACACCCCCGAAAATACACTGGAAACCTTTTTAGAGATGGAATAAAACAAGGGAGGACAAAGACAGCAGGCTGGCATCAGGCTTGTCACGAAGCGGTGATGTGATGGAAGCCTAAGATTTCCCAATGACAGGAGTTTTATATTTGTCTGCCCAGACCTCCTTAGTCAAAGAAGTTGCAGACACACCTCTGTGAAAGCAGACTGTGTGTACATTCAGTTAGAGGCGGCCCCTCAGGCGGTGATGTTACCCCCCCCCCGTCAGACTGAAGATGAGGTTTACACGTTGAAAAGACTCTCCCATCTTTATCTGTAGGTAACCAGGGCCACGCCTCTCTCTATCGAAACGCAAACATCCTACAGATTGAGCCTTACTGTAGACCTACGCCGGCCTGGCCTCGACCGTGTTACTGGTTTCCTCTCTGGGTGTGGTTTTACTGCCAACCACTGGGAGTGAGCCCACAGTAGGTGTTTCTGTCCAACTCTGAGCTGCACACAGGCCAACTGTTGGTTGTAAAGAAAAAAAGAGGTTGCTTCATGTCACTCCCTGCAGGATGGACGGACACACTCGGACTCAGACTGTGTGTGTGTGTGTGTGTGTGTGTGTGTGTGTGTGTGTGTGTGTGTGTGTGTGTGTGTGTGTGTGTGTGTGTGTGTGTGTGTGTGTGTACTGTATGTACAAGCAGCAAACATGTGTAATTAGAGCGTGAAGTCAGAGAGACACTTGGTCGGCCTGGGTGGGGTGGTCCCCTTAGAGACGGGGCGTTTCGTGTCTGCTCCCGAGGAGAGAAGAGGGAAGAAGGACGGACAGGAAAAACAAGGCTTGCATAAGAGGGTGTGGATGGATATTGAAGATGGGTGGCACCTACGCAAACACAAGCACACACACACACACACACACACACACACACACACACAGTCCAACATCAGCTCTGCCCGCCTCTGAAAGCTCAAAGCACTGAGGAAACGGGCTGAACGGAGTGTTTGAATGTTGGGTGTGGTGGATACAGTCACTTTTAATGAGATCGCAACCAGTAGACAAACAGAACATTTGGCTATTTATTGCACTTAATGGGACTTAATGAGACCGTTTGCGTAGGAGTTCCCACAGTCTAAGTCCAATGAAAAATGTGCCACGAGATATCATGTTTTGGTTTGTATGTGAGTGGGGGGGGGGGGGGGGGGGGTACCATCTTATCTGGAGTTTTTTATTTTTTAGGTTTCACTATTGTTTGGTGGCTTGGGATGAAAACATGAGTTGTTTTCACCCCCCCCCCCCCCCCCCCCCCTCCATATGAAGTCAGACGTGAGGGTCAAGAGCCCATCTTGTTCACCTTGATACAAACAGAACAATCATGAGCACTGAAGCAAGTCTCAATCATGAAGCTTTCAACATGGATACTAAAACACTCGCACACACACACACACACACACACACACACTCCCACCCACCCACACGCACACACAGGTTTGGCCATCCTCTTTAAGAGAGGGCGGGTACCCTTCCTTTCACTGCTGTCTCCCTGTCTCCGGCAGGAGGTTGCCATGGAAACAGGGCTTGACTGGATACAACAGGAGAGAAAGAAAGAAATCCGGTGCTCTGCCCACCTCTCCACCACTCCTCCTTTGTGTCCCTCGCTCAAAATACCCCCCCCCCCCCCTTTTCCATCGCACGATGCATTTCTGACTAATTACAGGTTTTCCATAGGGCAGGCGAGTCTGGGGTGACCGCTCTGCATGTCTTAGTCAACACCCCCCCCCCCCCCCACACACACACACACACCCACCCCCACACCCCCAGTAATAACACCGTGTCTGCACCCAACTCTAGACCCTCATTATGGGCCATTATGGCCCCAGTCTCGGCTGAGAGGGCAGGGGAGGTGAAGTCCTGATAGCTTTTATAAAAGGCTTACAGTGAGTGGGGATGTTAATGTATCACGATGTATATTCAGCGTTTGTGAGGATAACGGCAAGAATGGTTATTAGTAATATCTTGCAGTTGCAGTTCCAGGAACTTTTCCTTGACGAGTAGTCTCCGACAGGTTTTTTTTTTTACATTCATCTCTTGAGTTCTCCAGGATGTGCGCGGCCTGTGTCCATGGAGACGGAGAGGACAGAATGGCCCGCGGGCTCCGGCAATATATCCAATGAGTTGTCCAGGGGAGAAGTTGTCACAACTTGCGGAATAGATGTTACTTTGTCATGCGGCTCAAGAGACTCAGAGGCTCACGGCTAATAGCATGCTAGACAGCTTTTTTATTTATTTTTCCCTTCGTGGTCACTGCGCAAAAGAGAAGAGTCGGAGCTCGTTAATCAGCAGGATGTTCTGTGAAGAAGGGTGCAGCAGCGAGCGGGTGGATTCAGACTTTTGTGTCGTCTCCGGGCCTTTTATGTGAAAGTTTGTCATTACCACGAATACCATTCTCTGTCAGTCGCACATGTAGGGGGAACAGAGACACGCATACTTTTAACTTGGACATATTCAGTATTCACACACACACACACACACACATGTACGGCTGTATGACTCCTGTGTTCCGTCCTCACAGCATACACGGACCACAGCGGCCTGTCGCCGAGGCAGATCAAGAGCGACAGCGACGACGACGACCTGCCAAACGTGACCTTGGACAGTGTTAATGAGACCGGCTCCACTGCGCTGTCTATAGCCCGCGCCGTACAAGAGTGAGTATCAGGATCTGTGCACCTGTGTGTGTGTGTGTGTGTGTGTGTGTGTGTTTTGGGGAAATGTCGAGTCCCTGCGCTGACCTTTTCTCCTCTACTGACCCTCACAGCTCTAGAAATCCTCATCTCTCTGTCTATGTTTGGGAAGTATAGTCTTGATCCTAACACTCCTTACACGGACAGCTGTTTGGTCGACTGTTACTGTATTGTTAGTGCTGTTAACCCAAGTAGTAAATCGTTACATTACTATATAGATATTTATTTGAACAAATGCTTTATGGCGTCTTGTGGTTACTCACCAACCTTATAGAAGAAAAAAACTACTAAGAGACAAAATGTCACTGCTCATACAGGCAGCTTTGCCACTAGCCATCGTTTATCAAGCTGTGCAGATTTTGAACTTAACAATCTGAAAGTTTTAGAAAGTTTGCATAAAATGTGAGGATTGAACGAGTACAATGGTCGTTTAGTTAAAGGTTGCAGATTGCATCCAACTGAACCCCTCCGCTCACCCCTCCCCTTCCCAGCATGTAGAGAACTACGGTGGCCTTCAGGTAACACAGAACACAGGCTCTCTGTGTGTGTCCCTCCTGTAGAAACATGACGGTGCAACATGGCAGATGTTACGGGTTCATTTTAAGCTCACAAAAACTCAACGATTCTTAGTTTTAGGTGATTATCCACCAATGAAAACATACTTATCATTTTTTTATATTCCATTTCTGCCAATATCGCCATATGTGAATGCAATAATGAATGCATATGGCTCAGACACACTTAATGCCCAGACATCGCAACTCCTGCGGTGCCGGTCCATCTGTGTTGAATGTAAAAGTCGTCCCCTCTCCAGTGGACGACAGCTTCCACTCTCCTGATCAGGAACAGGACATCTGACGCGTGGAGAAGCGCTTGGCTTGGTCCTGTGCCCTCCCCCTTCCCCCGCCGCCCATAAAACCCGGAACAGTCACTGCCATTAGCCTGGCCAGACTCAAGTTAATGCCCGTAGGACTGTTATTTAGACTAACTCGCGAGGAAAGTATTCCAGGACTCCCGGAGGATCCTGCTAATGATGCAGCAACATTAACAAGGCCGAGGCCCCGACCGGTCCAGCTCACGAGGCTTAATGTCGTGTACAAGACGTTGCGTTGTTTGTTTGTGCATTGCTGGCCGTGTGAACAGCTACAGTAATGAAACTAAATGAGCTATTGTGGTTTCACTGTGCAACACACTGTGGTGAAGACTCTTCAGTCTGTGCTTGTTCAGTGGAAGTACAAGTAAAAGTTGCTGTGTTCCAGGGAAGACACACACACAGTAAGAGAGACTCAGTGGAGGACTCGGGTTTCAGTGCAGGTTATTGAAAGGGACAGGCATGGCCCTGAGTGCCACACGTGGGCACCGGGTGGTCAGAGGAGAACAGAGGTTGTCAGGGCCCAACCTTTCACTACGGAGAGAAATCACCAGCCGGGGCTTTAGCTGCCCCACACACTCACCTCTCCGTGTGCTAGAGTGCAGACTGTGCTGTGTGGAAACTGCTCTCGTGTGCGTGTGAAAAGCAAAAAAAAAGTATGTGTGCACGTCAGTGAGTATTAATCCTTCCGCCGCGTGTTTGTACTGTATGCACGCACGTGTTTTCTGCACAGTGGACAGAACAGCTGGTTCCAGAAGGGAGGGTCGGCCATTGTCAACAGGAACACAGACTTGCATGTTTGTCTGTGAAAAACAAAGACAGTCTGTAGTCTTCTTGAGTTACACGCCGGGTTTTTGGCCGCGTTCAGGAAGAATGTGCATTCTGTATTGGCACAACACACACACGCGCGCTGTGTGGACATCTGCAGCGCAACAGAAGCCGGCGACGCTTCTCCGAAACATATCAGTCCATTGTGTCGCCCCCCCGTGTTTTTTTTTTTTTGCTCTCCAACGTGTGGCGAGGTTTGCTTTGCGTAATTTAGTGTCCACATTTGCACAAGCAGTCATCCAGAGAGCATCGGAGGAGAGGAGGGTAAGGGGGCGGAGGATGGGAGTGCCTGCAGCCTCCAATCCAGGTATCCATGTATAAATAAATGAGTGAAAGGGGAGAGTGAGATATAGAGTGTGTGTGTGTGTGTGTGAGTGTGTGTGTGTGTGTGTCATGTGCTTCTTGGGCAGCCTCCTCCATATTCATGCGTTTCCCTGGGGACGGGTGGATAGGCTATTGTGGGAGAGCGAGAGTGAAAGGGAGGAAGACAGTTAGAGAGGAGAGGGAGAGAAGGTGTGTGTGTGTGTGTGTGTGTGTGTGTGTGTGTGTGTGTGTGTGTGTGTCTGTTGAGGTTTAGGAGCTTGTGTTGGAAGGGGTTGTCTTTGTCGAAGTCTGGCTGGTCCCCGAGGACCCGGGGGCCACGGTGCAGAGCAGGTGGAGGGAGGAGAGGGGGAGGGGTGGAGGCAAGGGGTTGTATCCTCAGACAGGTACAGGAATGCCCAGTGGGCAGTCTTCCAGTGAGCACACACACACACACACACACACACACACACAGGGGCGCAGACACACGCTCTCTTTCCTGTTTTCTCGATAAATACACCATTACCGTCGGTCTGTTTGAGAACCGTTGTCGTGACCTTGTTTCCTGTGAGAAGTTCGGAAAAAACCCATGTATTGTGTTTGCATTGTGGGAAACCCCTGTTGCAGGTGACAAACGTACTCTCTCTCTCTCTCCGACGCAGTCGCGGAGAGCAGCGGATGAAGACGAGGGGGGGGGTGGGGGGGAACAAAGGAAGTGAAAACAGAGGTCGGCTCTGTTTCAAATCGTTCTCAGCTGTACTTCCTATTTCTCTCTGCTGCCTCGGGAGACACAAGCGGACGCATTCACGCGGCCGTGATGCTGTGGTGACACGCGGAGTTCAAGGCAGTGTGAGCTTGCCCCCCTGGGCTCACATGGGGAAATACAACCAATCAATTTCTCCCTACACAGCCATGGCCGGAAATGTGCTGTTGAAGACATAAAGACGTGTTGTTTAGAACAATACGTACGCCCAACTCGCTACTTTGTGTTCCTCGTTTGCTACTCATTAGTTGATCGAGTGATTCAGCCGGGCCCAAGATTAAAAGATAACCTCTGAACACAACTTCTCCATGTTATAATTATACATACGAATACTTTTCACTTGAAATGTGAACCGGATCGATCTCTAGTCGCTGGTTTTAAACGCACCAGTTGAACCAGTGTGAGCACATTGATTTTTACTTTATTCTTACACATGCAGTAAGCCTGCTGGTAAAAATAGCAACTTAAACACCACAGTAGCATCTTTGAGAAGCAGTAGAGTATAGTGGTGGAACTTTCTCAACACACAGTACGATGAGGTTTCTTATTTTTTACATGACAAGAGCAACGCGGGAGATCTTGAAATTGATATTTGCATTTAAGGCTAAAATAATGATATAGTGAATTATCTTTTCCATTATTCGTTTGGTAAAAAAATGTACATTGCAGTTTCCCAGGGTCAAAAATACGATGTCTTTAAATTTCAAACTTGATCACACCAACCATTTAAAACCAGGTGGTAACCTCCTGGTCCGAAAAGTGAAGCCAATTAATAAGTCCTTTAAAGCTGCATTCTCTCTAGTGTCCACCAGGGGGCGACTCCTCTGGTTGTATAGAAGTCTATGAGAAAATGACTCTACTTCTCTCTTGATTTATTACCTCAGTAAACATTGTAAACATGAGTTTATGGTCTCAATCTCTAGTTTCAAGTCTTCTTCAATACAGCATGATGTTCATTTAGTACATTATGGTCCATTTAGAGTCAAATAGACCATAAAGCAGGGGATGTCTGGTTTGTGAGTTTCACAGTATGTTCAAACGTTTTGGTCGTGTAAACTTGTCTTGGTCGGTGTTCAGTTGTACTTCGCTCCATCCTCTCATGTCACTTCTGGTTGCAAAATACCAAGATAGCAACAACCAAAATGTGGAACTAGAGGCTTCAAACCAGTAGTATTCAGACCACTGTGACTACATCCACTTCTTATATACAGTCTATTTTGAAAACCCAGAATTTCAGTTGACTTCTTTTTAATGCTGACGTTTTATTTTCTCTCACTGAATTCTGGTACTTTTCTGCCCTGACTTGACTTCCTCACAAGAATCGTTAAATGTCATCTAAGCGGATTTGGAAGTTTGATTACCTCTGTTTTGTTGGCGAGCGCTTGTAACGTCTGTGTTTCTGTGAGTGATGAAGATCACTAATCGGTAGCATGTGCCGCAGTGGGGAATTTCTACAATGACCCAAAATGGATTAAACCAGAAATCTGTCACCGAGCTCTGGGAATGGAGCAGTGAGGACGACAGAATTATCACCAGCAGCGGAGAAACAGTTGTTGCACGTCAAATTAATTAGCAATGAGTCGTTGCTTGTTCTTTGTTTTGGAACCTGTTGGACTTCCCAAATTATATCATAATCAGGGAGTCACTTCATGGATGAAGTCAGAATGTAAACATCTGCCTCATCTGCTAGATGTCTGAGCTCAGAGTGTTTCCACTGTAAATCCTGTCTCTCTCCACACACACACACACACACACACACACACACACACACACACACACACACACAGACACACACACACACACACACACACACACACAGACACACACACACACACACACACACACACACACACACACACACACACACACACACACACACACACACAGACACACACACACACACACACACACACACACACACACAGACACAGACACACACACACACACACACACAGACACACACAGACACACAGACACACACACACACACACACACACACGCCTCTCTGCGTCTGATATCGACGCACAAAGCATCCGTTAGCGTCTGTATGAGACGAACCGGGCCTTCAAGGACCTACAATGTAAACCCATCCGCGTCATTATTAGAGGCTCAGAAGAGATGCTCAGGGAGTGTGACGATGTACTATAAAGACTGAACAAACCCACTCAGGGCTTGTGTGTCAAACAAACACAGGACTTTCAATCAGGAGACCGGTGTTCGTGTCCCAAAGTTATGTTAGCGATGTCATGAGACGTGTCTAAGCCAAATCTAGATGATTTTTCCTGAACTAGGTGGATCTGTTGATGCGCTGATACTGATATTGGTTCGATATTTACCCAAATAACTGGAATCGGGCATCGCTGAAAATCCGCCGATTTGGTTTCGGATACCATATCTATGTATCTATTTGTTACATTTAGTTTTACAAAGTTAGAAAAGTGTCAAGATTGATTGTTTCCTTACACATAAAAGAATGATTCCAGTCTCTTCCACACAGTGAGACACACAGCTTACTAATGAAACACCGTTATCAGATCAGTGCTCGGTATCGGCCGATACCCAAAGATCAGGTATCGCTACGGGGGCCGGAAAAGTTTCATCGGTGCGTCCCTGGTTTTGTCGCCTAAACCGAAGCAAGCTCCGGCAAAGCGTCGGCACGCGACAAGTTTCAACGAGAACGCGTTGGCCTCAGATGCTTGTCCACATTTCTCTGTTGGATCAGGACATGGCCCGATAATCTCATCAATCATTGCTATTTAAAAACTTGCGGTTTCTCTTCTGCTTCATGAATACCCTTCTTTGTCTGAATGTTGCAAGTTTTGACATCACGTTGCACTGTGATATTTAGAGAGAGAGAGAGAGAGAGAGAGAGAGAGAGATATAGAGAGAGAGAGAGAGAGAGAGAGAGAGAGATAGAGAGAGAGAGAGAGACAGAGAGAGAGAGAGAGAGAGTCCACTTCATATCTGACCCGTGTGCTCATTTCCTGTACAGCTTCAGATTGGCCGTACGCCAAGAGCAACAGGTGATCTGTATGTGTGTGTGTGTGTGTGTGTGTGTGTGTGTGTGTGTGTGTGTGTGTGTGTGTGTGTGTGAGAGAGTTTTTTTATGTAATTCTGTGTATCTGTGTAGCATAAGCGCGCATCTCGATCGCGTGCGCGCACATTCTGAGTCTGTATTTGACGAATCGTGCTTCGGTGGGACAGGAAGTGGGTTGTGTGTGTGCATTGGAGACGGTTCACTGGAGGGCCTGTCTGGAGCCCCCCCCCCCCCCCCTGCTCCTCTTTTTAAATCCCTCTAACACGACCGGAGACTCTGATAGAGACTCTGCGCTCCATCACCGCTGACATCTATCCCACAGACACGACTCCTCCCTTCTGCTAGAGAGGGCCGTTCTTATTTAACCCTCTCTGCTGTATCTTCCTCTTTCTTGCCCATCCGTAGTGTGTGTGTGTGTGTGTGTGTGTGTCTGTCTGTCTACCACAACCCTACCTTCCTTTTTGTGCGTGCATGTTCAACATTGTTTTCTGAGAAGTGGCGCACATTGAAGCTGTGCCTCAGATATGACACTGCACTCCACTGCATGTGCTCAAAGGTCCACGTCCACGCGTTGCTACAGGGGCTCCACAGTTGGAAGTGACAAACGACACAATCCCCGGTGATCCGGACTGGTTGGTTAATGGAGAGGAAACGTATCGATGACAGGAATAACTCGGGGGTCATTAACCTCGTTGAGATAACTCCTTCATCCCTCCGTCTATGATCGATGGAAGTGGAATCCCAGCCTTCTTACCTCATCCGGTCCCTCTCAGCTACTGTACGGCGGTGCTGCACTGCCACCTGCTGGTTACGCTACTGCTCCACAACCTTGTATTGTATATTGTATTCTTTGCATATTGTTGCTTTGGTATGCCTTGCAGTATATGTCACAAAGCAATATGTTTCATAGCTTTATTTTCCTAAACTAGTGTAAACAGTGATTAAACTTCACAAAGACAAAACGTAACAGTTACTGCTTCTTTTCTGAGCCGTCACATCCACAAGTACTTTAATTAGTACAATGTGGGAGAGTAGTGTCCATCAACGGCACATTCAAAAATATGTTTCAGTATGCTTTTATTCATTTCCTGTATGAATACTTAGGATTAGTGTGACATGTCATCTTCCCTCGCTCTCCCGTTGCAGCTCCATGTCCCCGTTCAGCATCGACAGCATACGGCGCCCCCGGAGGTCAGAGTCACCCGATTCCAAAAAGAGGAGGATTCACAGATGTGACTTCGAGGGCTGCAATAAGGTGTACACCAAAAGCTCCCATTTAAAAGCACACCGGAGGACGCATACAGGTCAGTAGGTCTCAGTGTGAACGGTTTGACGCTGTGATTTGATTTGATCAAGTTATCCAACAGCAATGACATTTAGATGTTCAGAAGGTCACTCTCTTCAGGTCGGGCCTTTAGGACCATGTGACACGACATCGTGCTAAGGTTGCACTGGAAACCATTTTGGAGTATATGTCGTTTTGAAGGACTGATAAAGTTCACTTTGAATCTGGAACGGGTCAAAGGGCATAAATAATTGTAAATGTAGGAATAAATAATTAAAAATCTAATTTATCATACGGGAGCAATTGTGATTATTTGACCTGGTGAATTATTCAGACCATGCAATACCTTTATGATTGTTCAATGAGCTATGATGATGTCATAGATAGACACGTCATCATTAATAAAGCACCAGGCGTGGACACCAGCTTAGTAACAGTACTGAACATGTGATGTGACGCTGCGTCTCCTGTCTCCCTCTGCAGGGGAGAAGCCATACAAATGCACCTGGGACGGCTGCACGTGGAAGTTCGCCCGCTCCGACGAGCTGACGAGGCATTACAGGAAACACACGGGGGTGAAGCCCTTCAAGTGCGCAGACTGTGACCGCAGCTTCTCCAGATCCGACCACTTGGCCCTGCACCGACGGAGACACATGCTGGTGTGAATCGGGAACGGACAGAGAGAGAAATGAAGAAAGAGAGACGGAGAGAAAGAAAGAGAGAGATCAATGAAACAGACACACACACACACACACACACACACACACACACACACACAGACACACAGGCAGTCGGGGGAGCGGGATCTCCCTATGAATGTTTTTCAGCTGGCCTGGACGCACACACCTACATACACACACACACACACACACACAGACGCACACACACACACACACACACACACACTCTCATCCGTCACGAGGAAAGGAGATGGAGATGTGCACAGGGCTTGTGGAGCACAAAACAGGGTCACTTCTGGATCCCCTTTGGGTTGGAAGGAATGGACGGCAGGATCTGTTATTGTTATTCTTTGGAGTATCATAGGGAACTGTCTTTTACAGCACTGTTTGTAAATGTTTCACCTTGATTTTTAAAGATGAACTCGCACTCTTTATTCGGACAAAAAATATATATATATATATATATAATGCAATGGCAACGGTCTCTTTTTTCCTTTTTTTGTTCTCTTTCTTTTCGTTATTGCTGCTTTTTCCAGCACTCATAATGTGAAAGACCCCAAAGTGTGGAATGGATTTTCTGTGAGAGCAGAAAGAAGAGAGGCCCGGACTTGATCACAGGGAAGGACTCGGGCCTGGTTGGAGTTAAAGGCAGTATTGTTGCGCCGTGACCAGCAGAGGGCGCCATTTCACCACGGATGGTTTTCCTCTGCCTGCTGGAGCCTTCTGTTTCAGTCGAGGCGTCCCCTGTATAGAAGCTCAAAGAGGACCGGACCGTCGTCCGTCTCATCGCCAGCAAACAGGGCCATCACAGCTACAATGTGAACGGATCAACCTCATCAACCACTTTTACAGACATTCATTGCTTTATTTCCAAAACGATGGAAACCGGACACGCGTATCATCGCACCAGCAATGACCCCCCGCTGACAGGGCCGGGCAACTCCCCAAATCTCATCAGTACTATTCTTTATGTTGAGCCTCTTGAAAGCATTTCCTTAACAAAAAAAAAAAAAAAAAAAAAATCTTTGGTGGAATTTGTGCTGTGATTAGCAATCAGTTAAGTGCAATCTTAAAGGATGAATATACTTTCAGTATGACAACGTTCCGTTTATTGAATCTTGCTTTTTTTGTTTTTTAAATGCCTGCTTATTGCTTATGTTCGACTGAGAAAAAACACAACCCCTCATGTACAGTGAACTTTGAAAACAATCAGAGGAGATTTACAGTATGTGAAGAAAAAAAAAATAGAGGCACCTTACACTCTTTCATTCTGTCCCGATCGATCACTTTCTTATCATTCAGCTTTGTTTTCTCTGCTGGGTTTGACGGCAAAAGGAACTTTGCGTTGTGGTTTTTTGCACAGCGGCTCTTAAAAAGCAGCGGTGTTACAGGGAACGTACGCTACCTGATGTACAATACAGAAGAGCAATACATACCTAGCAAAGTGACGAGAACGAACCTCCCCCACTTCTCCCTGTTTGCGGATGTCAAAATCGCAGGAGACGTTTCTAACTCGGGCCGACCTCCTCGCTCTATGATTGGTTTTCGTAGCTCCGGCACAAGGTTTTAATCTGATCTTTTCACTTTTTTGTTTTATTTAGTTTGTCCTAAATACAGAAAGTCACTTGAAATGTCCTCACCTCAGACCAGATATGTGTTATCTGATTCACCTGAGATTTGGCTACAGAAAATGCTGAAAAATGCAGGAATAGCATATGCATACATGCATAATACATACACATATATATATATATATATTAAAATGCACACACAGGAATACATTATGTATGTCCATTAAGACTACATTTTAGATGCAGTCACTGGCACGATCTCTCTTAGAGAACACCTCTTGACCTTAGTCAGGAAATGTAATTAAAAAGTGCATTTATAGTCATAGTAAAATACTCCTCAGGCTGTGTAAGACCTGCAGACATAAACTCAGAGCATCAGGCTATCACATAATATTCAATAGTGCTGCTAAATGCATTTATTGGATGGAAGCCAGTAAAAAGAAATGGCAACCCACAACACACACTCACACACACACTCACACACACACACACACACACACACACACACACACACACACACACACACACACACACACACACACACTCACACACACACATCCTCACTTCTCAGCCAAGTAGCCAAAGCCAGGAAGTCGCCTCCACACATGCACCCCGACGTATGTGACACCCACTCGATGTAACGGAGAATGGTAATGTGTGGTATCATAATTTATGCACATTGTTTGCGCACATGTCATTATGCCCAGTTGTATTATCATTTTGGCAAAAGCATATCAGCACCTTGTTTGTCTATTAGTTCGATTTTCAAATTATTATTTTATTTCAGATGTCAATTTATAAGCGAAATAATCTTCGTCATATTTTATCCTCCATATAATGTATAAGAACATTTTATTACTGAGGGGCACTTCATCCTTTTGCATATAACTCTTTTTTGTTTCTTTTCTTCTTCTTCTGTAAAAAGGATCTTTTGAAATGTTGTAATATATGTGACGGTGAAGATGAAACTTATTACAAAGTTCTACAGCCTGTATATACGTTGGAAAAATAGGGCTTTTGATTAGTAGATGCAGGAAATACATTTATACGTGTAAAGTCTTTTTTTTCCAGAGACTGTAATTTATCTAATTTGATATACAGTGAAACGGGGCTAATGGTGTCCGTCTTGTAAATGACCACGTGTGACGTCACAGAGCGGTTTGCTTTCTTCGGTTTGTGGTTCAATAAGTTCATGATCAAATCATTTGTACTCCCAAAAGGCTGAACCAGTGTTTGCTATAATCAACAAATTATTTATATACACATTGACCGTATTTAAGGTACTCTATTCCCTGTGTTTGCTATTTTGCTATACCCGGACAACAAATGATATTGATCAAGCACATATCAACGACACGCGTACGCTGGTATTCAGTGTACGACGTTGCATGCCTTAACGCGCCAGTTTCTTTTTTGCTCGATTTGATTGGACTTGAACTCGGCGTCTCCGCGGGACAGGGTGTGTGTTATATTTCCCTCCAGCATCCCTCTCCTCATTTGAAAGCATAATTTTGTAACGGTAACCAGGGTCAAAGTTATGCAATAATAATGAATAGTGCCTCATATTGCACAACTTGTAATATCAGCTGCTCTGTGCAGTTTGGATTTTTGTTTTTTTCAACGCACGTGCTCAAATTAATAAACATCCAATGGGGAAAGCATCGATTTTGGACAATATAAAAAAAAAAAAAAACACTGACGACATTATGCAAGCGGGACCTTTAATGTTGAACTTTCTCCTTGCACTGAGCCTTACGCCATTGTGTCAAACGCAGCATCCTCCCACAACACTCTCACAGGACGCGTTATTGCTTTGCTCGCAATAAGTCACTTCCTCTTAGGGGAACAGATCCGAGTGACGAAGGCCTCTCCATCCCGAAGGCCTCTCGATCCCATGAATTTAACATGGAGGAGGACGAGGAAATCTGCAGAGCGGCGCCTTCGTCCACGAACACACACACTTCTTCTCTATCGGTTCAATATCTATTTTGACTTTCTGTTGTAACATCTGCTTCTGATTTTCTGGTTTTGAAGATTTAAGTAGTGCAGCCTATGTTTTTTCAAGTTTTCTGATATTACGTACAGTAATCGTTGTTCCTGTATTTATGTAAAGTGAGTGTAGTGTAAATATATTCAGATCTTTTCATTCTTACCGGGAAAAAAAAAACATAAAAAAAAATGAATTAAAAAAACGTGATAATGCTCAGCGTCACTTCAAAAAGGAGGTTCTGCTCACGGAAGTCCACGTCTGTAAAATAAATTTTTAATCCTGATATTTTTCAAAACGTCAAGAACAGGTGTCCTTATTTTCTTTTCTTTCTCCAAGAGTTGTTGAAGTATCCAGTCAGTGTTTTGCCTTTTTTTCCTCTCTGTATTTTTTCATATGGATGGAGCTGTGAAATTAAAATAAGTTCAAACATATACATGTATATTAATATGAATGGAGGCATGAAGGTTAATAAAGTTGCATTTTGTATGTAACACACTGGCGTGGGAGCTGGTTGCTGTCTGTGACTGAGATGGATGGAATGCGGTTTCCGTGCCTCAGATGACATCCGAGTCCTGTACTCACGTTCTCCGGCATTCAGGAACCTAATCTTGGTATTAGGGGAGACATTTGAAGTTCTGTATGATATATATACGGTACAGTAGCTCGTACACAGAGTACAGTACATCCCGTCACGCAAAACCTGAAAATCCTCACTCGCACACATTAAAACGTGTTCCTCTGTGTAATGTCGCATTGCTTTGTCATCATCTGCAGCGAGTGGTATTCTAAGAGACGGTGTGTTTGAAGTGCACACTGTTTTTAGAAGATCCTGTACGGCGCTCTGTAATAACGGGATCTGGATGAATGTGTCTGTCAGACGGCAAAAGGATTCAGATGATTACAATAACAAGGTTTCAATTCCCCCCCCGCTTAGCATATTCGGTGTGCACGACATCACAAGTGTGATTTATCGCTCACGGGAGCCTGTGTACTGTGTCGGCTTGTACTGTAGGAGCGAAGCACGTTAGTGGATAAGAGTGATACTGTCTCCACGGGGGAACTTCCTCCGCGCTCAGGAAAAGCTCAGACAACTCCTCCGCTTTGAGCCGTAACTCATGTCGGGGACACTTTCCAGCAATTAGGGGGAAAAAAGAAAGAAGAAGTCACTGCGTTTTGTTTGGATTGCACAGAATTGTCGAGGATAAGAAGAAGCGCACAAAGTTCCTGAGAACAGATCACGTGTTACTGTTCCACAAAGAACCAAAATAAAGAACTCGAGCTGGCGATCAGACTCTGGGAAATGTGAAGGAAGGAAGAACGTCGGACAGTTTGGTTACAAATTGCAAAAACATGTCAAATTTCGTACATTTTCCATATAAAGATCAGTCGACAGGTGCGTAGGAGAATACCTAGGGTAGACAATACAGAAGATAAAACCTCCCGCACACGGGCTTCTTCACTTGATATTTAGAGACATCTCGGTACGTACCGACGTCTCTGAATATCTCTGAATGCAAGAAGACGTCTGCGAGTTTTTTGTACATTTTCCATATAAATTTCTGTTCAGTTCGGTTGTTTCCTCTTTACAAGGTCTTCTAGCAGTCCTCCTTCAGAACAGTCTTTAATGAATCTATTTACAACTTGTAGCTTTTAACTAACTTTAAAAAATATTGCATAATTCATACATCCATGCTATTTTCATACAAAATGCAAAAACTGTTTAGAAAAAATGACAAACAATGCCAAATCTATTTTCCATCTCCTTACTGATAACTAATCCACATCGGTGCCCTAAAGGTTGACCTTTAACCTATACGCTGTTGTGTATGGATGGATATAATAAAATGTTCAAAAACACCTGAAGAGAAACATTACTGGAGTCTCTTACAATCTAAAAGTCAGCAAATGTAATATGGGAACACAGTAATAATGTTGAACAATACATTTGTTTTAAAACAGACATTAAAAAGCAATATTCAACACAAAACTTTTATTTGTACTGTAAGGGTCGCATTGGCTTCGTAGCACATTTTGCTCAATTTACGCGAGATCTCATGAAGCTAGGACACAACGGTAACCTTCATGCCAAAATACATGTACATATCTATTTTAAAAAGTATTGCAACCATTCTCTGGCACATACTCCCGCTGAGCTGGAGAAAGTGTAGACTGGAACAATATTCTAAAATGCTATCCTTCTTAGCCTTTGCAAAAATATTAATAATACTAATAATATTAAACAGTCCCTGCTATTAAAAAAAAAAGAGTTGAAAATCTTTATACACCCGAAGACAATCAATGGATTGTATCCTTAAACAGCAGATACAATATATATATATATATATATATATATATATATATATATATATATATATATATATATATATATATATATACATACATATACATACATATACATATACATATATATATATATATATATATATATATATCTGTATATCTGTATATCTGTATATATATATATATATACATATATACATATATATATATATATACATATATACATATATATATATATATATATATATATACATATATACATATATACACACACATACACACACACCTTAACAAATTATAGAGATTTAGTTCGACCTGAATCAAATTTTAAAGAAAGTTGGTCATAAATAGAGATTGCTATGTGTGGATAATATGGAGGGGCAGCCAACACACACACTCGTTTAAGCAGAGTACCTGATAAAAGAACAGTGTCCCAACGTCCCCCCCCCCTCAAAAAAGAAAGAAACAATCAGTTAAAGGCACTTAAAAGGTTGTTTTGGATACGTGGGTCGCAGTCAAAGAAACCAAACGCTAAACACAGATGTTCAGACTGGCAGGTGCTCAGTAGACATCGCTTTGAAGACAAACCATCAGTAATATGATAATCCTGTTATGAAGCAGAGTTAAAGTCGAGGCGAGCGAGACCGAATGTGTCCATCGTGACAGCTGCTGCTGGCATGTCACGCTGCGCTCAGAGCTGCTCCTCCACCACCTTCAGAGTCCAACATGGCTGAAGTCAACATGGGACGAAACAAGACCCGTCAAAAAAAAACCTCTTCGACAATTAAATAAAAACACGCAGCGTACTATTGAAAGTCCTGAAACCCAAAACGCACCATTTATTATTCAACTCCGCGCCCGCCTGAAAGATATTTAACACTTTCTGTTGCGACGGTATCTACGTTGCAATGTAGTGGGAGCATAGATACAGAACATTCAGAACGCTGTCCAACACGAATAGGAGCCAACATCTCACACCCATTATCTTCCTTCCATTTCAGCGTTATGAGGAAATGTAGATTTTGTTCCGAGGATCCTCGGTGGCAAAAGTAACCTATAAACCCGGCAGCGTTGAAGTCGCTCGCCGCACGGCTCCTCCCACTACCGTGTCTTTAAATAATGCACACACGACTGCTGTTACTTCCTATATTACACACATACAACACACAATCTACCCTTTGACCTCGCTGACTAAAACAACATGTTCTCTGGACCTTCCCGTGATCCTACATCGGCACTTACAGAATTGTAGTTTGCTATTTTTACGTGAATTAAATAGTTGACGCCGTGTTGATATGATCTGTATTGTGATAAAACGTGAAAAATAAAACGCTGACATTTGAAGTTGTCCGCGTACTTTGCAGTGCATGAATATAATTTCGTTGTTACATCTGGCTAATGATTTTTGTCACTGACATCACTGATATTGGGGGCGGACGCGTGGAAATAAAATAAGGCGACGGTAACGTTTTTTTTTTTTACAATAAAGGAAACAATTACGTGCGGGCCAGCACTGCTACCAATGTCTCCCCACTGGGGGAGTGAGTGAATTAATCCAGTTTTGAATTTGTTTGATTTCTGATATGCCTAATCTTGAGAAATATATAAAAAAAAGAAAGAAAATCTTTTGCTGGAGCAGGTTTCTAGCTCTGGTGTCTCTTCATGTGTAGGGCCAGGTGATCGGAGCGGGAGAAGCAGCGGCTGCACGCGGTGCACTGGAAAGGCTTCACCCCGGTGTGTTTCCTGAAGTGGCGAGTCAGCTCGTCGGAGCGGGCGAAGCGCCACTCGCATCCCTCCCAGGAGCACTGGTACGGTTTCTCTCCTTCAGCAGACGGTGGAAAAAAAGAAAAGAAAAAGAGAAGCAAAATGAAGCCACGGCAGATGACCAACATCATATTTATATATGCTTCCCTTAATAAATAACATCACTTAAAAAGTACGGAACACTCGCAGATGTGTCGGACGACAGACAAATGAGTTTTGATACTTTTTTTCATCCGCGTGAGTCATTAATCACAGCGGGCCAGCGGTGAGATGTGGGCCAGGTCTGTCAGCACACAGTATGCGTCCGCATGCCAAGAGCAGATCTTTCTGCCCGGCAACAACGCTGCTTTCACCCCCAAAATAAGAAGTGCAACTCCGAACATTTTACCTGTGTGGGTCCGCAGATGGGCTTTCAGATGAGAAGACTTGGTGTATACTTTCTTGCATCCTAAAAAGGAAGAAAAAAAAAAAGAGAGATCGGTGTACTGTGCTGCTACTTGAATTTGAGTTTTAGTGTTGTAAATTCAACCCAAACATCTCACCTGGAACATCACAGTGGTGAATCCGCCTTCTCTCCAGATCCGGATTATTCCTTCTGTTGTACTTGGCGGAAGCCGCCTGGGCCAACACCGGGGACAGCGGGCTGGGCGTCAGGCTTGAGCGATGGACTGGCTCGGGACCGGGGCTCTGGACTGATCCGATGCTGGAACTCTGGTCTGGGTTTTGGATTGGAGCTGCGCCAGGTCCTGGATCGGCGGGATTACGACGGGCCTGAAAAGTTACTTTGGAGGCGACGCTGGCTTCGTAAGAGGGAGGTGGGGACAGATTGTGAAGGGGCTCCTTGCCCCCTCCTGGACTCGGGGGGTCCGAGTTTGGCGGGGAGGGCGGCAGATAGGTCCGTCTCCGCTGATGGCCCGGGTGCGGGTTAAATGGCAAACACTCACGCTGAGGGCTGCTTGTGGGTTTGGCGGAACTCTGCGCGGGGACCGCATGGCCATTTGGAAGACTCAAAGGGGCCCCGGGGACGGACCTCAGCTGGGACCCATGAACGAGCTGCTCCAAGTCAGAGTTCAGAAGCTGAAATAGGGGCACATCCTGGAAATCTGTCACTTCCCGTTTGATAAAAAATCTACCGTTGGCTGCGTCGGCTGCACCGAAACCACCCGGGTACTCTGGGACTGGCGGTGGCGGCGGCGGCGCTCTGTCGCCCTGACAGCTGGGCTGCATCAGAGGGTGTGACGGCTCCACTTTGATCTGTCTCACGGGCCTGCAGAGACCCGGGTGCAGGTACGTGACGTCGGGAAGGAGCAGGCTCATGTTGGCGCTGTACGGGGGGGCAACGCCCTCGGTGAAAGGCGGCTCCGGCGCGGTAAGGGTCCCCGTGTCCCTGCACAGCGTTTTGGAGTTGGCTGCGTACTGCTGGTGCGGGGACAGGTAGCTGTCCATCTCTGATTTAAACTGAAAAACAAGAGCAGGACATTTGTAAAGTTGTGTTAACCCACAAAACTGTTATCTGTTTGATTGAGGGTGTCACGTGTGTTAGCAATGCACAAGTTTCCTTTAACACTGGGCCCTGAACGCCTCATCTGTCTTCAAGTGTTCTTCTCAAATTAAAATAAAAAATTGCCCCAAAAAAAACAGAACCAGAACTACCCGCTGGTAGACTTACAAACAACTAAACCGAACTGGTGTGAATCCATGTGGGGATGCATTCAGGGGCCTGCACTTGTGTGTACACACACACACGCACGCGCTGCCACATCAAAAGACGCAACCCCTCCCTTTTTTTTAACTAGCAGAGGAGCAGACGCCCTTCTGAAACGATCCAGCCATGAGCTGTTTGGAAGAAGAAGAAAAAACGCGGCTGAAATTAGCCCATCCAGCTGCTCTCTGCAGCGCTGTGAGCAGCATCTCCTCCCTCGCAAGTTTCAGGAGCGGTGTGCAGCGTTGCCTGTCCCGCTTGTGATCACAACCCAGTCGGTGCATGCCAAATATCATCAATAAAGAAAGAAATAAAATACAATTTGCAGTCACGTGCTGGGACGCTAGATGTGGACATTATGTGCACAAACGCGCGGGCCTGCCTCCGATATTACAGCCTCGCATGTTTGCGTGAAACAAGTCTTTCTGCGTCAAAATCATCCGGGCATCAGCAAACATTGTGACGCTCGGTGTTGAGCAGATGCAGAAGTAACAATGCAAAAAGATGCCCCTACCAGATTATAATCGTGGAAAGAGGAAGTTCCCGGGACGACATCCCTCGTGCGACAGACCCCTTGCCCGGAATCTTCGCCTCTCACGCCGTCGGCTGGCAGCGGCGCGACGCTGCTGTGGAGAAACTGCGCGTCCTGCCCCGGAGCGACCCAAACGTGACTCCTCACGGCGGCGGCCATTAGAAAGCGGCGGTGCTATCCGAAATCTCACTCGCAAATAAATCGACCATATGTGTTTTCTTTGTATTGTTTCGACACGATCCGCGCGAGCAAAAGAGCCGGCTGTCAAACGTTCATTCTCCCCTATTTTGTTTTTGCGCTGCCTTCGTCAAATTACGCAACTGCGTGATATCGGCGCATCTGCAGGGGCGGGGCCGAACGTGTACAAAATAAACAGGATCAGTCGTAGTATGATGAACGCTGTGGAGGACGAAAAATACCTTAAGTATAAATAAATTAATAAATAAATGCATTAATAAATGTATAAATAAATACAGGAATAAATAGATAAATGCATAAATAAATGTATAAATACAGAAATTAATAAATAAAAGAATATTTTAAATGCTGAAATTAATAAATAAATGCTGAAATAAATACAGAAATAAATAAATGCTGAAATGAATAAATATAAGTTGATACCTAAACAGGACATACATAAATAAATCTCTTTCTACATTTCTGTATTCCTTCATTTATTGATTTCTGTATTTCTGTGTCTGCATGTTAATGAGGTAGGCGGTCCGAACCTCATTCTTAAGCAGGATTGGTCAAGTAGGGGAGCAAAACAGAAGCAACCGATTCCTTGCTAATCATCCCTGTAGACCAGGGATTCCCAAAGTGGGGTGCGCGCACCTGTGGGGGATTGGGGGTTCGTGACCCCGGTCGGGATGTAGAAGGGGGTGCGTGGCCTAAAACGTTTGGGAACCGCTGCTGTAGACGATGTCAAAACACTAGTTAGCAGCACTAATGGCTTCCACAGTCTGCAGCTGGACTGCTGCACGAGGCTACTGTGAGCACGGCGGAGGGGCTCACGGCAGCATCCGCTGCTCGTTGAGGACAGTAACTGGAGAACGATATGTGCTTTCACGTCAGAGTCAAAACACCAGAAAAGTCTTCAATAACACCAGAAAAAGTTGCTAGATTTGTCGCTAGTCGCTTTTGACAAAAAAAAGCTGCCAAGAGGATTTGGAAAGTCGCCAGATTTAACGAGAAAGTCGTCAATTTGGCAACACTGGGCTCGCCAACTTCACCTTTACTGTGTAAAGCAGCAGTAGTAGACCAGAAGTGATCACACTCCTGTGACTAATCCTGCTTTAGCATACAGACACATAAATTAATAAATTAATAAATGTAGGTGAACAGAAATGTAGAAATAAATGTATGATATATGTATTTCTTTATGTCCTGTTTGTAGAAATAACATCATACAAGTAGGTGGTCCGGATGAAGACGCGTTTGAGGAAGTGTGAGAGATATTTGCACATGAGAGAGAGCAGTGCCTAATTGTTTTTCATTGATCGTGTTGAACAGGCTGAGTGGCTTCTTCAACTGCCGCATGTGACTCATATGGCAGAGGCCCAGCGGCCTGGAGGGTTTGAAAAGTTGAAGCGGAATAAAGTGCAAATTGTATTGTATTTAAAGGGTTGATTCCGTTTTTCTATTTTGTTACCTTTTAGACCAAGCCCCCCCCCCCCCCCCCCCCCCCCCCCCCACACACACACACACTGAAACCCTCTGGTGCTGGTCTGGCATGTTAAAAACGCCACCGCGGTGCAGCTGTCTGTCAGGACTGCGCGCACTTGTTGTCCAGCATTCCAGAAGCCTACACATGCGCGCACACATACACACACACACACGCACACAAACACACACACACGCACACATACACACACACACACGCACACAAACACACACGCACACATACACACAAGGCACTGGATGTTTCCATCAAAATAGCTCAACATTTCACTTAAACACACTCTAAACACAATGATAATAATAATAATAATAACTTTATTTATATAGCACCTTTATAAACAATTTACAAAGTGCTTTGACAGACAAAGCAGCAAGAGCAAGGCAATAATAACAACAGGAAGCTCAGTGAGTCAGTTGATACAATCAAAATAAACAAGGAAATAAATAAAATAATATATATATAGGTATGTAACTATATATATATTTATATATATAAAACTACTGAACCTGCATGCAACTTTTCCCAATCATACTAAACCGAGCCAAAATAGTGCATTCACCTACTCTTTACGTACCTGTTTGTAGTGACCGTGTGGGCGCTTTGAAGTAAGCTGTTGTTTTTCTTGCTCTTTACATCCTCGGATATACTCTCAATATGCTCAGCGATGACAAAGAATCGGTAATCCGACTTACTGACAGCTTTCTATACCTGATTTGTTGCCTCACATCGATGACAGGTAATGTAACGTGCTAAGGAAACACGCTTGAACTGGAAACACAGGTATGTCGCAACGACGAGGCTCAGCGTTCATTATTTACTGCCACTCCCATTTCATTTCTCCAGGCACTTTTTGTCCTTTTTAAAACACAGTGACTGCACCCACTGCAGTCTTGACTGAACACGTTCAATGCTCGAATCTGATGCGTGAATTAAATAAGACTGTGGTCTTTGTATGAGCAACATCATTATTTGTACATAAAAATAAATAAATGCAAGTTTATGCAGATGGAGCCAAACTAGTATTTTACAATGATATTAGGCCATATGATGATGTGAAGGTGTTGCTTCAGAACAGAATTGTTTCAAAGCACACAAACCAGAGAGCAAGCGATTTTTTAACATTAGGACAGTTACGATTACAGAACTTACTATTCAACTACCTAAATACATCTCGTCAAGAAAAAAATGCACATTTTCTTGTGTTTTTAACGAATGCCGAATGACACAAAACATCATTTTCAGATTTACTTATTTGAATTAGTATCTCCGAGGTTCATGTGTGAAACCTAAACATATTTATTTTTTAAACTAGTAATCTGTTGTATAGACTTTTCTTTCTTACCAATCCATACTCTGACAAATCCTATTCACCCACTGCTTTTCATAAAAGGGACCGGTCGTAGCTGTCCAGGCCCCTGAGCTGGGAACCTGCATGACAAGAGTAGTATATGGGTGGCACCAAGGCGCGTCACGTTTACTGAATAAGTTTGCGCGTGCTCGTGGGGAAATTTGCATAATGCACAGTGCAGCTTTTTTATTTTTTCCCCGAATTTGCACACTGAAAAAAATGACTTTTTGGCCCTGTAATTATTACCTCGATTATTTTTGTAAATTTTACAAGAAATTATCATTTCAGTGCTTTTACTAAAATATCACCTTTTATTTAATGTGTTACTTGGTGTTTGTTTGTAATTATGTATCCTCAGTTTTATAAGTACATTTTAATCATTCACACCAAGTAATATCTAATATCTACTAAACTACTGTATTGAATGCACTACCTGACACAACAAAGTAAGTTGTACTCGGGTAATACGAGTGAAACCTGGCAACCTATAGCGCGTACTCAGGGGTGACGTCAGAGGAGATTTAGCGCTTTTTTCTTCAGCGAAACAACGAAACATCAGAACCTGAACAAGGACGGAAGAGCTTCACCTGAGGAGAGGAACTTCGTGGACGGGAGCCATTGGGGTAGGTTATATGTTTAATTAATGTTCTACGTTGCTGTTGAGCCTTCGGTCAAGTCTGTGTTTGAGTTGTGAATACTGAAGAGTAACGAACTGCTCAGTTTAGCGTGCTAGCTAGTTAGGCTATCATGCTAGCTAGCTTGGGGCAGCATTACAGACGTGGCTCACAGCGCTACATTTTGTGGTTGTTATTGGTGGCTTTGGTCACGATTTTGAAAAGTTGTTGACCTGGGGACACGGTGCTCGACCGGCTGCGCTCCGTCGACGTGGGGGGGGGGGGGGGGGGGATTACTTCGGTTAAGTGAAGCCCACTTCTGCCACACAGGTGCTGTGCTGTGCTGACTCATGCACACAGCGCGCTTTCTCTCGGACATCCTCGAGTGCAGGATAAAACATGCTATCAATATGAAGATTTAAGCCAAATTCAGATTTAATGTTGTGTGTTCATGTTTTAACATCATTTCTCTATATATTTCACAGGATATTGAAGGACGTTGACTCTCAGCAGGTTGACATCAACAAGGTAAAATCAACTTAGTACTGTTATAGTTTAACTTGACATATACATTTGAAGTCTTATAAAAACACCCTGATCCATTTTGAAGGCTGTAGTTTGTGTTGCTGCTCAATAGTACATTATACTGGGAGGACTACTGTATTCATTGTTTTAGCAAGGTACCTCATCTTGATCATGTTGTTTTTTTTTATTGTCTTTTGTTTCAGATCAATGAGGAGTTCAGAACAATAACCACAGTTCATCTGGAGCGAACCTTTTTATCAAAACTACCAACTTTCTGGAGATACCTGGGACAAAGGGCGGAGTTGCAGGAACCAAGACCCATGCTGGATTCACCCAGCCTGGTAAAGTTTAGATATCATATATTAATATTAGATCAAATGATGTTGGGCTCATATACACTGAGAATAGATACATAATGACGCATTTGAACACATTCAATATTTTTGTTAGTTTCCCCCACTATTGTCCTTTTTTGAGAACACATCAGACTTGAAGACTTAAAAATGAACATTAGTCAATTTTAATTTCAAAGATGTCATTGAAGAGGACGATGCTCAACATGTCATGAAGATCCTTGTCATCCACAGAAAGGCTTCACTCCTGACAATGTGTTGGTCGTCATCGAGGGGAAAGAGGTTCTTGATGACTGTCAAAGTGTGGCCAAGGCTTCTCTTCTGCTCATGGGCTTCATCTATGTGTATCTAAGTGTTGTACAGCAATACCCATCGTTTCAAATTAAAAGTGTTTGTTAAATGACTAAGCGTTTGTGTTCTTACATTTCTTATTGGCAGCACTGATTTAGAAATGTTTTCTCTGGCAACGTCACCAGTTAACAAGTAACGGTGGTTTAGTTTAAAAGATGTTTCATGTTTTGTAGAAGCCTTATGTTAAGACAATTTTATTAAATAACAGTAGCCCAGTTTAAAAAATGCAACATTCATATTTGAATAGTTGTGTAGAGTAGTAGTAGATAAAAGATATATTGTGTAAATATTACTTAATATTTCTCAATAGAAAAAGTAAAGAAAAGCTAGTTAAATATACATGAAACACCTAATTGATTTTTACTGGGGTTTTGTAATTGGATGCAAAGGTATCCTGAGTAAAGATTACTATCGAAGGCGAAGTACATTTCATGTCTAAGGAAGAAATTTGCAAGTAAAAGTTACTTGAATATTTTGGATAAAAAACAATTCTTACTAGTAAGTAAACTTAACTTGAGAATTCCTGAGTAAAAATTACTTTTTTTCAGTGCATAATCATCTGAAAACTGACAGTTTTTACGCGTGCATGAGAGTGCATGTATCCGTAGTGGTGTGTGTGTAGGGGTATTGTGTATATACACAGCGTAGACTATTGCATTTCAAACACTGGCTCTGGAGTTTTGGAGGATAGGATCACATACTATCTCAGTTCAACCACTTCGGCGTCGGATCTTTTTTTTGTGGCTGTGCTCCAACTAGCTTGTCTACCTATCAAGCAAGCACAAATGCGCACCCACTGTTTGTTCACACTGTGGTGAGCGGCAGCTGGAGAGTGATGAAGACCATGAGTGTTTTATTCAGCCCCTGGAGAAAAAAGAAGTGCAAACGAATTACTTGTTTGATTTTGAGACTCGGTATCATAACGGCAAGCATGAAGCACATTTTGTATGTGCTATGGACATTGAGGGAAACAAGTTTTGTTTCAATACTTTGAACTGTGGATGTGTTTGTGAAGCGGGTATACCTTCATCGCACATAATGCGTCCGGATTGGACAATTACATCCTGTTGGAATACTTTGTCAAACAACAGATCAATGCGGGGGAGTCGGGTTATACTGATGTATGACATTGCATTCCGACAGCGATGGATTGATTGATTCAGCTTTCTACCCATGCGCTTGTCAAAAACACCTGCAGCTTTAGGCTTTGAGGATCTGCAGAAGGGCTATTTCCCCCACAAATTCAACACTAGGGCGAATTAATATTACATAGGTAGCTACCCCCCCCTCCCTCTTACTACGGTTACAACGAGATGTGTGACAGTGATAAAACCTCCTTCATGAGTTGGTATGACACAGTTCGTGGCGACACATTTGATTTTCAGGCAGAGATTATGCACTACTACTGCATCAATGATGTAGAAGTGTTACGCAGAGCGCGCACTGTTCTAGTTGTATGGGCGTGTTCAAAACACTGCTTCTCCCCGTAGACACTGTGGCGCTAACGTATGAAGGTGCATACACAGCGCAGAACAAGGCATACAGATGTCTCAATACAGTGGCTTCAATATGTGGCACACAGAGAAGATCAAGATCAGACATGCGCTCAATCATGGTGAGCAGCTGTTTCCCCCGTTCTATGTCGACGGCATTAATACAGCTGCAGACACCTGCTACCAATTTGCCGGGTGTTTTTTTCCACGGGTGTGTCAAATGTCCCGTACAGTCTGATTTGAATCCTGTCACCAAAGTCACCTATGGCAGGCAGTACAGAGTGTTCATGGACAAATTATACGCCTTGCAAAATCAACATGGTCTGCGTGTTGTTGTGATGTGGGAGTGTGAGTGGGCATCATTGAACGCCCCGACCCTAGAAATGCTCTCTTTGGCGGGGGTACAAATGCCATGAAGTTACACCACAAGGTTGTTGATGATGAACAAGTCAGATACTATGACTTTACAAGTCTGTATCCGACTGTTCAGGCCACAAAGCAGTACCCCGTTGGACATCCGCAGATTATCTTTAAGCATTTCGATTCTATCGATAATTATTTTGTGGTTTGTAAAGTGTACGGTGCTCCCCCCAAAAGGCTTGTACCATCCTGTCCTACCCTACAGATGTCACAACAAACTCATGTTCCCTCTGTGCAGCAAGTGTGCTGAAGATTTGAACCAGACGAGTGCATGTACACACCGTGACAGAGACAGACAGCTGTCGGCTGTGTGGGTCTCTTTCGAGCTTCAGATGGCGGTTGAAAAGGGTCATCGGATTGTGTCCGTTGATGAAGTGACACAACACAACAGATACCTTGTTGTCAGTGATCAGTTCACAGGAAGGCATATTGTTCTAGAGTTTAGGAGAAGTTTATTACAACTTCTCATCGCTTTGTTGACCTTGATTTTGCTGGGATCAAGTTTAACGCCCTCCTTTTCGGAAAAAACGCACACGCATTATGCTAATTTCCCCACGAGCACGTGCAAACTTGTTCAGTAAACGTGCACGCGCCTTGGTGCCACCTGTATACTACTGACAAGGATCTTATCCCTCCTCTTAACATGTCAACCTCTGACCTTCTGCTACAGTAACTCACTGTAATGTGTTGTATTTATGTCAATATTAATGTCATTTTACATCCTTTCATTGTAATTCGACTTATTATTTGTTTTACCTCTCTGTTCCTGTGGTATTGTGCCAGACTTCAGAGCAGTTTCTTTCATCCGGCTGTGAGTCTCCTAAATTCCTAATCCACCCTCCACATTAATTATAGTTTTGTTTTCTTTTGTTTTAATGTGTGTGTGTGTGTGTGTGTGTGTGTGTGTGTGTGTTTTCTCATGAAGCAAAATTGGACTACAAACTGCATTTTTGTTGCGCAACCCACTTGTACAATGACAACAAATGCACCTTGTAACTTGTAACTCGTAACCTTGTGAAGCACTTTGTAATGTTGCTTTGTATATATTGTCACTATTATTACATACTGCTTTGCTTTATGTATTTTGATCAAGGGATGACGTATTAAGGATGCCACACAATCAAAACCTCTTCGAAGCACTTATATCATCAGAATGAGAAAAAATAAATTGCTCTCATCTTCATATTTCCTTTATGATGAAGTAAAAAAAAAAAAAAAAAGACAAATCTGAAACACATTCAAATGACTGCTGATCATCCAATTAGGGGCTGATTGATTGCTTGTCATGCGCTGACCTTTCGGAGTGCAATTTAAATCCGTGGATGTCTCGGCTCCAAGAGGAGCAACTGTCATTCTTGGCCGCGGCTCTTCCTGCTCGGACGAACGTGAGCCGAGCCCTCCTCCATAACCTCCCCCCCCCCTTAAAAAACTTCACAATATGCCCAACAACTGCACAGCGGAGGAGAGGGAATGCCCGGTATGTGCTTACAGCATCACAGCTCCTCTCACCATGGACTAATATGGCCAGGCCAAGAGGGGGACAGGACAATAAACCCATGCAGCACATTGCCACTGAGCAGCACAGTGTGGGGGGGGGGGGGGGGGGGGGGGGGGTTCTATAGGGGGAATTAACTTCCAGCGTGTGGATCATTGGAGTGTTTTTGGTGAACATGATCAATGACTAATAGTGTGCAGATTTGTTCAGTGTAACATCAGAAATACCTCTCAGGCTCTATATATAGTCCACCTTCAAGCAGGTGCTTGGCACTCCCACCAGAGGGCAATGGTCAGCTGCAGTGGAACTTCATTTGTGCATTAACGTTCTGTCGCTTTGTACTGCTGAACAATCAAATTAACACTGCTAATGCACCCCGGTCTTATATTGGGTATAATTACCTTCAGTGAAGGGAAACAGCAATGGGAATCTTTCCTTCTTGTTCTTTTTCACGCAATCAATTGACACTTTCATTTAGTGCGATGAACATTATTCTAGATGTCTGAGTGGGTTTTTGATGACACAAACAACTTCATTATGTTCTTAAGTAAATGACATATGTATTAATACAAGAAGGATCGTTTCAAAAAGCTTGCTTTGCACACATCTTGTTTGACTCTCTATCTATTCTCCATAAAACCTCAGAGTAGGCTCTCAGAATTATAATTCATTTGATGTCAGCTTTACAAAGCCTGCCCTTGAAAACAGAAAAAAAAGAGAAAACTACAATCAATAATTTCTTCTTTGGCTTTATTATTTCGTCTTAAAGTTTGGCCGTGTTACAAGCCGGGCTTGTTGACTCTGTACAGCATTTATCTGATCTGACACAGTTTCATTAGGCATTAGTAATCATTTCCATAGCACACAACATTAGAGCACTCCTGTTTGTAAAACAGCAGATGAGGCTAATGCCGTCCTCTGGGGAGAAATTCAATATAATTCCTTAATTAAATGGAATAATTTAATTACAGTAACTTTCGAAAGCATTCATCAATATAATTGTTTCTGGAGCCACCATTATAATTGAGGTTTAAGTGAAAACAAGTCCGTTTCTAATGTTGGTAATGTGCTGACATAGTTCTCCCGCCCCTCCATTTCTTCCTCTCTCTGATCTTCCACCGTGCCGTTTTTTCCTCCACACTGCTTTCGTTTGATGGCCGGCCATACCGACATCAGCGAGACCAAAACATTTATTACAGCCATTTAATTTAACCTCTCTACAGGCACGGACAAGAAGGCAGAGATGATAGCGGCGGCGGCGGCGCTGAAAGACTCTCGCTGTTCGGCTCCTAATCTGATCCTCTCTGCTGCCCTTTCATAAAGACACCAGAGTATTAGCCCGACTCCAAAAACATACCTCTGCCATTTAAACTGTCTTGGATTTCACCACAAAGGGCGACCAAATAAGAGTCCGATTCATTCGTCGGGGGGCCAAATAATAAAACATAATTTCCAGTCTAATCTGCCTAAGGAATGTCCTCTGTTTGAAGTTGACAGTGCTCTATCTTCTGGGAGGAATAATTGCCTTTTGAGTACAGCAGGAGAGGCCACTGAGGTAAGCCTGTGGAGGGGCCTGCACCTTACAGGTGTGCCCTTGGACGGACAACCTGCTCGTTGTTCTGGAGAGAGAGAGAGAGAGTGAGAGTGAGAGAGAGGGGGAGAGAGAGGGGGAGACGGGGATACTGAAGGAATTCATCTGCCAGTTGAAACTTTACATGGCAGCACCGCTCTGCATTCTCCAAACCGCCGTGTGGCCCAAAAGCGGAGCGAACAAAGGCAACACTGATCCTCAGAGCTTTATCATTCTGCTGGGCAGGTTTCGTGAAATTGACCTGGTTGTAATCTGTTTGATTTGGACAACTGCATTCTGCGACGAAGTTACTGACAGTTATTGTCCGGAAACGTAAAAACACACTCCCCTCGTAGTGCAGGCTTTGTGTGCTTACAGAAGCAGATTCCAGTCAGTGACTTTGTTTACATGCACCAAATATTCAGTTTTATGTTCTTATTCCAAAAAAGACAATATTATTCCGATTGCATGTTCCGCAAATTCCAAAACCTGTTGATATCCAAGTCCTTCATAATGTTTAACAGTAGGTGTGTTTCTCCTTCCAAACAGAAATGTGGACTTTTCTTTTGCGCATACGTCTTTACTTAGCTTTGCAAACTATTGGCTAGTGTGCCTGTAAATGTACGTTCACTCATATTGCACTATTATTTCAAATATGACAATATTCCGAATTTGATATCGTTCGTGTAAACATCGTATTCCGTTTGGATATTCTGAATTAGGCCTCATTCCGTATGGAGCATTTGTGGGATATGCTGATATTATTGGGGTTTTAGGAGCATTCTTTGGACCGTGCATTCGTAATATGCGTCTCAATAGGAGCACTTTGCAATATGTGCGACACGCTCTGTGCGTTGAACAGAAACCAACCACCCAATAGTTGGCAAAGCTCGAGGAGAGAAGCAGAAACACACCTACGTTTAAACATTATGAAGGACTTCATATATCAACAGGTTTTATGCTCAAATATCGCAACACCGACCTTCTCAAGAAGGTGTTTGAAGGAATGAAAGTGGGAGGCCGTGTTCAACAAGCTCTAACAAGTGGAAAAAATGGCCCGAGCGGTTCCTGCCGTTCCACTTTTCCACATTTCGTCGTGATAAACGGCATGTCAGGGCGTCGACCCCTGTCGAACACAGCTGAGAATGGCATCGACGTGGGATTCGCCGATCCGCAGCGGTCAGGATGAGGCGAGATCCTCAAATGGACGAGACGACGCTGGTAAATGGTAAATGGACGTGTACTTGTACTTGTACAACGACTTTCTAGTCCTCTGACCACTCAAAGCACTCTAACACCACATGTCATTCATCCATTCACGCCCATTCATACACTGGTGCCACCTGTCCATTAGGTCTCACTAACAGCATTCACACCACACATTCACCGATAGCACAGCCGTCGTGAGCAAATTGGGGTTAAGTGTCTTGCCCAAGGACACATCGACAAGGGCTGGAGGAGCCGGGGATCGATCCGCCAATCCTCTGATTGGAAGAGGACCCGCTCTGCCTCTGAGCCTCTTGTTTTGCTTAATGGGTTCCAACGTTAATCGGAATATGCACGGCTGCGTGTAAACGAGATTATTAGTAGGAATATTGTCTTTTACAGAATAATGCTTAATGCATGTAAATCCGGCGTAGCCATTGATTTGGAGGTTGAACATCCCTCTCTGAATCAGTTCATTGTGAGATTGTAGGTGTACGTGTCAGCTGTGTACGACACAGTTATTTCGAAGCCTTCTGTCTAAGACAAACTGAGTCTCTGCTTCATTCGTCAAACTTCTCCCCCTGATTTTTAATGGGGCCTATTAATTGAGCGGAGAAATCTGTCCCCTTCCCCGAAACATGGCGTTGAAAGCTGCTGAACAGCTGTCCCAGCTCCGGAGAATCATATGGAAGAATGCATTATCGGCCTTGTTTGAATATTCCCTTAGATTTGGAATAATCAGGCAGCTATTCAGCAGCGAGATGGCCACGCGCAGATGCCAAAGCACAGCTGAGGGGAGCACAACGGTGTAATGCCACTCAAACACACACACACACACACACACACACGAAACCGACGGCGTGAAAGAAAAAAGAGGGCGAATAATGCAGGTGTGCTTTATTTCTGTGGAGTGTGCTCAACACACATGATGGCTGAGACACTTTCTCTCAGTCCTTTTATCTCCCCCCCTCCTTCTTCTTTCTCTTGTTCAAGGTGATCCTAGCTTTGCATATGGCTGATTAATCTTATTGCACAGCAGCTAGCATTGATCACAGAAATGATTAGAAATGCATTAGTCAGCAGACTGTTTTGGAGTGCTCGAGGTTTAAGTGCTAGTGCCGAGCCATTTTCCATAGGTGTCCGTGTTTTTAATTTTGTTATATAGAATTTTGCAAATGGATGCATGCGCACCGCCCAAATACGGCATCAAAGCTTTAATGCCTACGGACGTAATTTAATCTCCGAGATGGCAGGCCTGATGGGCTGTGTAGAGAAGGCATCCCCGCTAAATTCATTATGCTAAAAGTTGCTAGATCTGGAGAGCCGACGAGAGAGAGATGGAACGGCACAACCCGTGTTTGTTTGGTAGTCCTGGCTCGGCATCATATTGTTGATGACAGCAGGCTCTTCTCTTTCAGAGCGTTTGCACTTGTTAACCGTGAGAGCTTTCACCGAGTTTAAAAAAGAAAGCAAAGTGAGTGGAACCAGCTTCTACATACAGCAGCCGTGACCAGAAATACAACGTGACAAATGTCTCTTTGTTTCAACGCAAATAAGTCATTTCTTCATTTCCCCCCCTGACCTCACTGACTGCAGCCCCTCCTCCTTCGCTCGTGGCTCGGATGCCTTCTTTAATCATGAAACAAAGTCTCTCTTTATCCACAAAATGTCTTTTCTTCTCCTGATTTCAGAGGTAATGGAAGTTCAAGTACACTCTAAATGCCTATTTTAGCTTTCATATCTACTGTACTTTGGTAACACTCCAAATCCGCCCTGAGTTGGGTTCGTTATGATGACATACTTTGAGATCATAAACGTGAAGGAATGCGAGCAGGAAATAAATGATTATAATACCATTACCATTGTTTTACAGTTACAAAAGAGGACACGGCAAAAAGAACTGACTGGCATAACATGGCGTGTTAGAGGTGACATTAGAATTTAAAAAAATAGTCAATCGCTGCTTTAATAAAACGAAATAACTACATTTTCCAGACAATAAAATGTGCTCGATTACTTAGCGAAAGGGACGTCTTCGCAGTCAGAAAGGCATGGCGTCCCTTCAGCAGCGGGGGCGCAACTCACGAGGGTCCCGCCAAGACAACTCCCGCCACATGTTCAGCACTCCCCATTAAAAACCTGGGGAAATTAATGAGCTTCCATTGGCACCCTCACAACAAAGGGATCTATAAAGCAGCCTTAATGTTCTCGGGGAAACTTTACTCTTCAGTAGTTCCCAATCAACCGGTAGCAGCAGATTTGGTTTTATTTCCCTTGTAACCTACAACGGGGGCTAAAAAAAATGAAAAACGCTACTCACTGCAACTTTACATAAATGTTGTCCCTGATTGAAATCGCTGTAAGCTCATTCTTAATCAAAGAATTGTCGATATTTAACCATGTCGGGTTGTCACAATCTAATTGTGTGTAAATATACTGTACAGCTTTAACTAAAGGCTGAGCGGTGGGCTTTCAAAAATCTATACATGTGTAAAATATTGCCGGACAACATTTATTTGTTTTACATTCACAAGCGGTTGTACACAGAGAACACGGAGAACAAAGCCCTCTCGTGCTGCGAGCGTTGATTCCTACCTGCTTGTACACAATTACCAACACTTAGGAATCAAAGAGCGCGGCGGTTTGCAGAAAGGTATTAATTAGAACTTTATTTATGCAGATGCTTTGTAAATTTGCATAAAAAGCAATTCCACAGATGGGTTTATGGCAGTAATGACTGTTCCAGTCCGCAATAAAACATCTGCTTAATCACAACAGAGACAGTCAATGGCTGCCGAGCAAACAGGCTGTCCAAGTACATCTCAAAGAAAGTGGCGGGGGTGAAGAGCCGGCGTGGACAGGTATGGTAAAAAAAATAGTAAAGAGAATTAGGGGGAGAAGAAAAAGCTGTTCAAAAGCAGTGTTAGTTAAAAAGAGACACACTTCTCCCAAACATTTCGCTGGTGGTACTTTGAGTGCTCTGATGTTGAGAAAAATACCCTTATCGTGTTGGCAGAACAATCCACTTACTGTGTCTAAGAGAGGAGAGAATTCTGTTCCAAGTCCAGCCAAGTCTTTGTCTGTGTGTGCCAACTATTTTGAAAATATTCCACTTTGTGTCTTTTTAATCTGCCAGAGCCACACACACACACACACTCTCTCTCCATCACACACACACACACACACACACACACACACACACACACACACACACACACACACACACACACACACACGTGCACGCAGCAGTGTGGCTGCAAGGTCACTCCAAGTATTGATAAATCACCCAGCTGTGATTCCCTCCTGACAGCTCAAACTAACATCAAGCTGGATGGGGGAGAACAAAAGACCATCAAGCGGCCCTTTTCCTGACACTTTTATTCAATCACGGCCAGATTGCTTACGACAGCACCAGCAGCTGTTTCGTCTTCATCTTTCCCCATTTGATAAAGCGTGTCAAGTCATATTTCTGTAAGTACTTCACCTCAAACCCCATACTGTGCCGAACCGCGGCGATTCGGCATATGCACATTCCACATGAGGGGATCGTCAAATGGGTCAGGGAGTAATGACACCCCTCTGAAGGTCGCAGCACACTGGCGTGGGGTGGGGTGGGGGGGGAGAGCAGGTATGGTGGGTGGAGAGGGGAGGGTGGGTGGGGGGTGACGACAAAGCAACAAGCTGAAGGTCAAAGATAAGAACAGCCGCAGAGATATCTAAGATAGCCGGCAGAAATTAAACAATGAGGGAGAGGCAGAGCCGGGCTTTGATTGCGTGATTGTGTTGTTTAAGAGAGAAGGGAATGGGATGGGGGGATTGTTATTTTGGGATCAGCGTCCTACTCAGAGCTCGTTCCTTGCAGGAGGGGGGGGGGCACGGAGGAGGTCTGCGACAGGACACATCCAAAATATCGCAGACACGTCCATTGTTTGTTTGCGGCCCACGCAGAAATTACATTTCCATTTCGCTAAGCGCCCTTTTTCTTCATGTTTATGTTTTACCCCCCCCCCCCCCCCCCCCCCCCCCGGGTTTCCTGTGCAAGTGTCTGATAACAATCACAGGTGTCTGAGTTTATCGCAGCGAGGACGAATGCCATATTTATAAAAGTACGAGTCGTACTCAGGCCTGGCTCGGATTCTTTTTCATGCGATCATTTGAGGTCATGAAGTTGTGCAAGTGTTAAAGCTACAGAGCGGTATTCCTCTGTTACGTGTCACCTAGGGATAACCTGCAGAAATGCTCTGAAAGAAATGAATAAAACATACTAATACAGCAGTTTCTATCTGCTTTCACTAGCTGCAAACAGAAACGGCCTTCCCCCGACTGGACAATCAAACTTCTCTCCTCCACCGTCAGAGAGCCATGGCTCCAGGAACTGTGTCACGGAGAGGATTCAGAGTCACGGCCCTGCTCAAGTCACACACACGTTCATCTGAAATGTGCCTCAGGACCTCTTCAGCATCTGCAGTGAGAAAGAAAAAAGAACCAAAATAAAAGTTGGGTGCTATTTTGGCCGGAGCGAACGGCCCTCGAGCCGCGTGGAAGAGAGAGAGAGAGACATGTAAATCAGGTGGAATGCAGGAGAAGCTCGTATCGAAAAAATGGGACAGCTCACTCCGCTCAGACTTGGCCTGGCTCCCAGGAATGCAGTTAGCTAGCACACAATCACTGCCTATTCACGGTGGCACAGCTGCTGTGGACATATGTTCCCCACCAAAGGAGGAGGACATCAACCAGGCACACCTTGAACAGGTTAGCAGATGAATGGCGTTTCGGTCCTTTGACAGTCTGCCCTCGTCTCGTCGTGTTTTCCCCTTGCTCGACAAAATAAGTTCCTCTCCGGTGCGGCCTAAACTTTTTCCCCGTTCACTCATCCGTGACAAACCGAGGGCACAAGTAGCAACATCGTATGTTCGGTAAAGTTACTTCTGTCAATAAATATTGGAAGTCGGTGACATTGCTGTATCATTTAAGGTGTTTCAGAAGGACAATGGACCTCAAGGAACAGTAATAAGGAATATTAATAGTGAAAAGGCACACAAAGACTCCCCCCCCCCCCTAGCCCTCAGCAAATGACCAAATGTGAGAGAAAAGATTACATTTATTCATAGCTGTCTTTCATCAAGGGGCTTAAAACCCAAACTTCCAATGTAACCCCAAATTATATGCATATTGCGCTGACCTCTGTCACCCTCTTTCTTAAAGCCACGGAGGAGGGAGTGATATGCAAAAACCAGGCAGATCCTTCGGCTCGTCATTTAGACGATTTCAGCACTTTTGGTTTTGCAGCCGTCCAAGGGTGATCACGTCGGCCACTAATAGATAAAGAAGGGGCTCCTCCATTAGCATGGAGGTCATACGCGCAATGTGGGAGAAACTCCCGAACCTTGCTGTCGCTGCAGTCGGGAGGAGGAGAAAAAAACAACGTGATTTGCACTTGAAATTCACTCGACGCAATGTCAAACGCTCTGAATCGAGAGGCGGCTGGAAAAGCACTAGATAACTGCAATCCATTCTCACATTATCCATTGTTAACACTCGCGCTTTTGTCACCCATCTCCGCAGCTATGACCTATTAGCTTTAGTGAAGTGCTCCGAGGCCGAGGAGCCGCGCCGAGGTTGCTCACCCATTCGACGGGGGGGGGGGGGGGGGGGCATTTACAGGAGAGAGACACCCAGAGCCGGGCCCGCTGTGGCTCTCTAATGACTCCATCAGCTGCACTGATGGGTGCAAATGGCACCCAGAGATTTCAACACGTTCCCTGAGCATGCATTACATTTGCTCTCCTTATTTCCCTTATTGTGTTGTAATAGCAATGCATATGTAAGGCATTGTAAAACATTTGAAAATCCACCCGAGCAATATCAGATTACAAAAAAGAAAAATGTATTCAGCAACCCCCACTTACACACACACACACACACACACACCGAGTTTACGCTAACGTTAACCCAGTATGATGCCACTGCCATCTTAAGTTGCAAACGCACCTTCAAATGATCCGTTGGCTCTTTGACCCAAATATAACCTCGGTATAATGATTGCGGTTTCCAAGGGGAAGCGGCGTCGATCGTGCACCTCGATACAACAATTACAGGAAACTTATGTGTAAGATGAAAAGCAGAATATGTGCTTCCCTTTGTGAGAGACGGTGCGAAGTCACAGGAGTATTCATTAAGGCCTTTTGTGTCCTGTTTGAAATAGTGCTGTTAAAGGCTTTAGCTGTGGGCATCTCTCTGGAACAGATATAATGATCCTCCAATTAGAGACAGAATCATGAGACCTGTTTATTAGTCCTAATTCATCTCCTCATTGTGCTGAGCATATCAAGTACCGCAGAGGAAAAAAAAGAGAAAAAAAAATCAACAATTTGCCCACCATAATTACAGATCTATTAATAGTTTCACAACAATGACAAGCAAAGCTATTCACATCATTTGCTGCAGTCAAGAACAATACCGCCGCACTGTCAATGCATCCATTAAGAGCCCGCATTGATACCAGCTCAGTGACATCTTGCATTTCAAAGAGGACTCTGAGCCTTTACAGATAAATTACACTTTTTTTCATTAAGCAGAATGCTTGTGGTATTATTAATTCTAAATGGATTTTCAGACACCTCTTTACATTCGTAGCTTATCATACAATGGCAGGCTTTTGTGGCTGTAAAGGTATTTTCAATTAGGAACAAGAAAATTCAAGAAAAAAAAAAAACTGCAATGCATTGTTTCTGCAGTCTAAAGGTAAAACAAGGATATAACGTAGTACAGTGACGAATACTGATACCTAACATGAAATACATGTTCCGCAAAGCTCACGACATATAAACATGGAGACTGTTGTCCTGCTCAGATCACCCGATCCTTAAGATGATTATGGTTTTATTGACTATAAGAGATGAACACAAAAATAAAATGCAAAATGTAACATAAAATTTGATTCGATTGGTGATTGAGGCTTTACGGTATTCAGGTAATCTGTAGTACAAACTATTACAGTTATTAACTATTCCAGCATTACATCAGCATTACCCCTATAATGACTTCAAGTAAGCACTGGGTATGCTGACGATGCAGTTGTTTATTTTTAGAAAATACGTATTTAATAAATATTATATATGTGGACAGTCAAGCAAATATTACTGTAGTCCACTGATGGGACACGTTTGCCTGCACTTTATGAGCTGTAAAACGACAAAAATACAGCAATCGTACAAATCCCCATTGCTTTTAGTTTTTTTGCCAATATCAAGCTAACCTGTCAATAATACCCACATTTTGTTTCATTTACAGCACTTTCCTACAAAAAAGTATATTTGCACTGTGAGTATTGCATTTCCTTTTTCCATGTTATGGTAGAAATGTGTCATGTATCAGCTGTGGTCTACACTGTGAATAATAGACCATGGCACTGGCCAGGATATTGGTCATGGTGTAATTATACGAGAGTTATGTGGCCACAAACATCTCCATGGTACAGCCCTGTCACAGTCATCATAGCAGGCCACTGCCTCCATATGCAGCACAATGTTGCTGTATTCATCACTGTATAGCAGCGGTGGGCCGTCAGGGCCTTCAAGGCCTTCTCTGCTGGCCTAAACAGAATCACAAAGTTATAGCTATTTTATAATTTAATAATTTTTCTTAAATACACTACATGTATTATAATTTATAAAAATATTTTCCCCATTATCTTATTTTCTCATTGCACAGCTACTGTCTTCCTCAGTTGCTCTGCTTCCAGTGCAGCTTGTTTTAAGTAGAGCTTTTATCCAATCAGATTTCTCCTCTGTGTCTCTAGGTAAGAAGAGAGGCCCGAGGCCTGCAGACTCACAAGTGAATCCATGTGCAGTTTAAGTGAATGGGGACGATATTGTTGATTGTCATAGTGTTCAACCAATCAGATCTTTAGTTTGACATGTTGGGCGTATTCCTTGAGTGTCAGAGCCTGCTAGCCGGCCCACAACTACGTCAGCATTACGTGCAGCTCAGAGTCCAGGTGCAGCTCTGCCGAGAGGTGCAGGGTGTGCTGTGATTGGTCAGTGGGCGAGCACGTGACTAAAGTGAAACGAAACTTAACTTGCCAGCAGAGCTTAGTCTGAGTAGTGAGAGTTCAAATTGAAAGATATAGAAGAAATTATAACATTTGTAGGGTTTTGCTTGGTGTAGTTTATTTATTTTTTACCTAGCTTTGTTTTTTGAAGACTCAATGGCTGAAGAGAAACAGATTTAGTGGCGGAGTTACTGACAACGCCTTTCTCAAGAAAGGACATTTCAGGAAAAGCTGGACATCGTAAGAAATGGTCAGTGAACCACAGCTGGCAGCCCTGACTCAGCAGGAAAAGGATTTGTATGAACGGTATTTCTGGCTGACAGCGTCGGAGAAGCGTTGCACATTTTATGGCTGAATGTGTTTCATGTTAACTGAGCTCCTGGTGTTTGGAGCTACGCTACGCTAACCTGAGGACGCCATAGCACGGCAGGACACAAGCTACGGTGCTTTTGAAAACTTTTGGAGAGACTCGAGTGGATCTACAACTCAACGAACACGTTTGCAGGGAAACAGCTCCAGTGTGCGGTCTGCACCGCCCGGTGCCCCGGCGGAGGAGGGAACCCGGCCCCGCTGCCAACCTACCGCAGCAGACTGGCGAAATACAATTGGGGAGGCTCGACTGTCATCACTGGCGCCCATGAATCGAGAAGGACTTCTTACTGGAACTGAAACGGTGTACTGGGATTAAACTCTTTAAGTTTCGGTAAGTGACAAACTGCGTGTGTTTGTTTACATAGTAACGTTACTACTGGTCGTTTGTCTATCGTGTCGCTTTTATGAATAATATTTGAATGGCTCGTGCTCTTGTGTGGTGGTATGCGTGGATCCGCTGCAGGTTTGCTGGATTGATGCGTCATAATGAGGTTATTAGGAGGTAATTCAACTGTAGTAGGACAGCACTGAAGGCCCAGGTATACAATCCACGGCCCGCCACTGGTGTATAGTGGTTTGTGCTTAAATAAAGCAATGGCATTAAATACATGGTACAAATCATCTACTGTATTACATGTTGCACGTATATAACTATGCATGCATTTGCATAATGTACAAGTCAGGATGACGATCTGATTTCTGGTCAGCGCGAGACATTACACCAAATGGCCCACAGGTTTCTGCACCAGGTAAGCTGCGTTACGGTGTGTTAGCTGACCTTTACGTTGAGCTGCGGCAGCGTTGGTCTCTCCCCGCCACTGAGGCGTTTGACATCCTGCTGAACCTCCGGACCTCTTAAAGAGAAGCTAGCAGGAGCAGGGTTCACTCCAGGAGCAGGGTTCACTTCAGGAGCAGGGTTCACTCCAGGAGCAAGGTTCACTTCAGGAGCAGGGTTCACTCCAGGAGCAGGGTTCACTCCAGGAGCAGGGTTCACTTCAGGAGCAGGGTTCACTTCAGGAGCAGGGTTCACTCCAGGAGCAGGGTTCACGTCAGGTAACTTCGATTTGAGCAGCTCCGGCCGCCATCATGTAAACAAACACTTCACGTAAGTGCGCCTTTTTGCACGCGTGGTACGAATATTTACGGCTTCATTAGTAGAATTGTCCATTTTTCCAGTAATGCCATAAAACGCAAGTTTAAAAAAATGTCAGCTCGTGTTAGCTTAAAAACTATTAACCTATAGAATAGCATTAAACGCCTGGCTAGTACAGCTACCACAAGTGTACGGAAGACCTGCTGAGCCAATGTTAGCTAAGGTAACGTTAGCTTAAAAAGTTAGATAAAAGTTCAATTAACCCAGTTAAACATGTCAGTTTAATGTTGGTTTAAAGCTAAAGTTAGCTGTGAGCTCATCTGGAGATGCATGATAAGTTACTATGTTGCCGTTATTGTTGGATGGGTAATGTTAAAGCTAACCTAAAAGCTGATACTGAATGAAAGTAAGTTCATTAAGTTGTCGAACCTGTGCACTGCAAGGCGTTGAGTATTGGAAACCTAAAATGACATTGTGTTGTTTTTTTCAGGGCTTTCCTTCTCATGCTTTGGTAAACATTCATGACTGTGACACCCACAGCAGAAACCTGCCATGCCACAACTTTGAAACGTTCTGGTACGTACAGGAGACAATAAACAGCATTTTATTCACTGTTTCATTTTTTCTTCCTGTTTATCACAGAAAAGATACAACCAGCATCACACTGTTAGGGAACAGGACAGCGTGTTCTTGTGATATAATAAGATGTACTGGTTTAGCAGAACGTTAGGTCAGGATGATAAGATGCAAAGGCGCTGTGATGGAACATTGACCATATTCAAATAGTTACATTTTACAGTCCAAATATTTGACAGTCAGCCACCAGAAATTATAGCCTCTTGTACAATTTAATGCCACCCAGCACAAGGCCATAAATCCTAACTTGGTGAAACTTAAAATATGACATTTTTCTTGAGACTGTGACAGAGAGGTGTTGATTCACCTTTACGGCTCACAATACTTTATTGGGTGATTACATTTTCACTGCATGAGGTGACACAACCTCACCGCCAACTCCCTGGCAGCATCACAGGTACTCCTTCGCTGTGGGGAAAGTACCTGATTTCAGGGTTTAGCGGAAGTTTGTCAGCATGGCACCTGTTTGTCAGCCTGTTAATAGTAATGTAGTCATTCATGGTAGAGTGCTTTGCTCTTGTTGAACTATGGGAAAACAGTTCAATGATGGTGCAATACCCTTTTATTGGTCAAATGTACTGTTGTGCTTTGCCATCATACAGTCAGAGTTACCATGCTATTGTTTTCACCAAAGTACTTTTTCCTTTTGTATTACGTTAGATATTACAGCAATATTTTCACAAGGCTTTTATCAAGTAATACATGTAACACTTAATCAAATTACTTATTAGCTTAAACCCAAATTACACTTTCCTCAACCACATGGCCGTGAGCCTTCATGTCTGCCAGGGACACGTTTACTGCAGGAATGCAACTCGACTGAATTAAGGTGTAAGACAATTATGTGAAAGGTGAAAGATGTCTGCTCTTAATGGACCTGTTTGTACGTTTTATGTGACTTCGTCGTGACTGAAAGCATTTCTGTGATTGAGGGATTGTCTCAACATGGTGACGGCCGGGCTGGCGGCTAGAATCTAACGGTGCGAACAGCGCAAACGACGGCAACAGTGCTAACAGAGTAAATGGTGTTGACCTGAGGGGGAACTGGATGGAGGAAGCGAGCTAATCCTCTGCGATGACACCGTGGGTCGGGACGGCGTTATCAGGGCGACAGCCGTTAAGCTAGCCAGTGGGGCCCGCAAACTGGGACTCATGCAACCTATCAAGCTATAGGATTATAACAACACTATCTCCAAAAAGACACGAGGTAACTCACACCAAGACAATCCAGATTGATAAACAGCACCACAGGTAAGAGGAAAGAAATGCATTTTGTTTTGGGGAACTGTCCCCTGAAGCAAAGTGAATAAAAATACAACCAACACCAAGTGTTCCTTACAGTTTAGTGTGTGACATGGGTTATAGTATACTAACATCCTACCGTTACAATATGCCTTAAAATTGCAGTGTTTGGGATTTTCAGAGCAAAGCGGCTGCAGCGCCTCGTCAGCGCAGTCCATCCACGCCACCTGGCTCCAGAGTGTTGGCAAGCTGCCCCCATCGCCAAAATGATGTCGACCTCAAGTCAAGGTAATACTCGTTAACGGATCAAATAAGTTCATAGTTATTAACTCTAGAAAGCCGCTGCACCAGTAACGCACATCTGATGCTGTATTCAGCACAGCTATCGAACTTCAGACCCGACTGTCGCACACATTTCTTGTTTCCTTAAGAAGAATCTCTGCTGCCTCAATGACAAATGGCACAGCTCACGACAGCAGAGGCGGAGGCTGCTGCCAGCTTTTGGGGACAAATTGTGGACTGCGCTGGCACATCAGTATCACATGGTGCCGGCTTCCTCCTGAACTCCATCATCTTACCAGCCAGAATGAGGCCAACGCGCCGGCACTGCAGAGAAAATGCGAGGTCGTGTTACCAGCATCGTTGAACCTGGCTCCCGTTCTCGCCACAACACAATGCAACATCATCCGGCAATGTAACTTGAACGGGGGTAATTCTGAAGCTTATCTCGTGATCGTGTCTCGTAGTATTTTACACTGTGCAGTGTTTTGGTGTCTGATAAAACCAAATCTACTACTCAAATCGCTCTTCTTGGATCGTATTTCCCTTCCACTTTTCTTTATTACGCACAGCTAATCTGACACATTACATTTCACAAAACCCCCGCAGCAATTTCACTTCACTTTCACAAATGTTTTGCCATTTTATATTAGCTTTTAGGAAACTATTTTGCGTCCGTTCTGAACAGGTATCCTTGTGTTATTTTTGAAAGGTGGTTGTGTTGAATTTTATATACATTATTGTGTAGATTTATATTTTAAAAAGTGTCTTCATTACCATCTCATACGATATATAACAGGTTGACCCATAACGAGCGTGGTGATAACTCTGTAACTTTTCCATAAGTTTGGGGGAACCACATCAAATATTGCCGATCACGTCTCCAGTAATAAAATCAGACATATTTTTACAACAATAACACGTTAAAGGGAGCGGCCTTTTCATTTATTTCCAGTGTTGCTACGAGATATCCAGCAATAGGCCCACTGGATTGTGACATAAAGGATTATGATGCCACAACTTTATTTCTCATAGCAGCTTAATTCAATGTCGTAGTGGCATTTCTTATATATTCATAAGATGGTTTGGTAATAAAAGTGAATCATTAACTGGTAAGGTTAATTATTGTCACTTACTCTCACAGCGTGCCCACTATAAATGTGTAGTCGAATAAACAAATGCTGATAAAGTGGAACCATGTGTTCACCAGGCCTGTAAGTGAGACGGACTGAGGCCCGGCTGTCTGTTGGGACAGGGCAGCTCTACTTTGGACGAATTAATCTCCAGCAAAGATGACTTAGATCAACTTTGAAAAACACTAAGATGAAAACCCATAAAATGATTACGAACGGCGGCCAGAATGACAAGTATTATCAACAAAAATTAATCAGGTGCATCTTTTCATGAACTCAATTAATAATGTGCAACAACGGGGTCTTTTTTCCCTGGAATGAAAATTAATTAGCAGGGGAAGGTCACTCGGAGATGCTGACATCACTCATCAGGCCGCCGTGGCAGTTCTAATTATTTGTCTTCCAGGCTTGGCTGATCAAAAATTATTGCCATACCTGAGCAACATTTAGAAAAAAAGGCTTTGTTTAAAGCGCTTTTAATTAGACCTGCTATTTGATTAATGCCGTGTAAGCGCCCAGGATCGGCCCTCTTATCAGCATTTCTGACAAGTTTGCTGGGTATTGTTGTGTGAAAGACGTTTCACTGACGCTAACCGACTGCTTAGTATCTAATTCGTTCACTTTAGTTGCAATTAAAAAGCTATTTACTGCGAGGGCACTTGTTGATATTGATATAGATGTTGTAAACTTTGACAAAGCACTCTGTGCTGATACTTGAAATACATGTGGCATTAAGTGATAATAAGTAAATAATCTTACATTATGCGGATTAAACCTCATCTAGAATGTATGTAACAACCTGCGACATCGCGCACCAACACGGTTGCTGGTATGAATTGCGCAATGATCACCCAAGTTACTCCCTGCACGTTCTCAGAGCGTGGCTCTAAGGTCCCGCAATTTATTGCGTTTTTTGTCAGCCATAATTAATAACAGAAGACAAAGGTCACAGCAAGCAAACATGATTACCCAAGCCCTTCCTGATAGCATATCAAGCCACCGCTGGGCCCTTGGTCACATACCGTACGGTGGAGAGAAGACTTGTCACAAAGCGCCGTTGCGACCGAGGCTCTTTCCAAGCCCTCGCGTTCTGTTGCCGCGTTGACTCGTCGCCCCGACTATCCCCAACCCTTACTACATCAATTCACATTACCTGCAAATTAGCAAAGTTCTACTTTCAAGCCCGCAGTACATTTGATCCAAATAGACTCTAAATGCCATTTCTGTTCCTATTAACCTACGGATCGGTGTGGCAGATATTTCCATGAGGTTGCCGGGGAGAAAACACGAGGCTAATGGCTTGGTTGTGACAGCGCTATTCATGATGATTTATGATTCTGTGTTTAAGTTGATTACTCCACTGCTGACTCGGAATACTATTTCAATTAGTGCACTGAAGGTCACTCCACGAAATCCCTCCATAATCTATTCCTATTAACACTAATGCGCCGAGTATCCATATCTGTTCACCCTTGTTGATTCAAATCATCCCCACTCCTAACGGCCAGCTTGTTTACCAGTTTACTGGTTCGGACGTATCCTAGATGGTAATTTTCTCTCCTCCCGTGTATCATTAATGTCTTCAGTCTTGACACATGGCTAGGAGGGACATCTCAATAGAGCTCGGGCGCATTTTTTGTATCGCTTTTATTATTTCTAATTTGTTTTACAGATCAAGTGATATTTATGCTGAATGAAATTGATCCTGAAAGCCCCGTAGGCAAACGTGGTGACATTGCGCTGGGTTAGAAAGCAACAGCCCCCGATTACTTGTCATCATGAGAACCAAAATAGCCTCGGTGTGATCAAAATTTCAGAGGTCCAAATTAATTTTACATCACTTCCATTCATACTCCCACTCACCCATGCAGCGGAGGAAATTAGCTACCTGTATTTAATGTGATATGTTCCCACTGTAAGCGCTGGTGGACATGATAGACTTAATCAGTTCACACTGAATCAAAAAGCTCACCAGACAGCGCTTAGCGATGAGCAATGAATTAAGTTTCAAAGACGGGGTCTCTGAGTTTACCGCCGAGAGGAGGCCTGCTTTATTTTACTCTGCTCTCAATGCAAATAGACCCTATCCGAAATTGGCAGCGCATTTTCTTTCCAAAAGTTCATTGCATTTTTGCCAGTTAAACTTTAAACTTTCTAGTTGTTTGGATAAGCAGCAAAATGTCGTATCGCGTTTCAGACAAGCAGACAAAAATTAAAACTCGAACAGCTCTTATCAGCCACTGCAGGCCTCTCGGCCTACAGGACGGGAAACATCTATTTTTTGAGAGAAGGGTAAAAGTGCTGACATTGTCACCAGTTGATGGGACTCTATCCAGGGGGATAGGTGAAAACACTTGGGCACAGCGACATCAATTTTCAAGATGATTTAACTCCGCGCTCCCGTGTCGGAGGGAAGAAACTTCAGACCCCTGATTTACCTCCGATGACAGCCGCGCGGCCCCCCGAAACAATGTTTCCAAGGCTACTAGCGAATGACGAGTGGTCACGTCTGTACAGCCGTCCCCATTGGTTTGATTTATGTGACCGGGATCCAATAAAAATGGCAATCAAATCAACCCAGCCACTTTACAGGTAGAGGGCTGTCTGATTGAGTTGTCGAAGGCATGGCTGAGGCTCAGAATGATTATGCCAGGAAACGGAGAGGGGTCCATCTCTCCGAGCCCAACAAGGACACCATACATCTCCCCATGCAGCTTTCCCACTCCACTGTGAAATGTATCCAAAATAACTGCACACCTACCGCTCGCCTGCCTCCGCGCTCTGAAGGTTATTTGTCGTCTGAAGGACTCTCGCTGTCAGAGCATGATGAATACCATGTACACAGACAAGAGCAGCGTCAGGTCCCGGGATTAGCCGGGAAACTCACTGATCTGTGAATAACCTAAAAAAGAGGAGCCGAAGATTAGCAATGATGCTTTTAGGAATGATCCATCAAACTCAACTACCTCAGTCACTCAAATGAATCATCTCACTTGATTCTTTAACCCCGGGCGAAGTGCGAGTGACTGCCGCGCGTACCTGCAGGTCACAGAGATCATTTTGAGGATGTTTATTAAATCAGTGCTATCAATTTTCTTACTGATCATCTTTTATCCGTCCCGTCCTTGGGGACGAGTCAAGCACACAATGATGTTAAAGGTTGCGGTATTCAACATACGGCTTTTTTTCTTTCTTCCCCATTCAACCTCCAGAGCTCCGCAGGCAATATTGAATTACGGCCATCGCCACAACGCGCAAAGTGATACCTGAAATATTGAGAAGGCCTGTCGCTAAAGTTCACTCACTTCTGTTAACAGAGCTGCCGTACAAAGTAGAACAACAACAAAAGTTAAAAATACATAGCAAACAATAATCGTGAACTATTTGCCTCGGCTTTGAACTAATGACAACTCGGGCAGGCCTGTTTACTGTGCATGAGGAAGCACACATTCAGGAAGTAAATTGGATCAAAGTACAAGCAGCTGCTTAAGCACTTACCCGCTTCAATAAGCAGAGTGAAATCACCATCATTGTTGCATTAGAGTGACTTGCTTCAGTCACCAGCCAGGAAAGCAGACAGGAAGAGGAGAAGGGGAGCTGATAGTGCACCAGCTCCATGTGTCATGAAGGAGCCGCTGGCCAGCAGCCAGCGCGAGAGGAGAACAATTGAACATCACTGTGGAGTCCTTTTGTGTTGGAAACACAATCACCTTGTTAGAGAACAGAGCGCATTGTACAACAGGTACAAACACATCCTCTGGAATAATAGTGGAGCACGAGCCATTTCGCCAGATCATCCCACACATTTCAAGACGTTCAAAGGTTTTTCCCTTTGATTGTGATAGTTACCTCGGTATTATTTCATAGAAAAGGAGGCAACAGAATACATATTTATAACAAAGGATGGAATACGCTCGTCGGTCACGATGAGCAAGCAAACAAACTATAGCGCTGTGATCCAGAGGCCCTTTCAACATTGTCTTTTTAAAGGGTCAAGGCCGAGAGTGGAAACACAAATTCTCTCATCCAAAAGAATCCGAAATGACATCATCCGAAGTTTCCACTGAACTCTGAAGACCTTTCCTCTCCGGCAGCGAGGACACAAGGAAGGGGTTCAAGGATTGAGCAAGTCAGTTGGACTAACATGCCATGAAACAGGAAATAGCCACTCATTGATTTTGTGTGTGTCCAGAAAAGATCAATTTTATTCTTCCTTTGTTTTTCAGACTACAATGCACTAAAGCTCCTGCAGCAGCAGGATGTGTTTCGTACAAGCGCGGTCCAAATGAAGCTATAAATCAAGTGTTGGAGCAGAAACACATAATGTCATCCCCATAGACCCGCACGCTGTACAGTACCGCACCTCAAACTCCTCCACTCTGCTCTCTTTCTGTCCGCACAAACAGCCTCACAATGTCCGACAATCTAATTAATATGACTGTCAAAAATGTGAAAACAAGGACTATTGACCAACTGGTGAGAAAAGGCATCATTATATCTGGATATGTGGGTTCTTATTCTAAACTCTTCATGAAGAAGTTGGTCACGGTTTGATTATTTTGCATCTCATTCGCTCCTTTATGACCGTTATCTGGTCCAACATCATTCTGTCGTCATGCAGTTTGCTGATTAAGTGTGCGAGCGCGTGTATGTGTGCGCGCCGCACGCACACGCTCGTCTTGTGCGCGTGTGCATGAACTGACACTTCTTTAATTGTATTGCACTCGTGCTATCTGGTGCCGGAGTTAACTCGTAAAAGTGAAGTCTTAAGCAGATTCCCAGCGTCTGCCTGTTTAAGATTCATAGAAAAGACCATCCACCCCAATCAATATCTACTTGAGATTTAAGTTGCATTATGTGTCCCCTTCACAGGCATGATTTAAAACATCAGCACAAAGTATTCTTAATTTTATTGCCTGCCGTAAATTAAAATTAATGACGCTGACATCCACAATTAACAATGAAAAATGCAGATTCTTATAATTACTTTAGCAGTAATATTGTTTTCCGCCCGGGCTCAAGGTGCTCCTCGTGTAATCCTCAACATTCAGTAAAACACAAAAAAGACAGCTTCATTACATTTTATTTGCTATAGGAAACAACAACAAAAAAAAAGGGCCTTACAAAAATCCACAGCTCATTTGGGAATATCTCGCCATGCATAATTAAGCAAATTTGATTGGAATTAAGCATGACTTCTTTTGGTTGGGTTTTAATGAATGCAAATCAGGCATCTACATCCCTAAGATTAATTTCAGCCAATTAAAAAACAAAGCTTGTTGGAAAGTGTAAAAAAAAAAGTGTTCAAAGCAGAGTAGCAAAGCAGTTTCTCTCCCTCTCCCATTCCCTCTCTCCTCATCTCATCTTCATAACTTGCACTCAGGAGAACACCCCCCCCCCCACCCCCCCCTCAACTTTGATCATTAGCATGAAGTTACAGGCAAACAGTGTGAATTCAGATGTGGTGGAAATACACCGCCAAGATCCTTATGTCTTTCTAATCTCAAAGTTGCCCCCCCCCCCCTTAATAGTTTCTTTACACAATTATTGTTTGAGTGCCGACAGGACAGCAGGGAATGCACGTGTCAGAGAGTCCACTGAAATATGCTCAAACGTTGACGCCACGTGCTCATTTCCTGCGCTGCAGAGGTAAACTTTGCAGCGCTGAATACATCATTGTTGCAGTCTTTTGACGGGACGAAATATGACAATTATTCTGCATTAGTTTGCCCACAATAATGTTGGCACAACCCGAAATCAACCTTTATCAGTGTTCAAGAGCGTTCGATCCATCTGACTTAAGCACTCAGGAGGTCTCATCTGGTATTTTCCATGTGAAGGCACCATCGCACACCAGACCAGTGACAAATAACGCCGCTCACACCAATAACAAATGCCGGTGTCAGGCAGAGTGTGTGAGTGTGTGTGTGTGTGTGTGTGTGTGTGTGTGTGTGTGTGTGTGTGTGTGTGTGTGTGTGAGTCTCATTATGACAGCTTCGCATTACACTCCATCTCAAATGTTACGCTGTTTTTGCACAGTAAATCCTGATTATTTGGAGAGTCGAGCTGCTAATGATCGAGGGGCAGAGCACGCACCTTCAGGCTAATGCCAACCCGCCCGCTCGCAGAGCGGCGTGTACATTGATTTGATCTCCCACATCAAAAGGCAAAACAGTGGTGCAAGTCAGCACATCCCCAGTCAATGTCATTCCTTGAAGTGATCCCCCCCCCCCCTCCACACACGTGCATCTTCACGGGGCCTGTGGAGAGAGGGAGGGAGGGAGGGAGGGAGTGAGAGGAGAGGAGGGAGAATTAGGTGATCGGATCTATTGGCATTTCTTTTAAAGGAGATTCATGGCGGGAGGACACAGGGAAAGTGAGGAAAAGTGCCCCCCCCCCCCAATCCGCCCGCTAGCCAGAGCTAGGTGTGAGAGGCTCTCCGTGTTTAGGTTGCATTAATCCCTCTGTCTCTACCTGTTACAGATCTTTCATTAACGCTGTCTTTTAACATCAAGTCTCCTGCAGAGTAGGGGAATAAGTGGGGAGTTCTCAGAACTCCACGGAAAGTTCAAAGCGCCGCGAGGAACCCCTTTATGTGTTGTTCCCTTAATCATTCAAAAGCCCATCCTAGTATGCCACTTGCGTAGGCTCCTCCGTATGACGAGGAGAATTAATATTTGCCCTCTGATGCATTCTTTTTTGAAAGAATAAAGGAATGTGAAGGGGAGAAAAGAAAAGCATTATCTATTCGAGGAGCGCGGGGAATACTCCGACTGCGTCTCACTTCTGTTGTAGCTGCTGCGTCTCATTTTGTCTGCAGCAGATCACAGGGCCGCAGACTGGTTTCTGAGAGGGGGGGGGCGGAGAGGGGGGGGGGGCGGAGAGGGGGAAATGTACTGTTTTATTAGAACCCTGTGGGAGAGTTTTGTAGAGGCAAGCATGTCATTGAGCCCATTTGCATCATGCCAGCAGTGAATAGATATGATAATATTGTAATACTTTGGAATCACTTCCACAAAAGTGCTGTGTGTGTGTGTGTGTGTGTGTGTGTGTGTGTGTGTGTGTGTGTGTGATGATGTTTGTGTGGTGACAGCCTCTGGCAGAACCCCTCACGATGTGAAGAGAGATAAGTCCACTTCTCCGTGTTATATTCACTTATTTTGACCTAAAACATTCTATATCTGCACCTTTAGACTCTAACTTACGCTCAGCACTTTAATGGGAAAGACGTGTCAAAATAAGAGGCAGAATAATCATAATTCCATTACTGTTCTCTATCATTTGTTCCGTTCCGCTCCTCAGTATTTCTGTCTGCTCGTCCTCCCCTGTGTTAATGTATTAACTCGGATGCCTCGGGCTCTTCATTTCATTCAGTAAAGCCCTCTTTGCTATAGAGTTGGCCTTATGCTTACTTTATGCACCAAGGACCACACATTCAAGCTCACCAGAGCAGACCCACGCGCCTTTTGAAGCATTTGGACCGCGTTATTATGAAAGTGTAGCGTTCGTACATTTGTAACTGCAATTGCAACTCAGCCATCGGTGTAACATTTGCTATTCTCAGTTCCCTGAATGCGAACGAGACAGAGAGAGCGAGGGGCAAAAGAAAATGTGCGTGGCCTTTATTTTCACACATAATAACACAACAGAGATTATTATTCAGGGGATAAAACCAGTGAAAGGCTATTCAGTGCATTTGTTTCAGACGGCCACACTGAAGGAAAAAAACAAGTGAAAACTGGAGTAATGTGCACAAAGCCTTTAAACATTCTATGCATTCAGTCGTAGCTGTTTTTAAAAAGCTTTTTAATTAATTTTCATTAAATCATTTGATCATTTGAAAAGAGGCTACTGTGGAAGAAGCGTCTGTCTGCTCGGTGCAGGGCTAAATTGTGTGGAGTGAAGAGATGTTACTGGGAGATGGCAAGCCCGAGGGACAAGCAGGAGGACAATGCTGTCTCTTGGGAGAATTTTATGCTGCTGAAGTGAATTTGAATACATAAAGGAGAACTCGGGTAAAAGGGAAAGGGGGGGTACAACATAGCCTGTGTTCTCCTGGTCCCTTGTGTGGGAAAAGAGGAAGATTACCCGACGTCTTTTTTCCTCTTCTTCTTCTACTCTGGCCCTATTCTCAACGACTAATTTAGCATTTTAAGGTCTGTAATTGTGCCATGAGCACATTCTCAAGAATGGCGTGTTTTAGCTCCACACATCACACTTTACTCTGAGTGTCACATGTGTTGCTCTTCGATGTTAGTTAATCTGTTACTAATGAAAGTATCCATCACTGCTTCACAAATCTCTAACAGATACATTGAATTGCAGTAAAAGTGTCGCGCAGATTTATTGCTTCCACCACAGAAGCACAAAGACAGTTCATTTTTCTGCCTCCCCGTCGGCTTGATATCTCAAAAGCTCAACAGATCGGCGCAGAATTTGGTGGACAGATGAAGGATTAGATCCTGGTAGTGCTCTGGATCCAGGGTTTCTCTTATGACTCTTATGTTAGCTGTACAACTAAGAGGATCTCAGCCCTGGTTTGTGATGTCAGAAGTGAATACAGAGTTTGAATGAAAGCACTTGGAGAGGTTTGAACATGTGCCTCGTAGTTCTATTCATGCTGCACAAACTCAACGGGGATGTTTTCAGTGATTACTCTTCTAGTTAGAAAACAAAACATGCAGTGCAACATTACACAACACAGAAGAAAGCAGCACATTGGTATCAGCACATGTTCCTGCTCGGGCAGTGAACGCCCCGCACATTCTCCCCTCTTAGTGTTCCTGTTTGGTCTGCCCTCTCTACTTTGTGCCTTATCAGAGCATCATTCATTCCTCCTCCGTGATCCTGCACTTGGCTGTGGTCTGCGGGGCTTGGCGCCCTCCCATTCCCCCTTCTGCCCCGCTAAAGACACTGCTCTGCACTGTTCTTTGTCTCCAGCTGAAGGCAGAGGGGCATTACTTGTTGATATGCAGCAGCCTCACCTGTCTGCATCGGGATCTCGCTGTTTCACGCAGCTCATAGTACAACTAGACATCCACAGTATTTAAATGTGACATTCTTAGATTGTTTTATGTAAAGTTTTTTTTAAATAAATTGTGTAACCTCATCTGTCCAAAGGGACCCATAAGGTTAATTTTCTTTTTATGATTATATCATACACTTTACAGTGTAAAAGAACAACTTTCACACTTTAACATGGGATCTAACATTACAGTATTTCAGTAACAAAGGTCTTTCTTTTAAACAACAACATCTGTTAGATTAAGCGCTTAATGCATCCATGCTGGGGTCCATGAAGTGAAAGCATCCCTGGGACATGCAGAGGCATGCCCCCCCTGGTACAGTGCCTACAGTTACCACAGTATGACCCAGTTGATGTGTCCTGTGCTCCTGTAGAGGTCACTGTTGTGTGGCGCCTCTGTGTCACATTGGGACGCTATCAGCAGCCCGAACGCCTTCCTGTGTGAAGTCTGCAGCGAGCGCTGTGACATTGAAACAGACTAAGAGAATGTGAGCAGGAGACGAATTACAAAGTCAATTTTGTTTGCAAAGCCACGGCGTCGAGTACAAACACTGTTTTAAAAAAGGGGAAAGTTTGTTGGGGCTTAATCTGTACAATGATGAACAGTAATTATGTTTTTGTGCCAGTCATAATCACGCTGTCCCAGTAGTAAGTTAATTTGGACCAAATAAAGAATCTTATGTACATATGTCTGAAGGCATCTTAGAATTGTCGGATTAATCCGTCTCTGGAAGAAACGCATTATGTTAATCACAAAATCCCCATATTTGTGTATCTGGGAGACGATTGTAGTGAGCAATTATGAGTGGGCTTTATTGCCAGGAACACAAATTAGGTGCTATGAACGAGTTCATCCCAAGCATTTGTATGTGCCATTTAACTCTGAAATCCTTGTTTATTAAACTCCAATTGCACATATGAATCAACTCGTCGGCATTAATCACGGAGTACAAGGGCCCAGATGGTACAATCTTAGCCAAGCTTGAATTAATAGGAAAGGGTGACTCGCTGCTGCATGGAGATCCTCTCAAGGACCTTTGAAGAATGACATGAATAATCATTGTTGTTGGACGCATAGTTTACTAAGTCAGCCGAGCATAGTAACCCTCTGCAAACGGAGAGATATTATAGCACATGGTGCCGCCCTGCTAACACGTATTGATGTATTACAGCGCCGACGCTAAAATGAAGAACGACTGCTTAATGTTATAATTCATACCGTAAAATCTTAGTATATCATGCACCATGATATCGGTATCATACGGTGATCATGATTACTAAGCTTGAACACGGACGATGTGACACAGCATTGGTTCCTTCCATTGTTACAGCCTGAGGCTGATGTTACTGGTGAGCAGCTTCTCTTCAGCTTGGCTGGCATGACAGTGAAGTAATTAGAAGTTTGTCTCTTGGTGTTTATGTTAATGACCAGATGAGCCGATGTACTGGATTGGTATCAGAGGCTGACGTTAACTAGCTGGGTATTGGCCAGTGATGCACATTAAAAGGTAACTGCAAACGGCAACCTCCTGTTCTGAAGAGTGTCTTAAACCTGCATTCTTTTAAATGACTCCTACTGTTGCAAAAACAAGTCAGTTTGTATAGACGTCTATGAGAAGATGACTCTACTTCTCTCTTGATTTATTACCTCAGTAAACATTGTAAACATGAGTTCATGGTCTCAATCTCTAGTTTCAAGTCTTCTTCATCTTCATCTTCAATTCAAATGGTGTTCATTTAGTAAATGATGGTCATTTAGAGTCAAATAGACCGTACAGCACGGGGTGAAGAATAATCATTCCATGGTTACAAATGGCTCAAAACAGCATCTAAATGTTTTAAATGAGCCCTAATCTTAACGGCTAACTCTGAGATAAATTTGACCGATTCATCTTCATCATGAATTAAAATAATATTAATGCTCTCTTTTCATACCCCCCCCGCCCCTCAGCATCTATCGTTATTATTCTTTGTGTGTAGCGTTACAATCGCAGCACAAGCCTGTTCTCTCCTCTCTGTGCTCCCAGCCCATTACAGCATCTGAGGAACGAGTGTTGATGATCATCTGGAGATAGCGAGGTGCTTTCCTACGCTGTGAGAGTGTGTAGATGAAGCTTCAGGTTGTCCCATTCTACTCATTTAGCGGCTCGCTAGTTAACGAGCTAAAGTTAGCGTGCTAATTCCACCATGTTATCGTGCTAACGTTACATGGTTACAAAATAATGCGTTAAGACGCACTTTTCTCCTTCTGAAAGTAAGACCAGCAATTAACCGACCAAATGAGATAACTAACTCTGTAAAAGCTGTGAAATAAAGAGTAGATACAGCTCCATGTTACCTTACAGTCAGAAGAATGTTCACAGTCAGTTCCACACGGTCAGGAATGAAACCAAAACACTGTTCTAGGATCAGGGCGAATAACTTGTTTAAATCGAGACATACGAAGTAGAGTTTGTAGTTCCTTAGTAGTACTAAAGTAGCACAAGATTGCTTTCACTATTTAATAGATCTTGATAAGAACTAAGATAACAGATTAATGTCTTCAAATGCATTCAACAAAAGGTCCCCCTCACACTATTTATTACTATTTCCACTATCTTCTATTATAGTTAACAGAAACTCTAGTTTATAGCATTCATATGAGTAATTGAACTGACACTAGTCTCACTAGTCTCACTAGTCTCACTAGTCTCACTAGTCTCACTACACAACTGCACAGTCCACAGTCGGCTACATATACACATGGAGTATCTGAGGTGAGCCCGGGTCAGCTGGGAGCTAATAGCATCTGCTATAATTCACTGTGTCCTATATCAATATCATACAATAAGAAGAATAAGAGGAAATAGAGGAGATGAAGAACAGGCTGACAAACAAGTCTAATGGAAAACACCTAACATACTGAAATTCAATTATACCTGATCATATAGAGAAGTGTAGGATTCCATCGTACGACATGGACATTCATCCTGTCACAGTCCTCTGGTCTTTGGGCCTCACCCTCACTGGACATTCATCCTGTCACAGTCCTCTGGTCTTTGGGCCTCACCCTCACTGGACATTCATCCTGTCACAGTCCTCTGGTCTTTGGGCCTCACCCTCACTGGACATTCATCCTGTCACAGTCCTCTGTGCTTTGGGCCTCACCCTCACTGGACATTCATCCTGTCACAGTCCTCTGTGCTTTGGGCCTCACCCTCACTGGACATTCATCCTGTCACAGTCCTCTGTTCTTTGGGCCTCACCCTCACTGGACATTCATCCTGTCACAGTCCTCTGTTCTTTGGGCCTCACCCTCACTGGACATTCATCCTGTCACAGTCCTGCTCTGTTATTTGGGCCTCACCCTCACTGGACATTCATCCTGTCACAGTCCTCTGTTCTTTGGGCCTCACCCTCACTGGACATTCATCCTGTCACAGTCCTCTGTTCTTTGGGCCTCACCCTCACTGGACATTCATCCTGTCACAGTCCTCTGTTCTTTGGGCCTCACCCTCACTGGACATTCATCCTGTCACAGTCCTGCTCTGTTATTTGGGCCTCACCCTCACTGGACATTCATCCTGTCACAGTCCTCTGTTCTTTGGGCCTCACCCTCACTGGACATTCATCCTGTCACAGTCCTCTGTTCTTTGGGCCTCACCCTCACTGGACATTCATCCTGTCACAGTCCTGCTCTGTTCTTTGGGCCTCACCCTCACTGGACATTCATCCTGTCACAGTCCTCTGTTCTTTGGGCCTCACCCTCACTGGACATTCATCCTGTCACAGTCCTCTGTGCTTTGGGCCTCACCCTCACTGGACATTCATCCTGTCACAGTCCTCTGGTCTTTGGGCCTCACCCTCACTGGACATTCATCCTGTCACAGTCCTCTGGTCTTTGGGCCTCACCCTCACTGGACATTCATCCTGTCACAGTCCTCTGTGCTTTGGGCCTCACCCTCACTGGACATTCATCCTGTCACAGTCCTCTGGTCTTTGGGCCTCACCCTCACTGGACATTCATCCTGTCACAGTCCTCTGGTCTTTGGGCCTCACCCTCACTGCATCACAGTTGAGCTGCTTTCCTGATTCCAAAGGACGTTGCATCTCATTTCTTGTCACTTGTCTTCTAAATTCCTAAAGGTACAATTAGCATTCTGTTTGATGAAACGTTGAAAGGTTCATGGATTGATATTTTCAAAAAAATGTAGCAGCCCCCCCCCCTCAAATGCAAATCCTGACATTTATTAACTTTTATTACAGATGCTCTGTTTATGGATTGTAAAAACTCTGCATAGATTTAATGGGAATAAAGTAAAATTACAATGTTTAAACACAATCAGTGTGGCAAACCAGCCAGTGTGTAATTTAGTGTTGTGTGGCAATGAAATGTTTTACGGGCCTTGATTTATGTCCTGTGCATGGCATTTCTAATGAGAGAGAGCAACATTGCAGTGCGCCTGTGTTCCAGGAAACTACATTTACAGCAGATCCTTTTTTCTCAGGAGTGTTTTTCCCCTGTGAAATAATGTCAGCACTTTCCCACCTTCAAAGTCCTTTTGTTTCCAGATCTATTAACAATTCTAATTGTACAGGAACACTTGTTAAGTAAGGCTGGTAAATAAAGCAGGAAACGCATTATTTCCTTTTAGTGCAGATTAAAGGTACAGCTATGCCGGGTTGAAACACATTAATGAGGTTTTAAATAAAAATGCTGGCAGGGAATTTACACCGCTGACTGGTTTAACTGCAGTAAGCAGTTGATTTTCCTTGATGTTAAAGGGGAACATTATTTCACCCACTAATGAAAAATACATCTTTCCACCCTCCTATCTGTTAATTAACATGTTTGTGTTCAGGGATTTTCAAAAAGGGATACAATCGCTTTCCATCTGATTAAAGTAAGTGATACATAATAGGGAGGTTGTTTTTCTTGGGTCCTTCTGTTAATTGAATAGCTTTGTGTGACTTGGAATGTTTTTTCCTATAGTCACAACAGTTTGCCGGGCCGAGCTGCTTCGGGATGCCCCTATCTTAATTACGGATCACTTTCCAAATGTGGTTCAATTTCCTCAGCAGGACAGGTTCTGTTAACTGCTATTTTTAAGGCCAATAACAACGTCAAAGCTCGGAGATGATTAAAGCAATTAAAGTTTCCCTTTGTTTCCTAAGCGCAGCGAGATACGGGGCTGCCTGTTTGTACAGCATTTATTAAACATTTACTAAATGGAATTGAATCTGTCATCGAGGAAGTTTTCCGAGACAATTACCTTTTAGCATGGCAAACACTGTTTCACTCAGCTAACGCCTCACAGCTTATGGCTGTGATTAGCCATTTGATTTCATCAAGACAAACTAAAATCCTCCAGCAGAGAGAGAGAGAGAGGTTTAAATATAATTTTACCATCGGAATTTCTCAATTAGCATACCACATTTCCTCCATTAGATAAACTGCCTTTAGAGAGCTGACTGGTTTAATCTGTTTAATGTCCGTGTAAACTATAATCTCCTGATTCTAAAAAGAAATCCCTTAAGGACATCATTCGCATACACTCTTCATACGGCGTTTTTTTGAAAGACATGATGGAGTGCAGCTTCTAAAGAGGGATTGAACGGTGACGGGGTTTGTTATGCCGATCATGCTTTCCTCGTCTGTGGCGCGAGGATTGTGCAAGTTGTGCTTTCACCCGCTGGAGTTTAGCTGATCATCAGTAATTACGTCTTCACAAGCTTGTCCTTGCCCGACCACCGCTAGAACGCACAGAAGGCTACAGATGCATTTCAGATTGTTCCAACTGTACGTATGCACTCGCGTCTCCCGCTCAGTAATTCAATGAGCGTCGTGGCACCGTTCTCTGACGGATGAGTCGGGAGAGATCTCGCCACGTGACCCCGTACACGAATCAAACTCTGATCTCGGAGTGAACCTGAAGTGCATCTGTGTGTATTCGTGCACCGCTGCCAATCATGGCGGCGCTGGGGCTGTTAGCGTTTTATGGACAGAGAAATCAGGATTTGTTATTATCCCATTGAAGAATGAGCAGAGCGTTTACATGCATATCATTGGCTTCCATCATACACTGCAGGCTGTGTGAATTAGGGCCCGCAAACACAGCCTCATTCTCCTTGCATCACGCCAAGAGTCACTCCATTGATTACCCTTCCCCGCTACCAGGAAATGGCTCATGCATCTCGTGTACATTATAACAAATGTTCTCTTTGCATTACAATTGAATTGTGATTGTTATGTTCAATCAATGGGGAAAGGTCACGGGATCGCTCCTGCCAGCGCTTTAATGGAGAAGTCGATGAGGATTCATTTTAATCACTGCGGCTGTGGCAGAATGAGCACAACACTGAGAGACTGTCAATGGCCCGGTAATTACCGCTGTTTATACAGGTTTCTGCTTTGGCAATTTAGATATCCACAAATCTCTCTGTTTCCTGCACCCCGGTTATATTGGAGGCTGCGCGGCATCAAATGAAGTGCTGCAGGACGTGGGCCGTGACTGCTCTAATTGTGGGTGAGGCTGGCTCTTTGAAAACCAAGTGAACTCCATTTGCTCCTCTTTTGAGCAGTCACATTACCAGAGAGCTGTTATTTCCAATACTTTGTGTGGAGGAGCGTTGCATTCGCTCAGCTGAGTCTGAGTCCTGCCCTGTGACAGTTGCATTAAGAGGGGGAAGATTAAATCACCCGCATTTACAATGCACGTCTACTGTGGAGAGATACTGGTACTAAATGTGGCACTGCTCTTTAAGAAACTGTGATTGTGCACAAGTAGAGAACGTCAACGATGCAGCTGATCCGAACTGTGGACTCTGTCTTTGTAGGCTTCTCTTTGGTCACGTTGGTCAGTGTGTGTTGTTTTAATCACGCTTTACACTTTGACTTTGACTTTGTTCGTAAAACTTTGACTGTAAAACTGGTGAACGGAGTCGGGGAATTATATTTTGGGCAACAGCTGCGGAGCAGAAATGCAGCTTTGTGGAGACGAGAGCTTTCTTTTTGAGTAATCCTCCGACTGTCCACGGTGGTGCCTTGTGTCCTCCGACCATCAGTCCAAATAACAGAGAGATTTCATGTGCAATGATATAAAACAGCAAACTCTCTGATTTGAGAAGCTTGGATCACAGAATGTTTGGAGTTTTGTCATAAAAAGGACTTCAATGGCTAATCGATTTCTCAACTTAGCTGCTGATTCATTCCCAGTTGTGTCATTTCACACATTCTGGACTGTGACTGTAAAGGCAGTGATTCTGTACGGAAGAATACATAAGTGGACACGATGAGAGAAGCCCTACGCTGGTATTTGTAATTAGAAAAGTAATCAGTGTGGCCAGTGGGGAGAATTATCACCCCCCCTCCACCACCAGTGTGCTCCCTGACGTCTCCCCCCTCACCCCAAGTGGCATGTTTGTGTTGGACGGGTGGCTAAGGATAGATGGGGTCAAGGCAGCGTAACCTTGGAGAAACAAATATTCATGATCAATAAGTGCTTTATTCCAAGCATCTAAATGATTCTTATGTCTGAAGCTGCCCCCCCCCCCCCCTACTTGCCCATGCGGAAAAGCAGTTTGAAGATTTATGCCGACTAGGTAAAAGGACATTTTAAAAGACTACACAGTATCACTGCTTTCAAATGTCATGTAATCATAGGTTAGCGGAGAGCGCTGGGCACAGAGAGCTAAGTGATGTTATAGATAATGAATTGCCTCTGAAATATAATACATCGTGGGTATGATTCTTTGTTCCTGGCTCTGTACACCAACTCTTCAATTAAAGTTATTTATCTCTCTTGTTTTTTAAGTTCATCAATTATATTGTGATACACTTAACGTCCATAAGAGGATGATGTATGATTGGTCTAATTATTTCTTATTCACCGTGCTTTCTAAAGCATATCAATTTTGTTAATACCATGTAATTAAAACACGTCAGTGCGCCACAAGTTGCCGGCTGTATTAATGACTATGAAAATTATTTTAATTAAATAGCCAATTATAGAAAAATCCTAACCATGAGAATTGACATTTAAATGAATTCAATTTAAATTGCTTTTCAACATTGTTTTATCAAAGCTTTATGGGGTGAATAAATTATGACATCAAACAATATACTGTGTCATTGATCATACACAAGTCTTGTCCCATATCCATACATTTTGAAACACTCTCCTGATGCCATTCATCACGCCGGGTGATTACATTTTGACACAGTCATTTGTTTACTGCAATCTCCTCCACGTGTACTGTACTTCTGTGTACTTTCAGGAGAACCGTCTGCGTTACTGAGCGCTGGAAACTTCCCTCACGGTACCAGTTTCAAACTACTTTTTTGCAGAGACAACTTGGTCCCAGCTGTGCATGAAGAAGAAAGAACAAAGTCACGTTGTTGTCACAAGTAATACGTTGTAGAGAGCTGCTGCCTTTAAAGAGAGCTTCCCGTGCATGCTTTGTACAATTAGTGGTGCTCTTTGTGTGTGCGCTGCATTACAACAAAGTTCACAGACTTTATTTTTGCGTTTCTGTGTTTTCATAACCGGGGTCACATGCAGCCCACCCAGCCTGTTGAAAGGGCGTCTGTATCTCAAACATCACACATATCCTGTGGCGCCTTTTAATACCTATTAGGCAACTCTGCCTCATTTTTATTTTTTCCCCTGCATAATGTTAATGAAAGTCATTTTTCAGACATTACAAGCACAATGATTTGCAGTTAACCCATGCAAACAAGAGAAATAGTGGGCAAACTGTTGTGACATTCATTGTATATAATGAAATCTTAATATGGTGCATATTTAAGTGAAAGGTTAGCAACATAAAGGGCAAATGGATTGCCTGGCAATGAATTTTAAGCAGCTATTGATTTTACACTACAAGCCACCTCTTTCCCTGAATGATAATTTTGAAAGCGGCACACTGCTTATCTTAAAGCTGATCTGACACAACAGGACAACAGCAATACACGGAATATTAAGGCCAATGCAGACGGTGATAAGCAGCAGCCTCCCTGATGTGCACCGCACTCATTCCACTTAAAAAGGAGTCATGGTAAGTATGAATGTACTCTGCAAAACCCAGCTTTTGCAAATACATCTAACAGCAAATGGACAACTTTTGATTAAAAAAAACACAAACAAACAGTGCAAAGCTAGAGTAGAACTGCTTATTTGGAAATGTAATGCAATCTAATGAGTGCTACCAAATTGGGGACCAAAAGATAAAAAGCCCTAACAGTTGTCTCGGCTGAATTTTGCTTTTTATACATAACTTTAATTTCTGCAAAACTCCAAACAAGGTTCCCGCAGACCAGCTTTGAATAGATCTACGGCCTGTTTCTCTTAATGGATGTATCAGTGAGACGTGCACGCTGGAATGATCCAGCGGTGTAGTTCAGTGTCTTACACCCACAGATTGATCTGGGGGGAAAGGTATTGTAATTGATGACGTGCTCCAGTGGTCACATGCGTGAACTCTACGTGAGCTCTTATTGTACACGGACATGACCCCACCTCCTCCACCATACAAGCGCTGCACTTCCTCCCTCTCTGCCTTTATCCCTCCTTCTGCTGCGCCGCCTGAGGTCGGGAGAAGGTTTGAGAGTTCCCGTTGTAGCCGAGTTAAGCTCGGCTCAGCACTCTTCACCGTGAAAGAGTGCGAACCTTCAACAGGCTGGTGTTCTGTCCTGGAGGTCGTGCACTATGCGTGCAGAGGCAAACGTTCCCATTGCAACACTGTGCGAGACACCCCAGAAGTGAACCGTTACCAACGTTGTGGTCTGTGTAGTTAAATGCTGGTTTTAACTCTATTAGCCTGTGTTCTCACACCACTTCAGGTTCTTACATATATTAGGCTCTGGTAATATGAAGGCTTTGGTTTCTCTCATGGGCAGGAGTGCCTCTTTATCTGCAGCTCATCTGTTCATTAACTATTTTAACACTGCTGCCATCATTTGTTTCACGTTCAACACAATAGTTGTTATTAATCTGACAACATGATATGAAACGTTTACAACGCATTCTGTTGAAGATGAGGTGTTACAGTCTAACTTTTAGTGAGTAAATGTACTTTTATATTTATACGTCGTCATGTAAAAACCACCATTGCCTCACGTCGTGTCATGCTGTTACTTCATACAAAAAGCCAGAGCCACTTTGACTGTAAATACAAAGAACACAAAGAGCTAATTCAATTAAACTTCTCTTGTTCCCTCTCTGACAGACAGTGTGCACCTTGAACACTCACTCACTCAGAACATATGACAACGAAGTCAATGACATCCAAAATAAAACAAAGTGAAGGAGAAAGAAGCACCGCAGTAACAATGGCTGCACCTAAGATCCCATTTAGGCTTGAGAAGATGCTTTTAAAGAGTTGTTTGCCCACAGTGATCACCGGGCGGTAGGGTCACTGTGGGCTTGCATACCGTCTGGTAGCAGGTGTAGCCTCCTGTGTGGCTGCAGCCACTGAATCTTACACGTGAGTTTGTTTTTGACCACAGTTATAAAAAAAAACATTTTAATTTGTTCACGTGTATCACCCGATGTAACCGTATTCCTCTAACGTGGAATAAACAATCGGAACAGACTGGAACACGTCTGTTCTTCAAAGGCTTGCGTGTCCCCTAGCTCCGCCCCCTCCGTACCGTGTGACAACAACAACTCATCCACAGAGCGGAGCTGCACTTTTCAGCTCATTTTCCTCCTGTCATTCCTCCTCCTATCTTTGATCATTGTCCCGCCGCTCAGCCCCCCTCCCCACCCCCCTACGCCCTCACTCAGCACGCCTTTTCTCGGCAGCTCTTTTTACTTCACAACTTATCCGAGGAGCTAAACTCTCGTGGATTCTTTCATTTAGCGGTGTCTCGGCAGGCTGGGTTTTTCTACTTTGAACTTCGGCTACTCTCTTCCCCCTCCTGTAGGTGACCATGGCCGTACCGGCTGCTCTGATCCCACCAACTACTCTGGTCGCGCCGCCTCCGATCTCGACTCCCACCCTGACGACGTCCCCGCAGACGACAACTTCGTCGCCGTCTCCATCCCTGGCGCCGCCGTCCGCGCCCGGACAGAACCTGTTCAGATCGGAGCTCCTCGCCACCGGCAGCCCGGGCATCCCGAACGCGGCGCTGCCGCCCGGCAAGCCCGTGTACTCGACCCCGTCGCCCGTCGAGAACATACCGCAGAACAACGAGTGCAAGATGGTCGAGTTGCGCGCCGCCAAAGTGGCCTCTTTCACCGTGGACGGCTGCGAGCTCATCTGCCTGCCGCAGGCTTTCGACCTGTTCCTGAAGCACCTGGTCGGCGGACTGCACACGGTCTACACCAAGCTGAAGCGGCTGGAGATCACGCCGGTGGTGTGCAATGTGGAGCAGGTCCGCATCCTCAGAGGGCTCGGCGCCATCCAGCCCGGGGTGAACCGCTGTAAACTCATCTCCAGGAAAGACTTCGAGACGCTGTACAACGACTGCACCAACGCGAGGTAAGCGGACAGCTCTTGTGCGGCGTATTTACTTTTTCTCCTTCTTTGGGTGTAAATGTCTTTACGGACATGCCGTGCGTAAAGGCGAGGCAGCAAGGAAGGGGGAGACATTTTTCTCTTTTTTAAAAAAACAAGTGATTCAAGCGATGACATTAACGTATCATTCGTAGTTAAGAAAAACAACTGTGCGTGTGTGTGTGTGTGTGTGTGTGTGTGTACGTGAGCGTTGGTTTGCTAAAATGCGCTCCTGGTGTGTCCGTTCGGACGGCGAGAGGCCGGAGCGCACCATCAGTGGGAAAGTTTAGTGAAAGTTTTTTTTTTTTAAACACGTGCAGGGCAAAGCTTGTGCCATGATGGATCGCCTGTCTACAGCGGGACGAGTGGATCGATAATGTAGGCTACACCACGGCCGAGTTCCACCACGCTGTTGAATACACTTGAAGAAGCGTAGAGCCGCCACGGCTAAAGGCGATGTCACGAATACCACCACAGACCTCTGCTCGGGTCCTCGCTTCACTGTAATTCCTCTTAATTTAAGGAAACTTTGAAACAATTGTCTCTGCAAGAAAATGAGGTTCTGCATTATTATATGGCCTTGCCACAGGGCCAGTACAATTTAATTTATGAGTTAGAATTTAAACAAGACGAACACAGATTATCAGAATTATGTCATTAGTGTGTTAATTGTTTTTCTCAGTATTGACAGCCAGTACATTTTTTAAAGGAGGTAACGGTACACTCACGACTCCTGTATGAGTGTATGAAGTCTGTAAATTCTCGGCATAATTGCCACACAAACACACACATTAGAACGTGCCTTTTATCAAACAGCCTTGATTTATATTAAACAAGGAAATTCACACACAGTAAGCGAAATTAATGCATTAACCCGTATTACCAAATCAAATATTTTGAGGTTTATACGTTTTAATATGGGGGTGATTTAAAGTGAGGATCAATATTTGATTAAAAGCCATTTTTTACCGTCCTGTTGCTCCTGGCTTTGATGTATCGCTCAGTCTCGCAGGATGGTTCAGCCTGGTCAAATTTACCATCTCACCTGTCACTATGATTGATTCCATATTGATCTGCTACCCAGAAATGAGCTGGAAATGCAAATATGATGGAAAGGCTCACTTCAGTGTGGGGGATAGCAATAAACACTTTGAGTCACTTTGGTTATCTCGGTGTATAAGCATACAGCCTTTTAAAAAATAAATATATATATATAGTGTGAGATTAAACTCAATTCTGACTTTTTAGATGCATGCTTAGTATTCCACGTACATGTGGGGAAAAAACAACTTGAACACACACAGACCATTTAGTGCCATTAAGATGTCTGTGTGAGGAGGTTGGATACAGTTTGACCCTCAAAGAAGTGCTGTGTGTGCAGAGTGGGCCTGGTCAGAAGAGAGAGGCAAATTATCGCACTGACATATTCTTTTAATTCTTAAGCTTTTCCCTTGTGCAGTACATTTATTTCAATTTTTTAGCAGCATGCATTTTATTTTCTCTTCATGCTCTCTTCACACAACGTCCTCAACACTCTTCAGCTCCACATTTCGATTGCTGTTGTAATCGTCTCAACGGCTCACCTGTGCACTTTGGCGCTCAGGCGTCATTTACATAAAGCATCGAGGGAGCAGAACCCCCCCCCCCCCCTCCTCCCTCTCCTCTGTAGAGAGAAACACACGGTGCAGTGATCCTCTCCTCCAGTCTGGTGCGGGGGGGCTTCAGGTGACAAAGTATGTGGTTGAACTCTCCGGGTTGTCAATGGGGGGATGGCCAGCGATGGGGTTAAAGGATAATGCAGTGCCTCGCGTCGCTTTAATGACGCTAAAGTGGTGGGCTATTACGGGCACATGGACAGGACCGTAATTGTCTCTGAAAGCAGCCAGGTACTCCCGGTGCTGGGCTGAAATCAATCACTCAGACCCGGCCTGCCTGCCTGCCCCATTTGGAGAATTACATCACGGAGCGGCGAGGCATCCGCCGGATAAAAGGCTTCTGTTACTTAGAAAAGAGTTGATTTTATTTGCAGGGTGTGTGTGTGTGTATGTGTGTGGGTGTGGGGGGGGGCTTTACACCGTCTGTCGTCGAAATTGCTGCCGACAAAATGATCAGTCTGAGTAAACAGGACACGTGTTGCCCTGCAGGTGAAAACCAGTTTACCCCTCTCCAAAAAAAGAGGCTTTGCACCGACTTGCTGTCAGTATAATAAAATAAAATGAAACACCGAGTCCACCGGTTAACCGCTCGGGTTACACAACAACAGCCGCGCTGCCCGGGTCACTTTAGCTTTTCATCTCGCCCCGATCACCACAATGTCACTACTCTTATTCTACAGAGGCAGAGTGGTAACAATGACGTGAATAATGCCTCCTCTACAATGGCTCTTACTATTTCACATGCTCTTTTTCCCCCTCCCACGGTCTATTGTGTTAAAACAACACTGCTCTCATTTTGCACACAGTGTGAATGTGAATAGCATCACAGAGCACCGCTGCATCCCGCTGTTATACTTTGGATGTGGACACAAACAAGCTCCGACCAAATTGTTCCCCGCCATGCTTACTTTAGCAGAACACGTTCTGAACACATTAAATGGGAAACGCTGCTCACAAATGCAGTGTAGGATATTCTGGGCTATTTCTTTATTATGGTGATGAATTAATCCTTCTTCTTTTGCTTCTACAGTGAGTGTTGGACTTTGTGCTTTGCCTAATAAGCTGCACGGTATTTTAGTAATTATTGTTCATCTTTAAGCACACTAGGAATCCAGTCATTTTTGACCCCTTCATTTTCCGAAGGACTCTCGTGCCAGATTAGTAGTGTTGGCTCTTTGCTCCCAGACTGATCCAGGTTCAGTAATCTCCCCTACATTAAGACTCCGGCTCTCCAGGAGCCCTCCAGGAGCCCTCTGTTCCAGCTACTTGTTTTCCTTTTCATTCTCCCCGTGGTGGGATGGAAAAGGTTCTTATTGCTGCGTGACACTTGAACTCTCTGAAAGGTTATTATAACACTGGGGTGGATGAGGGGGGGTGCAGAGATATCGCATATCTCTCATTGGTCTGCTTTGTGGGGGCAGGCTACCCGATGCCGGGGCGCAGAAATGCAGCAGTTAATTGACAATCATTGTCTACCCTTGAAGGTTAACCACACGCCCCAGACAATGTCCCACCACTGGGAAACGGGACGGCTTTTTCACTTACATGCCCTTCTTAAATAGATTTTTTTTTCCCTCCCCGGCTCGTTGCAGTGGAGCAGATCTCCCTCTGAAGCGCTCCCGATGTGACAGGTCACAGTGGTACGACTTCTCCTTTCACAGATATACATTTAATTGATACTGACATGACAGAGGGTGCTATGAGAGCTATCGCCTCTCTTGTTCCTATTTCAACAGTGTTTATGCCTAAACACACATATTTGCAAATGACGGTAATTGTTTTGTTTAGCGCTCAGTGTGAGCTGCCACCGAGGGTGCCAGCTTGTCTCTCTCCCTCCTCTCTCTTATAATATATTTGTTTTCTACAAGGCACGGATGTGTTTACAGGTACTCGGGGGAGATTTCTGGATTCCATTCAAATCATTCCCAGTCAGAGTGGGTGCTAAGACACCCGTCACCCAGCAACCACATCCAAGAGGGAGCTCGGGCGATAATAACTTCAAAAACAGAGTGACAGATGCCTGATTAGAGAGGGAGAGAGAGGGAGCGAGAGGGAGCGAGAGGAGGATATACAAAGCGCTTTAAAATCCAAATCTATTCAAGTACTTCCTTGAAAGTCAAATTGGCCCTCGTATTGTGTGTTGTTTCTTTATTGAAGGGAAAAAAGCATTTTAACTTCTCTCTCTTTCTCTTTTTTTGCATTTTTAATCCTTCAGTGGGGCTCTGCTAAATTTGATTAGGTACAGTACATGTGCTCAAGTCAACTGTGCAGTTGGCAGATGGCAGCAAGGTGGTTTTTTTATAAACAAATAGTCTCCTTGAAAATCTGAATTGCTTTATTGACTCCATTCAGCCGGAACGAGTGCAAATTAAAACTTATTTTTTTAACCAAAAAATCCACGGTCTAGCTCGGTTAACAAACGTATCATTCATCTTCTTCCTTCCTTTTGAGATCATTTTCTTCTTTTTGTTTTTAATCGCTAACAATGAGGCTGAGCCAGGACTCGTTACAGAGGCTTTGTTTGACACTCTCTAATGTGGTTTTGTGGATTTAGAGGCTGTTTGCGTGGCAAAGAGAGGCCGGCACTGTTAATTTGCCTGTTGGATGCATTAGCTGTCCAGGCTCCCGTGTTATTTGCATGCCTTTACTGTATCGGCAGCAGCTATTGAAGTACCAATTAATACCTCTACCCCAACGAAATGGTGCAAAATCACACGTCGACATCGGGTCCGTCCACGCTAATCAGCATATTCAAATGACCTATTTTCACTGTGCTCGCCAACCATAAAGGGGTATTAGCTTTGATTCTTATAGACAACAGAGTTAAGCTGTTTAAAATCTATCTGTCAATATGACTTATCTGGCATATCAAACTAGACTTGTTAACGGCGATTTCACCTGGTGATTTTACACTGGAGACTGATTGGCTGACAGGCCGGCGATAGATTTTGGGTCACTCTGATTTCCGTTCCGCTCTTCTCCCCACAGCCACAGCTCCCTGGCTCGTCCTTACTCGCGGGCTCCTTCACATTACTGCACATTTAGGGAGCATGGCGGAAGTCACCGGCGCTCGTACCAGGATATTAAATGCTACTGACAGAAGTTAGAGGGAGCAGATGAGATTTTCTGATTGGGGAAGGAATGCAGGCCTTTGCCTGGCTCTGTCTAATATGGTCACATAGAGAAATTGATTTTCCTCAGAAATTAATTAATTTTTCATATAGCCCAAAGCTGGAGTTTAAAAAAGAGTGCGCACTTGCTGGTTTCCTATTTTCCCCCTCTTTTTTAAAGAATTATTGCCTAATCATATTAATACTTTTGCCCCAAGGATGAAAAGATAATTGTACAAATGCATTTGGAAATATGTATCACAGAGTATTTATGATTAAATTATGCAAATAACTCCCGCTCCCATCCTTCGTGGGCCCAGATTGTCTAATTAGGATTGATATGGCGAATAGATGTTGGGGAATCTGAATACAAGCATGTCCAAAGAGCAGAAAATTGAAAATGACAAGGCTGGAATCCTTAAAAAGTGTGTAGTTCTTTTCCCCCACTCTCTGTCTAATTCAGCGTGGCTGTATCAGGAGTTAATTTGCCTCGGCTTCATTTCTCGTCTGAGCTGACAGGAAAAGGAATCCATCAGGGAAGCAATCTCAGATGGGATTCCACAAATTTCCTCCACTTGTTTTTTTCTCCCCCTCTCTTCATTTTCGCGGAGGCTATCGGGGATGAATCTTCTCCTGAGTCAACACGCAGATGTTATTCCTCCAGTGTTAATGTTTTCGGAGCTCTCCACTCAATACAAAGGACTCCTCCTAATAATTGAAGTATATTAAGAAAGGAATGTCATCCGACAAAAAGCCCTTTGTACTTTTAGGAACGTCGGTGAAGTAATGCACATCACGCTATGAGAGCACAACTCTTTCTTTTTCTTCTCCTTTGACTGAAAGTTAAGAAACACCCTGAGCAGATGCACCTTCCTTTAAACAAAGAGCATGTTTGTCCAATATCATGCTATTCAGATTACATAACTCAGTTAGCTATTATGTGTTCATAGCAGGCGATTGCAGAGTAGATGCTAAGACACTCTATTTGTGTTCATGTAAAACTTTTGATGCCTGAATATCGTGAAGATATTCTAGTACATTCTTCTTTAATGAACCCCATACATCTCCGTGTACTGGTACTAGTGGGAGGTACACATCACACGTCACTTACACACTGCTAAATATCTTTATGCTGATGACACACAGATTTATATAACAATATCATCAAGTGACTACGGTCCCATTCAAGCATTGAGTGCATTTAACAAATCAATGGTTGGAGGATTGTTGAGAATATAAAAGTAGTCCACTCTGTCCACTATCTCGAGCGCTGTAGTGCTGTCTGATCAGCTGCTCGCTGAGACCAGGAGAGACCACACCGGTCCACTTCTCACATCTCTACACCGGCTTCCTGTTTGGCCAAGAGTTGATCTTAGAAACACCACTGTTGGCTTATGAAGCGCTGAGTGGTGCGGGTGCCAAAGTACATGTGTGATCTGCTGCTCTGGTTATGAACCGTTCCGACCTTTTTGAATTGCCTTGTTGTTGAAAGGTGCTGTACAAATAAATGCCTTGCCTTGCCTAGAAATGTGCCATTTCAAATCCTAGTTGGACCTGAACCAACACAGACACACACACTGTACACTGACACTGGTTGGAGGGAGCAACTACATGTAATTTAACAGCAGCCGCGTTTGCTCGCTGGGCTCAGCGGTACATCACAGGGAAGAAATCGGGGAGGAAATGACATCGGCTTCCACGCTCTCTTCTTCTGTTGTTAGCTTCAGATGAACGGCACAGCACAGGCACGGCTCCGGTGCCTCCAACAGTATCTATTAAAGGGCTGATTGTTATCTAATCTTTACCTGGCGCTAGCTGGAAAAGCCCCGAAGCTAATGACACTTGAGACTAGCAGCACATTCTGTGGTGGTTCAAAGCATCTGCTTAGTCAATACCTTCTGATGGAAAAGAAAACTCAGAAAACGGCCCCACAGCTATTTACGTGGATTCTGAATTCACTTAGACACCAGAAACACTTTATGCAGTCAATTTGTTGCATCGGATTATAACCAACAATGTGCACAAAATGAGTTCCTGTTGAGCCAGCAGGCTGAACACTCAGCGGCTCTCTTGTGTCTGCTTCAGGAGCTTCAGACTCTTGATGTTTGATTCAGGTTTCAGAGTGTCTGTAAAAGACGATTTAAACTGAAGCTGAACCGTCATAAGTTAACAGTTATAAAGACAACGTCAAAGGAAGTCATTCCTCTTTAATTTGCCTTTTTCCACATATTTCACATCTCTACAAAGTTCCATCTTTAGCGTGTTCTCGTCATACATGTAAAGGTCATTTCTAAATGAGTGGTTCTCGCCACAGCATTGGACGTTGATCAGATTGTTCTAGATCTGTCTTTCAAATCCCTTTAGCCTCGCTAAAGCTGCTCAATCAAAATCCACTCATTAATCTTAAGGTCGCTGTCAGCTGAACATTTCTGAAATTAGAAAATCTGGAAAAAAAAAAAAGTGTGAAGTTGTAATGTTCCTACCGTCAACTAATAATAATTAGAAAAAATAATTAGCTTATATATTAGCTTTTTTTTTAAACAACCTAACCCAGTATATATGCAAGAATACAAATGTTGGAGCCGTGCCGTGTGAACGGCTGTTCTTACAGTAGCTGTGTTTTCACAGCATCAGTTGAGCTGTCAGCAGCTGGAAGCGGACAGGCAGCTCATTCGGTGGTAAAACGATAAGGTCTGCAATTTTGTCTGTTACCCATAGCGATGGCCACACCCAGGGCTGCTTCCTGACGGCAGGGCACACCTGTAGAGGTTATGAGCGGGGGATATCAATATCACCGGGTCAACACATTTTCATCTAACACTGACATCTCTCTTTTGCCTCTCAGCCTCTCTCTGCTTCTGTATCCCCCCCCCCCCCCCCCCTTTAAAACCCTAGTGAGAATATTGGTGGGAGCCTTTATTGGTTGCAGCGCTTAGGTTTCTCTCCTCGTAGACTCAAATGTCACCATCTCCCTGATGTTTCTTTAAAATGGCCTGTGCCACCACTTGCTGTGGCGCCCGGCTATTATTACCCTCCTCTTAAAGAGTGACAGTCGGGTCCTCGGAGACGTGACACAAGCCTCGGCGGAGGGAGCTGTAGTGCTGTGTCAAGCCAAAGCTCCCGGGCCAATCAGATAACACGGAAACAGACCGCCGCACCGCACACACCGGCTGCGATGTGAGGTTAGCCCAGAAGTCAGAGTTCAGTTTCACGCATTATCGACACCGTCAGAGTTCAGTTGGAGATGAAAGAAAACTAGAGCGTACACTTGTTGTCATGGACATGAAAACACGGAGCAGCAAAGCAAAGTTTGTGCGATTGGAATCCCTTTAATTGTAATCTCAGGTCGCCAAAACTCTGTCCATGCGTTCACTAACGCCTTAAAAGCAATGCTCTGTAACAGTGTGTGTGTGTGTGTGTGTGCGTGCGTGTGCGTGTGTGTGTGTGTGTGTTCTCAGTAATTCCACAGCATTGCAGAAAATACAGTGAGACATGTTCTCTATGGAAATAAACACGGTTGTGATAATAAAGCGGCTGAAATGGTTTGTCCACATCCATTAACCCCTGAGTGACGCTCACATCAGTGGTGTGTGAGCGCGTTCACTTGTGTGCGTGAGAGAGAGAGAGAGAGAGAGAGAGAGAGAGAGAGAGGGGGAGAGAGAGAGAGAGAGAACTTCACATATGAATGGTCTCGTGTGAAAAGGAGGATGAATTGAGTCAAGCTGACATAGCATGCCAATAAGCTTTGTCTCATTTCCAATGCCGTATTCATTTGTGCCACAGAGAGATTTATTGCATGATTGACAATTATGAGAGGGTGACCTAGTTCTTTGTGATGGAACAAAAATGGTTTTCATCAGTTGTCTTTGCTGTCTTTTGCATTGTGTGTGTGTGTGTGTGTGTGTGTGTGTGTGTGTGTGTGTGTGTGTGTGTGTGTGTGTCGCTCCCTGGTAAAGAATAGGGATAGCCTCCGTGCAATGAGATACTTTTTCTCCCCCCCAACCCCTCCAACTACTGAAACTCATGCATTTTTCTAGTAATGGCTTCATATATTTTGCATAGAATCACATCATCCACAATGTCTGTTCCACAGCAGCAAAAAGAAATGAATTTCCTACCCCATTAAGCAATGTGAGCTGTCCAAATGGATCACGTTAAAGTGACATTTTTACGAATGCTCTTCAATCTCTAACTTTGGTGTGGAAATAAAAAGAAAAAGGAAGTAATTTGGTCCGTCTGTGAATTACATATATATACATATATACATGTATATATATGTATATATTACTTGCTGTTCTGTTGTTGTTACCTGATCACAAACACACTCATCCTTTTACTGCTGTGACTGTCAGTGAAGGAGCTTCTTCATTTGTGCCTGATTCCTTTATCCCTTTATGGTTCATTCTACCTGTCTATTGGCTGTGTGTGTGTGTGTGTGTGTGTGTGTGCGAGCCCAGTCAGGCTTAGATTACTACGACTGTGAGGAGGAAGTCTCCGCTCCTCCTGGGACTCCTGCTTGACTGGCCCCACAAATGATACAAGCCAGGGTTTAGTTGGGAGTTAATATCCTGCAAAATTGTCCCGCACAGCCTCGGCAGAATGGCGGATGATTAAATGACACAAGCATATCAAAAACATTTTTCTCAGACTAGTGGCTGTTAAGTGTTGCGCCGGTGCAGCCCGTCTCCCAAGGTTACCATTAAAAAGAAAGGAATATTCAGCGGGAAGTGGGTGTCATTGAGCTGTGTGCGTGTGTGTGTGTGTGTGTGTGTGTGTGTGCACCTGTATGAGCCTGCATGCTTTAGATGTTTTGTGTAATGCCCTGTTTTGAGCGGTAATAATATCTCAATAGGATTTCAGGGTCTCATTGAGAGGTTTGCTGGAAGGTTGAGAGGACATATGCTAATTGTGCCTAAGAAGACTCGTCTCTCAGAAACACATCCCACAAGAGGTTTCCTTGTACACTGGATCTCCCAGTGACAGGAAAGAAGAAGGCTTGAGGCTCCAAAGCGATCCATTTTATCCTTTTCTTTTCTTTTCAAAGGATACACTGCTTTGTTTTAACCTCCGCAGGAAAAGGAGATGAAAGGCGGCGTAATAAAGCCCAAAAGGTCTTTCTGTAGTTATCAAATGGCCTTTCACTCCTGACCTTTAAGATGCCACAGTAGGAACGGGAGACAATGATAGAAATACAGATCGCGTTTCACAGATCAAACACGGCTTTTGTGTAGTTTACTTGCACGGAGAAGAAAGAAGAAGCTTTCACAGGCCATCAGTTGAACCACGGGGAAAAAATAATAAAACAAACTCAAAAAATAAAATATTTGGAAAAGAATGAACTGCCTTGTCAGCGCCGGCACAGATCAAACACTTAGGAAGTTGAAGTAATGCAGCGACGGATACATTTGGGTTCAGATGCATTTCTTTATCTCTTCCTTTATCTGATATGCTCTTGCCACAACAATGGGCTCCGTGTGTTATGTATGCTTTGGGCTCTTGTGTGTGTGTGTGTGTGTGTGTGTGTGTGTGTACAGCACTGTTTGCTCTTCACATTTAAATGCATGACATTGACATATGTAGAAACCTTTCCACATAGCTCTGCTGTTTGCTTTCCCCATTCTTGCATGTCAGATAGGCTCATTTTATTTTAATCGATGATGGCCACGAGGATGCTTAATGCATATTTAGATGAAAACCAAACCAGACGATGCTAAAAGCTTTAGATGAAATGAATGTGTGGCTGTAGGATCCTAAGGCCACCGCACTACTAGTGACCGCACTCGGTTGATCGTATGTTTCTGAGCTGCACTCACTGTACTCTGGACCGTCCGTGCCTCAAGTTACATGTATAATCATTTTGCGTCGATGCCACACGATTTATATTTGATGGTTGTGTGTGTGTGTGTGTGTGTGTGTGTGTGTGTGACCCTGGAGGTTCAGGATCGGGTTATTGGAAATGACGAGCTGCTGCATTGTAATGACAGGCCTACAATAACCAGCAGCCCCGTCTGTTTCAAGCGCGCCCATAGACGGGCCGACTACAGAGGCTGCTAATCGTGCTCTTAGATGTAGAATGTTATCAGGATGCGACGATGGCACCCGGCATTCCTGTCATTCTCCACATTCCGCCGAGCGGCACTCTTGAGCGCCGGTGCCTCTGGACCCCAAAGGGCTCCTGTGTAAAGGGGCCTGGTCGCCCCCCCCCCCCCCCCCCCCCCCGCTGGGCCAGGCCTGGTGACAGTTCCTTGGCACCGTTGTCTCGGCAGGAAGACTTCGGTTGGAGCAGCGGAGAGGCTGTGGACGGGGGCCGTCTGGTCAGCGCAGGGTATGGAGCTGGAGATTAGGCTTCACCCGCGGGTCATTGTGTTCCCAGAGCTGGCCCCAGCCCGTCGGCCTCGGTATTGTGGAAGGGAAAGGTCAGGTCCGGCGACCAGGCTAAGCCTATTAAACAAGCCGCACAGCTTGGCCCTGGAAACCTGACTGTGCTTTCTCTTAACTACCGAGCAGGGAAGGGAAAAAATCTGCTTCGAACAGCTGAGGTCTGCCATATCCTGATGTGAACTGGAGACCACAGCTAATTGCAAATATTATAACTGTATACTCGCATGAAAAGCATTGCACTGGTGCAGCAATTTCATATTGCATGTTTCCTTTCCTTAAGTACCTGATTGTTCTTACAGAGCCCTCAAGTCGGCACGCTGTACAGTATGTGCGCTCGGCTGCCGGCTAGGTTTGCCCCGACAGATCCTGCCGGCGTCGAGCAAATCCTCACATTTATATCCTCTCAGTACTAAATGCTTATGTACCGCATTCATAAGGTCGTCTGAGCCCCAACACGCTCCCATAAGTCTCCTTTAGCCCGTAGTGATGGCTGATGTCAGGGATGTCTGCCGAATGAAAGGAAACACGGGCAGATAGCGTTTGATCCGTGATGGAGATGAGTCCACATAGGAGCGGAGCCAGTGATTAATAATGGCGCGTCTGGGTAAAAAGGATGTCATCCCCTGGACGTCTAATGAAAGCTCTTCAACATATCTGGGAGAGGCGATATGTTGACAGTGGATGATGCAAATGAGGCTAAATGTGAGAGGAAACCTGAAATGAATCACCCCCGCTGTCTCCGCGGCGTTCGTGTGTGTGTGTGTGTGTGTGTGTGTGTGCTCTCGTGCACACACTCCCGCACGTGCACGTCTGCGCCCCGACTAGCAGCCAGCCGTTTACGCCGCACAAAGCTCGGTGTGACACTCTCCCTCCTTTGTCTCAAACTGCTAACTGTATTTAATTTCACATCTTATCGGGCCGGGCTTTGTCTGTCTGTGAGTCTCCGCACAGTGGAGGCGACCCCCGGAGATAAACTCTGTCAGGCTCTGGGGTGATTTATTAAATTCTGATTTCTGTGAAGGACTTTAATGTCGAGGGGGTGGTGGAGAGCCGGTGGGGGGGGAGTGGGGGTGTTGGCGGCGGAGTGGGGGGAGAAAAATATGTCGCAGGTGTCTCTGCCAGCCCCGGGCACTGTTCTCTCTCCATTACCAGTATTGTTAGGTATAGAGAGGCAGGAGAAAAGAGAGAAGTAGGAATCTATGCTGAATTTCCTGTCTTTGTTGTGGCAGCGGGCTTGTTTTTTCCCTCCGTTCCAGCCCAGAGCAGCGGTATCACGGCTCACTTGTTTGGACTGCAGATAGCGGCGGGAGTGTGGAACGTGGGGGCGACCCAGCTCGGGTTCAACCGCTATATTGTAACGCCTCTCCCTCTCTCCCTAACCACACCTGAATGGGGCTCTTAACCATCCATCAAACTCTATTAGGTAAATCCTTTGACCTTATCCCCCCCCCCCCCCCCCCCCCCCACCCCTCCCAATCCCATATTTGAATAAAGCCCGACGTCAAGGCACGTGTGACATATTTTGAGGAGTTCGGCAGATTTTGTGGGCCCACTCGCTTCAGTCTCACTCGTTAAGCACACTTCACAGGTCAATTGTGCCGAAGCTCAACACGTTAATTTTAATATAATTTTATTCATCTCAAATGCATCGGCTCCTCCCCCTTCGGAAAAGCCTGTTTAACATTTCTCTTTCATATCACCTCGATCTAGATTGATGCGTTATCACACGTGGATCTCAGAGGAGGGGATCAAATAGTGACTGTCAGTGGTGCTGAACCGCGTTTTTGAACATGATTTAGTCCTCCACATTATAAAATGTGCTTTAAAGCTAAATCACAAGGTGCTTTTCACATGACCCCCCCCCCCCCCCCCCCTTTGTGAGGATTGTTTTTTAAAACGGAGAACAGAGGCTGTAACGTGACGCGTGGCCTCCTCTGATAGCTGTGAAGCAGTTTGATCAAAAGGGAATATTGGTGAGGGGCCGCCGCCGGGTCTCGTCTCCCACACGGCGCTTCCCAAAGGGGCCCTTTCCCTCCACGACGCCTCGGCTCTCCAAAGTGACGAGCGGATGATAAAGAGTTGTGGATTCCATATATTTATTTATTGCTCGTATTGAGGGAGTTAATAGAAGACGGTGGGTCGCGATGCGTGAAGGGCTGCGCGGGGACACGACTCCTCGTCTCAGATGCAGAGCTGTAGGAAGCCGGGGCCCAACGCGTACATCAAACCACACAGAGCGAGCGTGTGCACAGCTACCCACTCGCTCGATATCAAATAGTTTACCCTCTCTCTCTCTCCTTCTCCTCCCACTTCTCCTTTTGTCCCGCTCTCAGGGTGGCTGTTAAATCCAACCTAGAAGATGACTTTGCAAAGCCTCAAACTCAACCCTACTTGTACTTCTACAAAACTATACAGTCAGAGCCCCCCCCCCCCCGCCCCCAAAACAAGATATAGTCCGACAACATCAGTTTAAACACACTTTCTCTGTTGCAGCAGCAGAGTTTGCTTTGACCTAGTATGCAAACCCCCAGTTAGGAGGTTTGATTGAGCGGAGCCGGGGATCTTAGGGCCGGCTCCTCTGATACCTACGTCTCCCTGTCTCCATTGTTCTCTGCAAGTCAGCATCTTTTGTCTTTGCCACTGATTTGTCTTTTGATCTGCTGCGAGTGATTTATCTGCATGGAATCGTTTTTCTCTCTGTTCCCCCCTCAGGAAATTTGGAATGAGGCTGGCCTAACCTTGCCAGGGCCAAACAAAGCCTGAGAGCTGATCTCATGTATTTTGATGCTGTTTGTGAAAACCAAACACACACACACACACACACACACACACACACACACACAGCATCAGACTTTGAGAGGGCTG
>JAVDOI010000042.1:1596808-1715284 GCA_032191485.1 Leptoclinus maculatus | reverse complement strand
TGGTTTGTGATTTATTTGTTTGGTTGGTTGTTTTTCACAACAACAGAGAGAAAACGTGTGTCCCGTCTGATTTCATGCAAATATTTGTTTCTTAACAAAATGTAAGGTAAAGTGATTCCAGTATGTTTATTAAGAAGTTTAAGCATATTTTGATGATTGTGGGGATAATATTGTGAATCACACTTATTCTTGCCAGGATAATGGTGACATGAAATTTCAATTTCCACAGCATGTCATGTTGGTGTTAAGTAGAAATGTCTTGGAAGACGATAGAGGTGTTGTCGTTTTGTCTTTAATCTTTGTTGGGCAAACTTCTTGTCACATCCGCCTGCTGCTGTTTCATAAATGTGGGAACTACTGAGGTCCCTCAGCCGTGTGAGAGGGGAACTAGATGCTTCAGAAAGAGCAGAGAATACATTTATTTTTGTAATAATGCTAACTGACTACTACGTCCTTCATGTGATTTCCTCCCCTTTTGACCTTTTTGCTCTCTTCGACAAACACTGAAAAGTTCATTTTGTTTATTGCACTGAGTCGCAGCTTCTCTTTTACCCACTTGTACTTGTGTAACTTCCTTCTTTTGGAGGTCAGCACAACAGTAGTCTTATTTAGTTCTGGTTCGGCGGGAGGCAACATGCTTTTTCAGCGTTGCTCCTCTGCGAGAGGCCAAGTTTGCTGGTCACAGCCCGAGGCTGTGTCCCACCGCCTTCCTGTCTGAGATCATGTACATGTCGCGCTGAACAAGATGCCGTGTGTCTGTGGCTCACGCTGCTCTCTGAGCAGCAAACTCTCTCTCCGCCCTTCAGTGCTCTCAATCCACAACTCCAGATCAGATGTGAAAAGAGGGGAAGTATTGGAATAAGAAATCCAGGAGTGCACGACATATGACGATGACGTACAAAGAAATGCATCTGCTTGCATTCATCATGGTTGGAGAGATCCCCAACGCTACTATTAGTGACTAAACCGCCATTGCTTAGAAACAGTTAATTGGTTTCAATTGGTATCACAGAAACTGAATAAGTTTCTTAAAGGCTGGGACAAACTATTATTTTCATTATCTAATTAATATGCAGGTCATTTCCTTGATAAATCATCTCGTCTGTGGAATGTATATAGAAATTGTGGGAAAAAAGCCCATTTTAATTTTAAGAGCCGCTATCAGCAAATGCTGCTATTTTTGCTTGAAAAATTACTCAAATTCCGGCGGCAACCTCTGATTTTGAAAAGTGAAGCCAAAGCCGAATTGCGTTCCCTCTAATGGCCACCAGGGGGCGACTCCTCTGATTGTATAGAAGTCTATGAGAAAATGACTCTACTTCTCTCTTGATTTATTACCTCAGTAAACATTGTAAACATGAGTTTATGGTCTCAATCTCTAGTTTCAAGTCTTCTTCAACACAGCATGATGTTCATTTAGTAAATTATGGTCCATTTAGAGTCAAATAGACCATAAAGCAGGGTATGCTTTAGGGCGGGCTTAATGTGATTGACAGGTCGCTACCAGAGTCTTATACGGTGTCACTACCACAGTGTCACTACCACAGTGTCACTACCACAGTGTCACTACCACAGTCCAAATATGGTAACTTCCGCTTACTGGTTTAAAAAAAAACAAGACAGCGACGGCTGAAATGACAAACTCCAGGCTTCAAAACCACAGCCCACAAACCAATGGGTGACGTTACAACAAATAAGTCCACTTCCTATGTACAGTCTGTGCTCCAATTATTGATCAGCTGGTGTGTTTGAGCTTTATTTGTACAGACGTGTGTTTGAACTGAAAATGCATTAAGACGGCAGTAGAGACTATGACGTCATCGTGCTGAGCTGAGCAGAGGGGCTGAAATGAGAAAAGACTGGACCAGTATAATTTGAGAAAACAAATCCTCCTCTGTACGCTCCGCGTCCTTGAAGACGGGAGTGAGAGGAGAGGGTCACGTTAGGACTAAACGTGTCTGCTGGTTCAAGTGTTACAGAGAGTCGAGCAGTGAAAGCAGAAGGAAGAGGAAGGGGTTGACTTAGGGGGGGGCGTCAGCAAAACAGAGAGAGGTCTGTTGGTAGTGGACAGATAGCAGACTCCACTCTCATGCCAGAGTGATTGAAAACAAGTAGACACTAAGAAGCACGTTGGGAGAGGAGAACAGTGAGAAAAGCAGCGATCGAACAGGTGAAAGACGGCACGATCCGCTTTAAAATGAAAAGAAATGTTGCATTCTGCTGCGTTAAATAGGTTAGGGCAACGCAAGGAACACGTTTAGACTTGGTCATGGGCTAAATGTGTCAATGGTTTTAGCTTATTACGTTTTTTTATTGAAGTGATTCAAATATCTCCCTCCTCAAGCATACAAGGGTTGTGGGAAATATAAAGTAGCTGTGTGGTGTAATGCAGTATTTATGGTTCAATACTCTGCACTTTTGCTGTCATTGCTTGGTATGTTGTCAGTAGATGGGACGAATACATCTGCTACAGTATCAGTGGTAAACATGATGTCTTCCGGTTGTCCATCCGTACCTACGTTTATTCTCGTGAACGCAACATCTCGATCTCCTCTCATCAAGTTTGGCACAAACGTCCACCTGGACTCAAGAATGACCGGATTACAATTTAGTGGTCAAGCATCGCTATGATCTCACAAATCACGTTTTTTTGGCCGTAACTGGTAATTATGACGATTTCACACAAATGTCTAAGAGGATAAAATGATGAACTGATGACAGACGGATGTAAACAGCAAGGTTGGTGGAGGGATACAACTGCCAGGCAATGGTTCTAGTGGTTGGCTGATTTAAAGCCCGATGCTTAGGAGAAAGCCTTTTGAACTCTGCGTATTCCCATGGAAGATGATCACGGAGGTGTGCTTTTTAATGGCAGAGCATGAGTAAGAAAGTTGAAAGTAGATGCAGTGCATGTGGAATGGTCCCAGCTAACCTCTCTGTCTCTCTCCAGCTAGTTTGTCTGTCTGAACAGGGTCCTACATCACCAAAACATCACCAAAACATGGATCTATAGTTCTTCCTCACAAGCTTCCAAGGCATCAAAACAATAACCTCCAAAAATGCAATCTGCGCATAATTGTGATAGTCATCAAGATAGGCCCTGCCTACATGCACCTGCTTTGTTAGTTTTTAAAGGGTTGTTAGGGGAAAGAATTAGTCTCGCGGTATATTTTGACTACTTCATTTATCAAGATATAGTCATGCTATTTACGGTTTCCACTTATTGATTCCGATTCTTTTAGAAATATATCAGCGTATCCACTGTGGGAACATGATGTGGATCTTTATGTCCCATGTGTGTAACCTTTGTTGAAAAGCATATCCAACAGAGAAAGTACCAGTAAATCCCACAGTGTACTGTTTATATTTGGTGCCACGTGAGAGGCCCTTATCTTGAAGACATGGAGAGTTTATAAAAAGCAGATGCGTCATAATAAAAAGTCAAATTTAGAAGCTGCAAAAGTTCCCTCTTATCCCGAGTTGTTTAACTGTACTCTCATGAATATAAATATACAGAGGCAAAGGAAGCGGGGGCCTGGAAGACTTCCTGGTAGCTTTTAAACACATGTAATGACACGGAGACGTACACAGACCCACATCAGTCAGGGAACACGTCCATTGACTGTTTGCCAGTAAACTGCTAAGTTCATGTTTGAACTCGGCACGATGTCTTTCTTTTTCCTTTATCGACTCCTTTTTTCTTTTTATATCTCACTCCACCCCTCCTTTTCCATTCTGTTGACACAAAAGGTTCGCAGGTCCAATGTTTGTTGTGAGAGGTTGAATGTTTTATGTCCCGACAGCAGCTTATCACGAGGCATGGGTACAGAAAGCCTGCTCAATTATTAAAGACCAGAGTATTGATGAGCTCCAACGTTAGCGTTTCTTCATTCACTACCTTTTTAACAGCCTCTCCCCCCTGCTCTATAATAATTATTATAATAATAAATCTAACTATACTTATCTGTGCCTGAGTGTTGGTCACGTGCTAACAAACCATCCAGGCCACACAGCATCACGTGTCACTAGTGTCCTCAGGAACAAAATGTCTTTAAAATTCATCCCTAGGAAGTATTCAGAGGGCGGACTTTAGTGCGGCTTCCACATCCTTTAAATTTATAATTTGTTCAAGTTCAAGAGTAACTGCACACTTAAACATGTTTGTTTTTAAACTATAAGCTAACTTATATGACTTATATGTGTATATATATATATACTGTGATGAAACACATAATGCTGGTGGAAATATTGACATTTCTTACCAAATATCAGAAGATTCTGCTGTGAAAAAGGTCTATTGGCGACCCCACAAAATTCCCATCACTCCCAACAACTTCAGCGATGTCCAATCCGTTAACTGAGAACTGTGTGAGTGTGCAGAGCCCTTAAATGATTGGATTATTGTTGATCACGATGATGAGGCTGTTATTGTTTTGACAAAAGAACCAGAGTGAGCGAAGCTCCATGCCGAGGCAAGACGCAGCAGGACCCGGCCTGAAGAGTCAGGTCTGTGAGGCGGCGGTGTTACGTCACCAATGATGTGACTCAACCGCTGCTTCTGCTTCGCTCGTCTTCTTCCTCGTTCTTTGTTCCGTGGTCTGGTTCCCTGCCAGCGCTCTGCTGCGAGCCCAGCTCACAGCAGAGCGCTGCAGGGAGGACGTGCAGGCCGACCCCGGAGGGGATTTCTCCTTTGGGTTTTAGATTATTGCAGAAAATACACCCTGTGTCAAACGGCAACATTTAAGATACTTGCATGTTTTATTCAGCAAGATAATCTTCGCATGTGAACACCACTTTTATGATTTTAGAAGCGTGAATACAATCGGCAGAAGTAAAAATCATAAACGGGCTATAAAGGAACCACACCACGGCCACATGACTTGATGAGTGTTCTAGTGAGGACTCTTTGTAGTCTCAGTCAGCTGCCTTTTTAAACACATACAGCTTCAACATTCATGAGGTATTTACTGACGTGAACAAAACGTTACAATCTCTGAAGCTTGTGTTAGACCTTCTGTCAGGCATCTATACGAAATCCAATTTACTTTGAGACGAGTGCAAAAACATCTTCATTTTGGGATTAGGACTCATTCCTGCAGTACTCTAGAGGCGTGTGTGTGTTTGCAGACAAAGGTTATAGTCCGACTTGTATGTTGTTTTTGTGGATGATGATAATGATGTATTTTTGTAGCATCATATCTTTTATCTATTGTTTGTTTTATTAAATTGATGAAAGTACCACAGATTTTCTTTTTATTCCCTGATCTTCCTGCTTTATTTATCATAATGAGCTCTCCATGCCAGTGGTACACAAACACAGCTGTGAGGCTTTGAATGGACGGGCTCCCTCATACATCTCTTGTCTCATTTCCCCATTAACTCCATCCTCCTTTATGTTCTCTTGATGCCAGTGTAACAGCCACAGGATTGGGGTAGCTGTCATTACCTCAACAAGGTGAAGCAGTCAGTGATCTGAGCACCCCGCCGGGGAAACTAGGAGATGTGGGTGTGCAGTGTGCAGTGGGTGTGGGTGAGCGGTGTGCAGTGTTTGTGAGTGTGCAGTGTTTGTGGGTGTGCAGTGTGCAGTGGGAGACTATTGCAGTAAAGTGTGTATGATGCGAGTGTGTACTTTTCTTTCTCTGGGTAATTTTCTTTCTCTTTAAATAAACTGAAGTTGGCGCACAATCGCACAACAACAAGAATGCAAACTTCCTACTTCTACTCGCTCTGAGTTCTAGTTATGTATATTTACATAGAGGAAGTCGTATTAGGTAGTGGCCTAGGAAATGCTGATGAATTTGTGAAGACATTAGTCATGATGAAATCAAAGTAGAAAACTCAGTAAATGAGTAAAGATAGACGTTCGGCTTGCTTTTTTGCAGGAATAACCACTGGTCACTCACTGAGAGACACTGAGCTGCAGTCCGCCTCTCTGCGGTCAATCAGCTGTTTTGCTAGCGCTGGAGGAGAGGGAGGCTTTTACTCTCTATGTTGTCCTTTAGTTACTGTGTTGATGTTGCAACTGCTGCCAACTATCAGCAGAATGCTACAAGTCACCAGTGTCCCCGCTGTGTCCGGTAGAGACGAGATCTCAGTCGGTGTGTTTGTAACAAAACACAATGAAGGTCATGACCTTGATCCGAGGTTATCCGGCTTAAAGGTCCACAGAGTTTGTACTCTGTCATCATATTTTTTATTTTGGTTGCAGCGACAGCTCAAAAGACATTGGTTGGATTTCATTCTTTTTTTCAGTTCATTACTTATCCACTACAAAACAATGGTGTGAAATGAGCAGTGAGCCGCAGTCATAGTCAAACAATGCACACCTGCACCTTTTGGCTGTATTCCTTTCAGACTGACTCAGTAAGTCACATTAAACCACGATCGTGGTGCATCTGAATGATCAGTGTCTGCTATCAAACCAATATTGATCACGAACGATGGAGAACAGAATTGGTTTATTGCCGGTACATAGTAACTTAGTAACTTAGTAACTGTATCAAGCTGACCAACAGCCCAACGTATCTTCATACAAACGGTTCGTGTGATATCTTACCAAAAGTTACTCCTCATTTTTCATACTTTTTCTCACGAAAGCCAGCAAGACGTGCCATTTTTCACTTGTTACATGCATATACGGTCTGTTCAAAATCACAGGAAACTACTCCGTTGGGTTTAGGAAAAGATTGTCGTTTGTGTTCAAATAACCACAGATTTGCCGTGGTTAGTCATGGAAAGAGTGCTTACAGAAAATGTTTTGTGTGTGTCAGTGAGAGCCCTGAGTTACGGTTCATTTGTTCTAGGCTGTCCTCATTTAACCCCTCAGCGTCCACTCGTCTGCAGACGTTAAACCCGGGTTCAAGAGAACAGGGACACATCGGCATCGCGAATCTTTAAAAGTAATGCGTGTGTGTGGTGTAGGAATAATGAATGGTCCAGTCCGAACATGAATATCCAGGAAGCCGGACATGAGCAACAAAGCCTTTTCTGCCGCTCTGCTCTGTGTCCGATGCTTGCTTGAATCTGTGAAGTCTGAAAATGAGTGTTTACATAGATTATATAAACTGCATTCACAGCCAAGTAATACAAAATCAGTATAATACATAACCTCTGTATACATTGCAGTTTCCTGGATAAAGTTTATGGATGGCAGTGTGTGTGTGTGTGTAGTTTCAACTCGTCGTGCTCCACTTATTGATGACCAGCGGCTGCATCCTGACTGCTGGATCCATTTGGGATGTCAGCCAGGGGCGCAGTGTGTTGCAGGGACAGAAAACACAGCTGTGGTCCTCTCTACTGTAATGCAACTGCAATTGTTAATATCAACGGATCTAAAAAGACGTTCAGCTGCCGAGTAAACAAACCGCGGTGAACCGACAGCGTTGCTTGTGTCCTGCTGTTTATTCCTGCCGTGCATCATCCCAGGATGAAAGAGACTAAAGCCCCCTGACATACTTTGTGTCGATCGTCCTGATGCACCACAGCTCCAGTCATGCCACCATTGAGGGTCCGCGTTGATCTGGCTTGGCACCGACTGAACTGGAGCGTGGCATGAGTACAGTCCGTGCTGTCTCAAATTTTGGGCTGCGTCTACACCGGGTCAGCGTGGACATGGGCGGATGACGGCATGTACGTCAGGCGGACTCTAGCGGAGGCAGAAAGTGTCATCTGGTTTTCTCCGAGATTGAAATTCTCAACTTTAATTGACTATTGCAAAGTGAAACAGTCGGTGTGTAAAACATATACACATGTTTTCTTTATTTTTTTATTTTTTCAAGTTGCTAACTCCAAAAAGTAGGTCACATGTTTCACAACAACTCACAACACTGTAAAATGTTCCCTTTTCTGGAATTAATTTAGCAAAACCTTCTGGGCGATCGGGTTGGTTATGTCATTGGACAATTGCTGGTGTTACCTTCATAAGAAGGAAAGCGCTTCTTAAAGGAGCAGTGCGTAGGATTTGGTGGCATCTAGGTATTAAATAACCCTGACCCATGCATCGCATCAAAAATGACCTATTTCAACATGTTTGGTCTCATAAACAGCATAATCGCTTTGTTTGAAATATAACTGCTGGCACATTGCAAAAGCTTTGAAGACTCATTCCATTTTCAGCTTTGAGTCTGTTATCGTTTATGTACAGAATAATTAGGTTAAAAACTAATTTAATATGCTGCAGCTATTATAATTCATTTATGGTACTAGGTAGAGTGCTCTTAGTGCACTGTGGCTGATTTAATTCATCTAAAGATAACATGCAGATTTAGTTTTTCCCCCCGGTCCACTAACGGTTTGGTTTGAAGAGTAGGTAGACTTTCAGTCTTTGGTTGACTACAGCCCGAGTTTATTTAGCGAGAGGTAGGAGGAAAAAAGGAAAGGAGGGGTCAGGAGGAAAGGAAAGAAGGGAATCAAATAAAAGGAGAGTGAGTACAAAGCCTGCTTTGAGACTAACACACACCGTCACAAGGGCGGCTCCATTTCAGGGAGCCGTGACACACATGTGGCAGGTGAGCTCATGGTGAGGTGAATAAAATCAGTAGGTATTTAGTGTTTATGCAGTATTGCTTCTGTAGGCAGCCACCTGTTCATGGATGTGTGCCATCATATGAGCACCCAGTCTAACACGAAATGAAGAGGGCGGCTATTGATTATTACAGTACCTGAAGAAAGGCTTCTATTGTGGCAATGGATATGACGGTACTGTGAACAGTTTTAGCCTTTGTTTGACATTGGGTTTAGTACACTATGCCAATTAGTTAGCAGAAACTTGAACTTGAATAAAGTAGTGTGCATGTTAACTGGGTAAAAATCTTTGCATTGGCTCCGTTTATGCTCCACGACATCATCTTGATAGAGGTTCAGATTCTAGTACGCAGTGTGTTTGAAAACATTCCTTTTGTTGATCAGGAAAATTACAGATCGCTGCGTGTTGCGCAGTTTCACCTTTACTTTAGGGTTCATTGTTTTATCATGGGCTCCAACAGATTTTTTTTAATGTTCAAATGGATGTGATACTCATTGGGCACTGTGACGCAACGGTGTTTTATCACAGTAGTTTCAAGTTCCTATCTCCTGCTTGCTATCCCTCCAGGTTCCTGAGATCATCAGTACGTTGAGGCAAGCCGGGAAGAGCTCGGCGCGCAGCGATGACATCACCTCCACTTTCACCAAAACGTCCTCTGGAGGCAACGACCCCCCCGAGACATGTCGCTCGTCTCTCTCAGCGAAGGCGACCTCTGCTGCCATGTCTCCCACAGCCTTTTCCAAGAAGTTCGAGGTGCTGTTTTGTGGCCGCGCGAGTGTCGCTCACAAGAAAGCCCCCCCTGCCCTGATCGACGAGTGCATCGAGAAGTTCGGCCAGCTGCATGGCTCGGGGGCGAGTGACAAAGGAGGGGATGGGTTGGCGGGCGGGCTGAGGAGGCCATTGACCTTTCAACCCAACGGACTCGAGAGCGGCGACGTCGGTAACGGTGCTGCGGAGAGCCCAACCGCTGGCAAGCGACCCGTCCTGTTCAAAAGAGACCCCAGCTTCCCCTGTCTGCAGGCCCTGGATGAGAATGGACTCTCACCTGAGATCTCTCACACCAACACTACTGAGGCACACGCCCACTCCGCTGGAGTCCAGCCCACCAGCCTGCAGGAGAACAGGACCATGCTGTTTACGGTAATTCTCATGAACGGACACGCACGCTACCACGAGCAAGTAGGCTCTAATTACTCCTGTTTTTATTCTCTTTGACAGATAGAACCCATCACAATACTTAAAGTACTTCCAAAGAAATAAAACTAATTCTCCATAACTATATCTGTCAGTCAGCGTGCCAATCATTGGGACCATACACGCTGTATATACTCCATATAGTTCTTTATGCATTGTCTACAGAGATGCACAACCTGGAAAAAAGTGTCAAGTTGTCACACACAAAATTCACTCACAACAGTGCACAGAAGGTTTTAGTTACAGAAGGAAAAACAGTAAAGATTTACACCTGGTAGAGACCTGTGAGGGAAAATGAAATAATGCAAAAGACAATGTTGAATTGCTGCACATTGTCAGCAGTGAGTTAGTAATGCAACTTTTCAGTCATGGCCCTCATCGTGCATCCTGAACTAGGACTGAAAAATTGCATTCCTAATAAACTAGAAAGGTGCACTCAGTAGAGGTGTGTCTGCAGCGACACCAATGGGCTGTAAGGCGTCGTAAAACGCACTTCATTCAAACTCAAGTACAAGCGGCTATGGATGCAATCAATAGTCTTTAAGTCGTCGTATAAGACACGTAATACAATCTTGGCAAAAAAATGTAACTCGCTGTTAGCTAAACACACTGTCCAAAACAATAAAAGTGAACAAACTGTCCCCCCCCCTGTGTCTCTGGGCGCACAGTAGTGGCTGGGGGCTGGCGATGCCCCTCCCGGCCGGGGGCTGGTCAAAAGTAGTGAGTTAGGAGTCAGTCAATGGCAGGACAAAACGGGCAATAAAAGGTGCTTTAAAAAAACAGTGCGAGTTACCGCAACCATGAGCATGCAGTCATGACTGGGCCCCCAAAATATTATGCAGTTTGCTGCAGCAGAATGCATGATTAGCTGTGGACAGACATAGAGGTGCATATTCACTCACTCACACACTTGACTGATCGCATGATCCCCGTGCAGTAGATAATAATAATCTGTCGCACATTCATTTTCACGTACAACCTATTAGAAAAACAGCACACTGCTTCCCCGACGGACTCTCTTTCGTGTGACTTCTTCCAGCTCACACACGATGGTTTTCTCCGATGTCTTTGTTGAGAATAACAAGAGAAGTGCTGTAAAGTGCAATTTTGGATTCCCTGAATAACAAGTCCTCACACTCGCTCCTAAACGACAGAGACGGAGAGAACAAAAGAGAAAAATAAATAAATCTCCTAATGACTCAGCAAGAGAAAGTACTGACTGCTGTTTAAAAAGAGCTTAGTCACACTCCTCTTTCTCACCTTTATGTGGCCTCAGTGACTCTGCTGCCAACAGCTTTCCTGTTTGTCCCACAGACAGGAAATGTGACCGCTGGCACAGGAACCACCAGGGCCTGCTGCTGTCCCTCAGGACATACAGACATGTTATTGACACTGATGATGCATGCTGCTGCTGACAATGGGTAGTAGACAGAATGACCTCATCATAGTGACATCATTTTTAAAATGTATTTATATTATATTTAGGAATTTATCGCGAGTTGCGATAAAAAACACTCAATAAGATTGAGCTTGATGAATTTACAATATCACGAGTGACTTAAAAAGCTGTCTAGCTTTCTGTCATGGAAGTGAAACACTTTATCAAGTAAGAAAGAAGAGATGCACTCAATGTTTTATCCTTTATTTACCCTGGGAGACTTATGATTATTTGTACCTTATTTAAGAGTTTTATTGTTTGTTTTTTGCACACAAAAAAGTCCCGTCTGTGATGCAACAAAAATATTTATTTCTTACCGAAATGAAAGTTATTCCAGTACATTTTAGTGATTTAGAGATTTAAGCATATTTTGATGATTATCGTAATAATGTGGTAAATCTCAACTCGGACCATGTTGACATACATTTATTATATATCGTCCCTAGATGCGATTGATATTCCATACAGCAGAGCATTGAATGGCAGCATGTTAATAAAAAGAATAGCTGTGCTCTCTGTGTGAAGACTCTGGATTTAACAGACATGAGATCAACTGCTTATTCCAAACCACTGAGTCCCTTTTTCTTTTGAGGAGCGATAGTGACTCATGTCCTAATGATGGTATGAATGGGGGATATCCACTGAAGCGGAACTGTTCTAAAATTCATAGGTACTTTTTCAAAAGACAAGACATGAAACTACCTCATTTGACAAATCCGATTATAACTGAACAGATTATTTTTAGGCTTCCCCTTTATATCACGTAGTCATTGACCCAGACTTCAGTGTGACGAATCTGAACTTGAACCACAACTAGTTAAGTGTGCGAGGCTCATTATTGCTGTCACAACCACACCACAAACCTCACCACACACAGAAGCACACACACACTACACACCATTAAAACACCCACACTCAGAGACACCATTAGATTCACTGTTTTCTCTTTGTGTCTGTCTTTGCTGCAGGTGGGCAGGTCTCAGATCTTCTTGGTCAGTCCAGACACTAAGAAAGTTGCCATAGAGAAGACTTTCAGAGAGATCTCCTTCTGCTCACAGGTAGGAATGAAGCACTGCGTTTCTACACTGTCTGTCCAGGCTTGTGTGGGATCTTTAAAACCCCATCCTGAACCCTGAAGCGCCTGATCTTCTCTCTTCCAGGGTATCCGTCACGTGGATCACTTCGGCTTCATTTGCAGGGAGACGGTGGAAGGAGGAAGCTGCCACTTTGTGTGCTACGTGTTCCAGTGCACCGACGAGTCGCTGGTGAGAGACGGATAATGAAAGGAGAGCGTGCTAGAAAAGGATGGGACATAATAATTCACGTGTTTTGCAGTTTTTATTATGTTGGTGTTGTCCATACGTCTGTTTGATTCTCTTCAACTTGATATCTAAAAAAAAAAAAAAACCTGGAGGGGATTTCTTTAAATTTCAAGGTTGACCTGATTTAACATTTGGTGGTCAAAGGGCACTGTGACCTCACAAACACAACACAAGAATTCCTCTGCTAATTATGACAAAGGTTCAATAGGATGAAGTGATGACATTTTGGATAGACATGTATGTAAACTGCAACAATCCAAATAGGCACGTCTGTGTTGGTACGTTTCATTCATTCAGTCATTCATAATGCACATCTACAAAGCTAAAAACGACTCTTGTATAATTGTTAATTGGAACACAATGCACAGTTGAGCATTGTGTGTACTTCCTGTAAATCATTTCACATATATTTCCATATCAGTACTTCCCACTCGGTTTAATTTAACACCTCTAGAGTTTGCTTTGGGTTTTACGTCTGATTGAATTGTGCTCGAAGTCTTGAGGCCCATGACTCAGAGCTCTGTGCTCCGATGAGTCATGATGTGTTTGATAAAAAGCCTCGGTCATCACACGGCCGTACTGTAGTATCTGACTGCTGCCAGAGTAAACTGGACAACCTGTGGAGAAAAAAAACTGCACATCCTGTTTACTTTACTCTTATTTTTACTTCTACCAGTTTTATACGGCATATGATACTGCAAAGACACCGATTTTCCACGTATATTGAAACTTTCCTAGAATTAGGAAAGGACAAAAAAAAATATATATATATATATATATATATATTAGGTCAAGAATGGGGTGTATTTGTTCAAATATCTGTTCTCTGGTGGAATGCAGTTCTGAAAAGAAGCTAATTTAAATGAATACGGGTAGAAGTAAACCCATAGATGCACTGACGATATCGAAAGGCATGTATGTTGAAGGATGGGTGAAAAACACAAAGGAAGCGTGAAGAAGAATGTGTTTTGCTCTTGCAGGTGGATGAGATCATGCTGACTTTGAAGCAGGCGTTCTCTGTGGCTGCCCTGCAGCAGAATGCAAAGACCCAGAGCCAGCAGTGTGGCGGCTGCCCCATGCAGCAGCTCCACAGACTGTGTGAGAGGATAGAAGGTAGGCAGCTGCATCCCAATGAGTATAAGGTGTATTATGCTGCTGAATTAAGTGACCAATAAACTATGGGGGGGTGTACAATATAAAACTGCCACACCATCGACCCTCAGTACCCCACATACCATATGAACATACACCTACTATAAGTAAAACAACTGTGAGGTGACACTAGTCTTGTCTGCTGCGTGTTTTTATTCTTCATTTACATATTTTTCAGGTCTGCACCCATCTAAAACCAAGCTGGAGCTTCAGAGACACCTGGCCACTCTGGACAACCAGGAGCAAGCGTCGGTCTTTGAGAACACTATGGTAACGCGTCTGACCCCACGGTGCACATGTGGGCCCAAGTGTCAATTCCTAGAGTTCCCTCTGAGAAACAAACCAATCAGTCTGCAGTTTTAGCTTCTCCACTGTGACGTATTTCACAGTGAAGTAACGTTTGAGTGGTGTGCAGTTACAAAGAGGGACGTAAATCACATCTTTTCCATTGTATTTGCTGAGGCGCCGTTCATCTGCAGTGACACAGAGCCAGTTAAAATCAGCAAAGACTCCCTTGAATGAGTTGAGACCTCAGACACGTGGTGTCTTATCTTCCTATCTCTCCATTTTGCCCCGTTACCTACTGCGATCCACAACCGGTGAAGTGCGGTTTTATATGACCGCTGTGGCTAGCTAGTCACACAAAGTCTCATTTGATTGGATGAATTTCTGTAAACGTCCGCGTGCAGAAGGAGTCATCAGACATTTAGAAAAGAATCAATCAATCAAACAAATCCAATCCAATTCAAAGTGCTTTACAAATGATTGACAAGACGGAAATGGAGAGAAGCTGACGAGACTAATGCACACCAAATAAAGTTCAGAAAATAAATAAGATACAACACTGAATATATTGTTCTGGTAAAACAGTAAAAAAAAATATATATATAAAATTATTATTATTAAAAAACAATAATAATACAAATAGTAGTGCCTCATAAAGTAATAAAAGAACTTCACAAATCCAATACGAAAACTAACCGCTAACCAGTGTAAAGATTTTCAAATAGGCGTAATACGTGCTCTCCTTTTGGTCTTAGTTAATACTCGGTTAGCAGAATTTTGACCTAATTGAAGCTGACTTATTGTGTTCTTTGTTTGACCAGTAGTCCAGCCTAGTAGTTATAAAAGCCAGGGATGCAATCATGATTTTTATGTATCAGTGTGGAATCGCGTGTTTTTCACGAGGAGCACTGATCTGCCTTTACACATGACTTAAATATTTCTGCCACCTCATCGCTCAGTGTTCTGGTCTGTTTCACTCTCTGTGGCTCTCTCAACGCGTCCGTCTGTTCTCCCAGAAACACAAGTGGACTGTTTGATAAAGCACATCCGTTTAAATGTTGCAACTTAATCTTTAGGCCCGCTGATGTTATTTTATCCATCATTGGTACTACACATTGTTGACCAAGGTGAGCCTTGGGAGGAGACCGCCCTCAAGCAGTTCTCTATGACTCAGCTGACATCTGCTGGTGATGTGGCTGAACTGCAGCACCACATCAGTGCTGATCTCTCAACACATGAGATCATGCTTTACTAACGCAAAACAGCACAGTGTGTCCACTCTTCTAATGTATTGCAGCTATTGTCCACTCAAAACCCCTCACGTTCCATTTATTTGGCATGGTCGAAAAAGAAAAATGTAATACAATTATTTTTGCATTTTGTGTGTGTTTCAGAGGGCTCGTCCTAAGAGCGACCAGGAAGAGAATGAGTTGGTGATGGCCTCTTTGAGGGATCTGTATGAGGAGAGGCAGAGGAGCCATCAGCACACTCTGCCTGGAGACAGCAAACAGGTCACTTTATTACAAATATCCCTTTCACTTAGAGTGCAATAAGTGTCATACTAAGCTTGTACTCCCTGTCTCGCTGTCTCCCTCTATGTCTCTCCATGTATATGTAGGTGTGTGAGGAGGCAGCTCCAGCCCCAGTGGATCCGCAGCAGAGTAGCCATCGGCAGCGACTCGAGCAGTTCAAGAGCCGAGCCAAGCGCTCGCTCACCGAGTCCCTGGAGGGGATCTGGAAGGTAAGACTGTTCTTTCTTGCTTGGTTTGTATTCAGTAGTGCTCAAGTAGTCACTTGTATACATGGTACGCTGTCATTATTGTGATCTAACGTAGAAGAACAGGCCTTTTGGAGGACATGGTAGTTTTCATAATCGTTAATCTTCACACTTTGAACGTAAAACTTGAAGTAATGTGCCGGTTTGTGATCTTCGACCTACTGTGTATAACCTTGGCGTGTGTGCTGTTGGCAGGGGAGCAGCAAGGCCCGAGCTCAGAGGGACAACAGTGTGGATGGCAGCATTTGTACGCTCAACAGCAGCCAGGACCAGTCTTGTCTCGATGACCCCTTGCCCGCCTCCTCCCAGCTGCGACCCACCAGCCCACTCAGGTAAACACACATGCCCACACACACACTGACTCATATCTTGGGACAGAACAGTCAGGGATTCAAAGGTCAGAGCAGTTCTATACTTGGATTTCATTATCATAGAGGTCGATGAGACCCTGAGTTCCAAGATCCTGATCCCTGCGTTTGTGAATAACCAGCCTCCAGAATAGATTGATAATTCAATGTGTTTTCAAATCGCTGTTTAGCTTGAAAACTGTTGCTTGCAATACCAGAAAGGACAGAATTGGTCTTTATTCATTGTCAAAATCGGTAAAAAGCAGAAGCAGCATGTGTATATACATTCAGTAGCTAGCGTAGCATAGAAGTGCTAACGCTGGTTAATGATGTGCTAACGTACTCTGCTAATGTTAGCTCCACATGTTTTTTGTTAGAAATGAACATTTTAGAAACGTACATCTGCTTACAACCTCTCCGGTAACGTTTAACCGAGACTCCAAATCCACTAAACCAACCTGTAGATCATCTGAAGCGATTACATGAGAGTCTATGGAGCAGAAACGGATAGTAGTAGTTGGACCCTGGTCAGAACTGGCTTATGCTACGCTATGACTGGCCAGCCTGCGTTAGAGGGCGGGACTTAGCGAAAGGTCCATTGTAGATCAGAATATATTTAAGCGTAATTAAACGATGATTTAATTATTCCAAACTTTATTGGACTCCCTATAACAGTGCGTATTATAAACTTAATTTCACCTCTCACTTCTTGTTCCCTTGGACGACATGACACTGTGTGTGGTCATGAGATTATGTGGTCGCCATGTTTTTCTCCTCACACACGTTCCTCGTCGTCTTCAGGTGCCACAACTCAACAGGGGACCTGAAGCGCCTTGACTCCCCTCTCCCCCTGTCCCCCTCCGCTTCCTCTCAACCCGGCGACGCTCAGCCTCAGGGCTTCCGCCGACGGGCCAGCACCTTCAGCCACCCTCCCACCCCTTCCTCAGCAGAGAGCTCGCCGCTGCACGCACTGACTCGCACACCGCAGGACCCCGCTGCAGCCAGCAAGCCCAAGCTCGTACGACACTACTCCGTCAGCACCGACACACCACACCAGAGCAAGTAAGGAGAGCGTTTCTGGTTTCAATCTCTAATTTTTTACATTCCCAATGACACGTGTTGCTACATGTCGCACATTAATCACGTCCAGTACGCTAGAAATGTCTCAGATGTGAAGGGGCCGCCCATCTCTCTGCCGTGACATATTAAGTTGAGCCGGAGAACAATGAGAGAGGATTGGTTGCAGTTGCATTATGTTTACAACTTGTATCCTCTTCCTGGGTCAACGACTGAAGCACTTAGTTTCAAACCCCTCGTGTAACTGGTGACGATCAGGAATGAGCCTGTGACGGCAGTCTCACGGGTGGTTGAACGCATGTTCAGTGGAGCGTGTCATCCCCTGGTTTCCTCTGTCAGCAGGTGCAGCTGTGTCAAAGGGAAACAAGACGGTGTAGATCATCTATAAAGAGCTACATATACAGCCGGCTTAATGCACAACGTAGTTGAGTTCCTGTCAGTAAAAGAAAAATCTTGGCTGTTGACGTTAATTCCTCTGCACTTGAAAAACTCCTCTCCCTTGTCTGTCTGTGCGATAAACCTCTTGACATTAAATCAAACTCGCACTACTTTTTGGTTATTCTGAGAAAGAAAATAATCCATGTAATGTGGATAGGATGATGAAGCAGGTGGGAGCGTTTCAATTAAGAAACTCCACCAATTTTACACATCAAAGTCTGTTACCAGGTGTTGGGGAGTACTACTGCGTACGTGAAAAAGATGTATAAAGCCATAGAAATAGAATTGGAGTAGAACGGACATTGAACTGTTTTCCGTGGATGTTTGACTGGTACGAGGGCTCGCCGGGAAGAGAGCAGAGGCTGCTACGGACATGGCTGCCTTGTTAGCTAGGTAGCTTGACCGTGGCCCATTTTCTTTAACCAATGTAGCATTAAAGCATGCCCGAATTAGCTAGCAAGCTTACTAGCATACCGCTGGCTAGTAAGCAAGCTAGCTTGCTAATTCCATCAAACTTTGATGCTACACTGGTTACAAAAGATGAGCTGAACAAAGTGTGTTTACTACATTGTGATTAGAGTGTGTGGATGAAGCGGTGCGCTGTTACACTCTTTTACTCTGGCTCTCTACGCTTTGCAACGTTACTACTCCACTGCTCTTTTTAGTCGTTACTGCAAAACCTCATCTCAGTGAGTCTGCAACTTGCCGTAAGTCGGTTTAGTTCATACGGAAGTTAGCCGGCTACAATGGCAGCGGTACACATAAAAAATGGCCGCCGATACATTGATTTGAATTGGAATGTCCTTTCTTCTCCTGTTCTGTTTCTATCACTACAGCCTTTTGTGGCTCCAGAGGGAGCTGTGTGATCTCTGATCTTCAGTCATTTGTCTGGTCTGGAGTTTCAAATGAAAAGAAATCTGGGGTTGTGTCGACAGAAAGACCTAAAGGTTACCAGTCTGTAGCCTGCTCCTCACCTCTGCTGGAGGCTACATTAGCCTCTTCTAGCATAGCATGTCGAGGTTGAATTGTGGGTAATGCAGGCGGCAGGTTTTGACAAGTAAGAATAACTCGTGAAACAAAACCGACGGTATCTCTGGTTCTGCTGTATTCTTTTAATGACACCCAGGTAGAAGAGCCTGATGTGCTTTCCGAATATTGAATGGCTTCCGTTATGTTTGTAATGTTGCCGTCTAAGGAAAAGACGAGATTAAAATATTTTTACCCCTCTTCCTGCACTCGCACCGTTTCTCAGACATCTCCCAACCGACTCCGCCCTTCCTCCTGTTCCTCCCTGCCCTTCATCTCCCTCTCTTCTCCTCCCTCATCATCCTTCCTCACCGTCTAGTGGAGCGCAGCTCAATAAAAGACAGTAAGAATCCTGCGCTGGTTTTCAGTTTAACTCATGCATTTCTCTCAAGGCCTGTGTCTCTCTTTGTGTGAATGGAGCTTTGCGTTTCTCTTTTCATCTGTTTCCTGCCTCCTTTTTTTCACCTCCATCTCAGTCCTCTGGGTGGTCTGCGCGCTCGTCTCCCCTCCTCCGCCTCTGTCCCTAATTTTCTGAAATTTACATTTCTGGCCCCTGTCCAAGAGTATGACTGTCCTGATGTCCCAAAGAGCAGGTACACACACACACACACACACACACACACACTAAGTAGTCACGTCCATTTCAGTGTGTCCAGCGCAGTCATAATCTGTGCTCCTTGTTCCACGCATCACTTAAGCTGATTTTATGTATATTTTTGGATATGTGTGTATATGAATGTGTGTGTACACAGTTTATGGTATAAACTAGGAGGACATATTCTGTAACTATTCGTGTGTGCGTGTTTGTGTTTCAGTGATGTAGCAGCTCTGTCTGCAGCGAGTGCAGCATGTGGCGTAGGGGAAAGCCCTCTGCGCAGCCACCGCCACTCGTGGAGGCAGCAGATCTTCCTACGGGTCGCCACACCGCAGAAGAACACAGACACCAATGGTAAGAATGGACACAGTCACTGATTGACTTAACTCTATGCAAGGACTAACGAGTGGTAGTAGAAGTTGACATTATCCGTCCATGTCTTTCCTATCAGCCGTAAAGAAAGTAGAAAGTCGTTTGGCCAATTTCTGGTTTGTCTCCTTTTGAGTTGAAATGAAGGCCCTCTCGGAGGCAAAGATTATTCCTTATAATAGTAACAGTTTCATTGGATTAAAACTGCTGACTCAGTCCCTACACAGTATTTAACAACTTGTCCAAGAAGGCGATCATGCTGCCGTATCGTTTAAATACACCCAATGCTTATGTTTAATGCACAAAATCTAGAGCACACTGGAGAGAAAACCGTGGTTGTTGGTTCACTAAGGATGTGTCGCAACTCTTTTAGACACTGAAGAGGAAGGTAAGGTTTGTCCATCGTAACAATGGGGCCACACGGAGGTCCTGTGTTGCGACTTACGCGCAGGAAAGAGGGGCGTAACACAGGTTGTCTCACAGGGTAAAGGAAGCATGAGATCGACCTGTGGATTCACACGTTACCAGTCTTTTCAGGGTTTGTTTTTATCCTGCAATCACAGTCAAATTATTCAGAGGACAAGATACCGCCTCAAATATACAATTCAACTATTCAGCAACAAGAAGTTTGAGAAAGAGCTTTGTAGAAAAAATATATTTTCAAGTTCTACAAATTGGGTCAATACATTACTAATAATTATTTTGTGCCTACATACCGTAGATTATTGAGCTTTTTAAGATTCTGGCGATACGATACGTATCTCAATACAGAGGTAATGATTCAACGTATTGCGATATATTGCAATACATATATATATATATATATATATATACACAGTATATGTGTATATATTTATTTATATATTTTATATATATATATACATAACATTTTTTTTTTAAGAATCGATACAGTATCACAAAACATAATATCACAATACTCAAGTGTATAGATATTTTCTTACAACCCAAGTAGATCATAATATTTGCTTTTCAGACAGAATTGGCTCAAATCCTGAATTCTCCATATTATTTTTAACTTGACAAATTTTGGAGATAATTAAGCAATTTAAACATTATTCATTCTGCTCAGGAACAAAATCTGACACTGGCACGCGTCAAAGAGAGTTTGATGCAGGGAACCATTCTGCGATGTATTTAAATTCTGCACATATTTGGCTCAATGTCAAACAGTACGCCGCGTGTCTCTCTTGGATCTCTTGGCAGACAGAAACAGAAATACCTGCTTTGTGCAGTTGAAATTACTTTGGATTACTTTGCACGCCTCAGTTGTAAAACTTCAACATGTCTTCTTCCAAGGAAGAAGGCAGCTCCAGGTCCAGACAGTTGCTCACATGCGCACAGGCACGCCTAGTATCCTAAAGAAACAGAGCATGAGCTAGACCCGTGTGCTCTCTTTTATAACGGCTATTTTAGGACCCGACCAGGCGGCAACCTCCGGTTCTGCCGAGTGAAGCCAATGCACTCGATACACTGGTATTCCTTTCCATTGACACATTTTTGATTTTGGTGTGCTGTGTGATTTTATTCACTGAGAAGTGCCAACCAAACCAAACCGCTGGTTTTGGCCAGTATGGTACGCGCTGCTAATTGATTTTCCTCTTGACAGCCCAGTCTAGAAGTGCATTAAACACATATTATTATTATGAAGTAGACGTAAATAATTTAAATCATTTTTCTGCTGTGTTCCTGAGAATTTTGTCCTCGATACTCAAGAAAACTTGGTTTGTCAATTACGTTCGGTTGCTGCGAGAAAAAGTATTAAAATATATAAAGCATGCAGCATGGCCGGAGAGGCCAATGCCGTTCTCAACGAAGCTGGCGTTCCTCTCAGGGCCCGATCACACCGAGACGCGTTGCAACAGGAGCGGACGCTTCAGAAACGCCCTTTGTCAAAGCAGGGAGGGGGGGGGGCAAAAACAGCTGATGAGCAGCTTACTCGATTTGATTGGCTGCCTGGGCCAAGTGTGACATTGACAACCGGTGCGACTCCGCACCTGGCGCTGAAAAGTTGAGAAAATGTCCATTTTATTGGTGTCTAAAAAACATGTAAAATATGCGAGTGAAAGAATTAAATTAAGACGCGTCTGTCTTGAGATTTACAGCCCTGTCAGATATTTCAGAGGTGTGAAGGATTCATGTAGAGAGTGAATTATTGCTCGCCGGTCATCTCAGTCAATGTCGACACAAAAGGGTGTGTGTGTGTCTGTGCAGACGTGGGAATCATGCATGTGCTTGCATGTCTTCATATCCTGTGTTTTGTAATTGTGTGTGTGTGTGTGTGTGTGTGTGTGTGTGTGTGTGTGTGTGTGTGTGTGTGTGTGTGTGTGTGTGTGTGTGTGTGTGTGTGTGTGTGTGTGTGTGTGTGTGTGTGTGTGTGTGTGTGTGTGTGTGTGTGTGTGTGTGTGTGTGTGTGTGTGTGTGTGTGTGTGTGTGTGACACAAGTGTTGACAGTGTCAATAGTTGGGTTGGTCACACTGTAGCTCCACTATAATTTATGTTTAAGAAAACAGACATGTCCATACATTTACCTTTTACGTTAGCAAAAGAAAGGAATTTCTTCATTACACTTAAAGGTGTTTATATTTAGTGTTTGAAGAAATGTTTTTGAGTCTTGTAAACTCTTTAGTCAGCTTATAGCATTTGAGTTTGTTTCAGTGGCATGCATTAAACTCCGGCTTGAAGTTGATTAGGGGTGCTACCAAAGATTTGTTTTATAAGACGTCCGTAAATAAAGGTCCAGCATGACGTCCTCGAATGTCTTGTCTCTGAATCCCTCACATTTGAGAAGCTGTTTTTTTCTTAACATTTGGCATAATCCAGGGGTTCTCAATGTTTTCTAATTTAAAGAGACAGTTCACCCCAAAATCCCAAAAAACTATTTTGACCTCTTACCTGTAGTGCTATTTATCAATCTAGATTGTTCTGGTAAAACTTCTTTATGGCATATAGTGTCGACCCCCCTAAACTAGACAAATCTACGTGGGTCTCTAAGGGTGAAGTGTCTTTGTGTGAGTGTCATGGACTCTCTAAATTGGCACATTACATCATTTTACAGTAAAGCACCAACAATTCAGACAGCAGCTGTCTCAGTGTCCCTGCAAACCGTCTTCTATTCAAAACTCCCCTTTTGCATAGAAACACAGCGAGGCAGGTTTAATAGAATGTCAACTACTATCGCCAGAGTAAACACACGGGGGGGGGGGATAAGGAGTCCGGGAAAATAAATCCCCCCCGCTGTTCTCGAGAGTCAACTGGCATTGACCCTGAAACCTAAACAACGGCACATTCTGCCGTAATGTTGTCATGCACGCCACAACAACAACAATAAGGGTGTTTTCATGGAAGTCCTGCGATGCCAGAGCTACTTGGAATAGGACTGACTGGTGTAGTTGACAATGCAGGTGTGACTTCTTCCCCGGTAAATGAGGGAAAGTACAAAAACACAGCATAAGAAAAATAATAATGACTTTGAAGTACTAATTTAATTATTTTTTCAAAAGCAGCTGTACAAATTATTGATATTAATCTCACTAAAATGATATCATCATATGTTTGTTAGCCACTATGTGTAGAACGCCACACAGTTTCTAGCCTCTTTGTCTTATGCTACCACTGGGGGGTGCCAAAGTGTGATGTTTCCAGATTCTGAGCACACAGCCGCAAACATTTCCATACGGTTCAATTAACACCTCTGAGGCAGTCGCAACAACTGTGTATTGAAAACCTTCACAGTGGTGGCGTTGGATTAGTGGATTAGTGTCCGTGCACATGCATGTTGGAGTCTTCATGAATGCAACAGGAATGTGGGACTAGTGTGACCTTTTCATCCACCCTCCCCACTCACCGTGCTGCTCATGAGGGATTAGCGAGCTTCAGGGCCCCGTTTCCCTTTCAAACCAAAACGGCCGAACATCAAGCGGGACGTTTCTCCTCACCGTTAATTACATCTGCACCTGACTTTTATTTTAAAAGTCGACCGCCTCGAGGTGAAGGAGACGCGGTGCTCTTAGCGGCTCAGCTTGATGGGCTTTTTTGCTGGCCGAATGCAGCGCTCCAGAGTTGGGTCGAGTCGGGCGTGGATTTATATGGGGGTGTGTGCTTACATGCATGAGGTCATGGGTGTGTCGAGTTTGTGTGTGTGTGTTGGAAGGGATGACGGTGTCTCAAGGTCATGTTGACAGTCCACACACAGACAGCGCCAGAGGAAAGCGCCAGCCGTGTTGACCTACTTTGCATATATTGTGTGTGTGTTCAGGGACATGGGTCTGGTGAAATGTTTGCTCAGGGAGTGGATCATGCCACTTTATGCAAGAGTGTGTGTGTGTGTGTGGTTATTTTGGCATTAAGACGTGGTTTTGCATTAAGTTTAGGCGCACACAGTACGGTAGCTCTTATGGCTACAGTTAGGGTAAGGGGCTAGAGGGTTAAAGTAAGTAGTCCACGAGGATCACAGGAGAAGTTTGTGCGTGTTTGCAAGTGTGTGTGTGTGCGTACACTTTTCACACCTCGAAGCTGACTCTTCAGCCGTGTTCTATTCAAGCAGGACAGGAGTCTGTTTGTCTAACAAATACACAAGTCTCTCAAGAGAGTCGCCGTGTGTGTGTGTGTGTGTATGTGTGTGTGTGTCACACTTATAACATAAGAGCCATATGTTTGTATAACTACTTTGCTGTTGTTTCAGCACGTCTTGGAACGTCACCCCGATACAGAGACAAAGGCACACATGAACGTTAACCCCACCCGGCCCAGAGAACACTATTGTGTGTGTGTGTGTGTGTGTGTGTGTGTGTGTGTGTGTGTGTGTGTGTGTGTGTGTGTGTGTGTGTGTGTGTGTGTGTGTGTGTGTGTGTGTGTGTGTGTGTGTGTGTGTGTGTGTGTGTGTGTGTGTGTGTGTGTGTGTGTGTGTGTGTGTGTGTGTGTGTGTGTGTGTGTGTGTGTGTGTGTGCACTTATCTTACTTTCTAGTTTTCCTCAGAATAGCTCTTTGGAAAGATAAGCATCAAATTGACATACCTAAGCAAAGCTTGTGTGTGTGTGTGTGTGTGAGTGGGGGGTGCATGTAATCAAACTGAATCTTGATGTTCCTATGAAGTGAAACAGAAGTGCTGGATAGTTGTTATGTCCTTCCTCTAAACAACACAGTATTTTGAGGTTTTGGGATCCACCCTGTACTTTGGGGTGGAGTCACACAAACACTTTTTTTTTTACTTTACACTTTGTGTGCGACACACCCGACTGTGTCGAATACATCTGTGTTGATCATTTTGTTTTGCACAGGTGTTGCAAATTGTACTGACTTGTTTTTTTTTTTTTTTTAACTGAGGTCCAATGAATGAAGTAAAAAAATAAAAAATGTCCCATGATGATTAAAACTTATTCAAACTTTTTAAAACTATTATTTATTATTTATTTATCTTTTGTTCATTCTTTGCTGTGCATGCAGTGGACGCCTAATGTATCGTGATCTGACGTGTCTTTCAGAGAGGGGGGACCCCTGTCTGGAGGGGGGCCGGCTGTGCGCTGGCCAGGTGGGAGTTGGAGGGAGCGGGGACTCGTCCATACGGGCGGTGCTCGAAGAGAGGACGAGACGGAGCAAAGAGGAGCTGAGGGAGCTCTGGAGGAAGGCCATCCTGCAGCAGATCCTGCTGCAGAGGATGGAGAGGGAGAACCAGAAGCTACAGGGTGAGTGATTGAAACACAAGCCACTATCATTGAGGTCATAGAATCGCTCTACATTTCTTTGCTGCCTGTTCCTGCAAAGTTGGATTGCATTTGTTATTTTATTTAGCGTTGTTTGCATCACTCACTTGGTAACGCTGGTTGAATTAAATGCCGAGTTGGTTTCTCCAGAAGCTGCAGAGCAAGATAAAGAAGTCGCCTCTTTCTTTAATTCGTCTCTGGCAACATGCCTCTCCAGATGTGAACAGACACACAGGTTAGGCGATCAAGTGCACACTTGTTTCTTTTAATATCTTCTTTTAATATCCCCCATCGCGAATGAAGAGGTTGTATAACACATTTTCGCTGGTAGGCATATGTTAGCCAAGTGCGACGCCTCTTTCCTGACCCAGTTGGCATGCATCGACACACACACACACCTAGTTGCGCGCCTCACCCCCTAACTACCTGTGCTGTATGCAAATCATGACTCCATCACGCAAGTAGAAGTAATTGCCTGTATAACGGTGTGGACGGAGAGAATGTGGGTCAATAATGCTGAAATAAAAACATGTCCGGGCAGCGACCTCACACCCTCTGCGTGGATGCAACGTACACATCTGCAGCGTGTGGCAGTTTTCTCTGGCGTCCATTAGTTTAACATTGTTTTATTCCTCCCTCCACCTTTCCATCCGTTATTCGACCGGGTGGAGCTCCATTCCTTCTGTTTATCTCTCACACTGCTGCCTGTTTTATGGGTCAACTGTGTGTGTGTGTGTGTGTGTGTGTCTTTGTCAGCTCCAGGGTGGGGTATCCTATGTTGTTGTGTGTTATCATGGGCGGGGTGTTCCGGGGGAGAAATGGAGAGCGGGCAGACTGAGTCCTGATGGACCAGACTGTCGCCCGCTCCAGATAAGGCAGACAGCAGAGCCACGGCCGCCCCAGCAGCATCTATTCTTACCCTGGGTGTGTCAACTGTCTGCTCTGTCCAACTTTTCCTTTTTTTTTTTTTATTATTATCCAGACTACGCCCTCCAGGTCACTCCCGCTACTTCTCTGTCTTTGATTGCTGAGGCCATGATACACAGCATTTCATAAAAAAAGTTTACAAACCTTGAGATGTTTTTAATTTTGTCTTGTGCCCGATTTGTTTCAAAATGTGTTTGATCCTGGATTTTAATGCCAGCTCTATGCATAGCAGTCCACTTTTGCGAGGCACTGAATTGACTCAATTCGTTCATTCAAGCTGTGGTATTTGCCTCAGTTCATGTTTTGCAAAAATGTTGCTGATGCAAAATCTGCACTTGCCGAATGGGCTCACTAGCTGGCGCGTGGTCATAGAACATGAGGATGTTTGATTCGTGTCTCTGAGGTGTCCGAAGGGGGGGGGGGGGGGGTCATAGTAGCTTACTTTATTGGTGAGAATTGCAAATCTGCAATAATTGACGAGATCTTTCATAAAAGAACACAAACAAAGGTTTTCTATTTGAAAACCCTCTGTTGTTAATCGGCCCCCGGTCATTCGACCGTGACCCAGAGAGCGGCCGGCTGCTGTAACCCAACATCCAGCATGCGTCGCACACAGCTGAAGACTGCGTCCCGGCCTTCAGTCGGTAGCCTGGGAAGGCGTCCATGCGCGTTAGAACAGGAAACGGACTGCTGTCTCTTTCCTCTCCCGTAGCGATGATGTCACCCACAGCTGGTCAGCGGGTGGACACCACGGATGAGTGTGAAAGGGTGGAGAGAGAATCCACAACTGGGAAGGGAGGGAGAGGGAGAGAGTGTGGCCGACGGACGAGACAAACGGGGGATTGGATGAGAAGAAAGAGTTCAGAGTGCAGGCAGAAAAGAGAAGAGACGAAGGGCTGTGGGTTGAGAGATTAGGGAGGAAAGAGAGGAAGGGTGTTGTCAGAGAGAGAGGAACAGGCGAGGGGCGCTGGGCGTGCCCTCACCTTCTTTGATCGCTGGTGTCAACATGTTGCAACGGAATTCACAGTTTGTGTCTCTCTGTGTAGACACATCTGTTCAGATGTGTTCATCTGAAAGCCACAAATTAGATTGGGTAAAAAACCGTCTTATTGTAACACAGCAGGGGGACGTGTTCTCATAATCATCTCATGTGCTCTGTCAAAGGGTTTAAGATGTTCCTTGATTTTCTCCATTTGTCATTTTCAAACATCCAAATTTGATTGGATTTAATAAAAACTGGTCCGTTACCCTCTCAGCCCCAAACTGGAGACACGATCAGCAGCTAGCTGGTGAACACAATGGAGGATTTAGCAGCTAAAGAGAAAGATATTTCCCTCAGCAGTTGGTGGAGACCAAAAACCGAGCTAAAAGATCGGGAATATTGTCCAGCTGGCCCAGAAACAAGACTCCAAATAAAAGATAAACGCTCTGCAACTGCTGGATGTTTGCTAACAAGTTTGATACAACAACTTAAAAGGTGATGGTGTAAATGCTGTGTTCACAGCTTCGTTGCCCTGAAGACAACTGAAGATGAACACCGGCTTAAGCGCCCCTGCCGCAGTTATTTCTCACACATTAACCGCTTGAGCGGTTTGCTCTCAACATTTCCCAAACCCTTTTTTTGATTCAGTACCACAAGTCTAAAACATCCTGCGCACATCTGGTCTTTTGTGCTAGTTTCAGTCACTAGATGATGACAGCCTCACTCGTGAAATGTGTGTGGCTTGGTCCGTTTAGAAATCTGTCACTGTTTTTATAGTTCTGACAAAGTGTGTGTGGAAGTTTGTCCGAGTAATGTAGGAAAGTGATCGAGTGCAGGAAACAAAAAGGACAAAACGTACAAGGCTTAGTGCTTTGAGAAGAGAGATGCGCGCACACACACACACACACACACACACACACACACGGCGCATCGTTGACGCGCATCCTCTGTGTTTTCTCCGTTCGCAGCCTCAGAGAGCGATCTGCAGAACAAGCGCCTGAAGCTGGACTACGAGGAAATCACCTCGTGTCTGAAGGAGGTCACTGTGGTCTGGGAGAAGATGCTGGGAACTCCTGCGAGGGCAAAGGTCAAGTTTGACACGGAGACCATCCACGCTTCTGTTGCACAAGGTACACGTCTGGCTCCGCAGATACATATATCGGTGCTTCTTGGAGATGTTTGTTCCCCAAGTATTAGCTAATATTGACCAAAGCTATATGTATAAAGCCCCAAAACTGAATATATGTACTGTAACGTTTCTCCTTATCAACAGCAAAACAAAAGAGCATAAAAGTGTTTTTACTTCAACATTTGTGCACAGTAAAGTCAGTGTGTATTTTAGTGTTTTCTCGCTGTCGAGGCTCTCTCCTCTGTGCGTGTTCACGTGTCAGCAGGTTCTGCACAGAGCACAGCAAGGTTATCTCCTCAGCCCCGCGGTCTCAAACGCAACAGGGGAGATCAAAAGTTCAGAGAGCTCACGTGCACACAGAAAAGCCTACTGGCGAATGAAACGCTGCCTTAGAGCTCAAGTAGCCTCGAGAGCTAGATTATGACGCAAGATGATTACATATCACCTTGAGCCGGCGGTCATGCTGCTGAGAGTTTGATGGTTGTACTCGGACTCTTTCTGTTAATAAACACATTATGTCTGTTATTTCCTTTTTACAAACACCAAAGTGTTAAAGTAAGTCTGTGGGATTAAAATGATGTAGTATATGTAGAAATATTTGTTTTAAATATTTTACTTTACTATTGCATTTAGAATGTTTGCATACAGCTCTGTATTTGTATGCGTTTCCTACGATCAAGCCTTCTACACTCGAGGGGAAATACAGAAGAACACTGTTTCCCCTCAATGTTTAGAAACTGCTTTTTGGCTGACGGGTGTTTTTTACAGATAAGATAAGAGTAGCCTCTAAATTTCACCACGTGTTCAAGTCGCCTCATGATTTGCATACTACTGGTTAACGTGCTATTCCACCTTTGTGTCTTTGTCGTCTCCGACAGGCGTCCCGAGGCTGCACCGGGGCGAGATCTGGAAGTTTCTGTCCGAACAATACCTGCTCAGGCAGACGGTCCCGTCCCGACCGCCCGCCAATCACACTCCGTACAAAGAGCTGCTAAAACAGCTGACCACGCAGCAGCACGCCATCCTCATAGATCTGGGTAAATGGATGCACAGTACCATGAGCACAATTCTTTAGATTTTCTACAGGTCTTGAAATCTTTTAAATTCAATTCATGCATATTTTTCCTTGCCAGCTACGAGCTGTAGCTGTGTTTTGTATCCGCTTGCGGGTTGTCGGGAGACATTATACATCTATTAACTGCTAGCTACAGCTGCTGGGAAGCTCATCGACTCATAATGGGTTGATTTTAACAAAAATGTACTTAACTTAAATTATTATTTATCTGGTTAATCCATCCTTCAATATCGTATCTGGGTCTGTTACTAGAAATTGTTATTTAAGGCTGGGAAGTACTGACAAATAGGCGATGTACATGTCAATAAATGTATGTACTTGCGGTGAAACTCCGCACTGAGTACACTGTAATGTCTCAAACCTCACGCTTTCACCCTCAACACCTCCCACCCAAACCCCCCCCACACACACACACACCCACCCACACACACACAGTACCTACACCTCACCCACATAACACCCACATACATACACACACACAGTACCTACACCTCACCCACATAACACCCACATACATACACACACACAGTACCTACACCTCACCCACATAACACACACACACACACAGTACCTACACTTCACCCACATAACACCCACATACATACACACACACACACAGTACCTACACCTCCCCCACATACATACACATCCACCCACACATCCATCCCTGTAGCACCTAACCTCCCCTGTGTTTAGCTGTTCACCGTCTTTCATCCTGTTATGTCATGTTACTCACTCTACATCAGGCGGGGACGGAGGTGACTGTCAACGTGGCCACTTAACAAAGACTGTGGTATGAAAGCATGTCAACATGCAAATACGCAGTTTAAACTGACCTAACATGAGGTAACAACATAAGTTGGGCAAGAGAAAGAAGAATTCCAGCTTGTAAAGTTCAGCGCTCCCACACCTTTTCCCTCCAGGCAGGGGAGGGAGCTGTGGCATTATGTTCATAAAGCCCCTACAGCGCATTCCGCGCATACGCACTAACGCACGGTATCACTGTCTTCTCCAAAAGCCTCACTGTCACACGCTGCAAGTCGAGTTGTGCTCAGTACCGAATTACACACCTGCCTATTACCAGCCCGGCCTCCCTTAGAATGTTCTTTTTCACAGATCCCGGGTCATTATGTTGTCCTACCATATGTAACCTTTCTGAAGGAGGGTACACGGGTATTCGCTTTAAAGCGGGGCGGTTTCATTTGTGAGCATGACGACTCTGAATGGGCCGACACGCGCTCACGCGCGGGAAGTCTAGCATCCCACTCAGACACACCCTCAGGTTCTTTCCATTCAGACAAATGTCAAAGAAATCCAATCTATTAAAACGGCTTCATCAGGTCGATCGCAGACATCAAGATGGGCCAGTTTGTCTGGTGCAGCAATTTCATACTAAATATAAACAGTGCAGAGAGTTTAGGCAAGATGGATCATATCTCACTCTTTTTCTCTCTTCCATCCCAGGTCGCACTTTTCCCACTCATCCGTATTTCCAAGCACAGCTGGGGGCAGGACAGCTGTCTCTGTATAATCTACTGAAAGCCTACTCACTGCTGGACCCAGAGGTACCGTTTCATTCTTCTTTTGGGTGTCTCTATCTCTCTCTCTCTATATATATATAGCTCTGTGTCTCTCTCTCTCTCTCTCTCTCTCTCTCTCTCTCTTGATGGACTAAATGGAACTGTCAACTGTCTTTATTTGGCTTAAGCCCTTTTCCCCTTCCTTGTCTGTGTGGACGTCAAGTTTGTTATCGTTGCAATTGCAGGTGGGCTACTGCCAGGGCCTGTCCTTCATTGCGGGAGTGCTGCTGTTACACATGGAGGAGGAGGACGCCTTCTACATGCTCAAATTTCTCATGTATGACGTGGGGCTCCGCAAACAGTACAGGCCTGACATGATTATCCTGCAGGTGAAATGGACACGCACACACACACACACACAGAGCCTCTTTGTCCCACATATATAGGACACTTACAGAATCTGTCAGTGTCTCCTACACACCTTAATCTCTAGAGAGGACTGCAGGTCTTTTTTTTTTGTCCATTATCAATCAGTCTATTCATCTCACATTTTACTATATATATATGGAATTGAATGCATATCAATAGGTTTAGTTTTGTGTGAAACCGCTCAGTGAACTTCATCTCTCGTCTCGCACAATGTACGTCTGGCAATCTAACTTAGCTCTGTTCCGTACACAAATGTTCGTGTGAGTGTCACAAAACACAGTCGTCTTACCTCCAACAAGAGACGTCAATTGCGCGACTTTTGGGGGTCTTAATTTCCAACGTTTTATGCCAGACTGCGACTTTCTCGACTTGCAAAATGATCTTTGAAATTGAGACATCATACGTGTAATTCATGGCACAATTCAAACGTGATCAAAAAATTATTTGTCTCTCTCTGTTGACTACCGTACATATATTTTCCAAAATAAGGTTCTATGGTGATCTACCTAAAGGGGCGGGGCTTTAACTTTCTATAGATTCCCATGGTGTAGCTTTTATATCACCCTTTGATAGAACGGCTATTGTGATAACGAGCGACTGTGAGATGTTTCTTTATTGAAAAGAGACATTTGCTGTGTAGTCTTTACGTCCTTAAACGACGCCTAGTTCAATTGTTGAGCCTGTGAATCGGCTCCAAATCTCTGCCTTAACAAATAAACCACGCACAAAATAATAAAAGCACAACCTGCGCATGATGTACACTCAACCGCACCAACCAAAAAAAACAATCTTTGGTATGTTGTTCCCATCAGATTCAGATGTACCAGCTGTCGCGGCTGCTCCACGACTACCACAGGGACCTCTACAGCCACCTGGAGCAGCAGGAGATCGGACCCAGCCTGTACGCCACCCCCTGGTTCCTCACCGCCTTCGCCTCGCACTTCCCCCTCGGCTTCGTGGCCAGAGTCTTCGGTAAGCTGCCCTTGTGTGTGTATATATACTGTATATTGATTCTTTGGAATGAAATCCCCAAAAAGTGTGATGCATGTAAACACAGACGCATTTGAGATAAAGTCTTTGTTTGTCAGGTACAGGCAGTTGTTTTCCTCTAAGTGACCTTACATCATTTGTGTTGATACCATTACACCCACAGCTCTTTCGTATATGATTCATCTCTGTCTTTCACGTACACACACTCACCCTCATTCCTTCCTTACTGTCGTTTTCATGCCTAATTTCTTACACTGTGCTCAGTCAGTGAACCAGACTTTCTGGCTCCTCGCGCTCATCTGAGCATAGCGGGGTGTGTGTGTGTGTGTGTGTGTGTGTGTGTGTGTGTGTGTGACAGTGTGTGTGTGTGTGTGTGTGTGACAGTGTGTGTGTGTGAGAGACAGAGTGTGAGTGTGTGTGTGCGTGCGTTACAGTGAGAGGGCATCATCATAGCACTGTGAAGTCTTTGATATCATGTGCATGTGTGTCCTCAACTCCGCTCCCATTCCTTAATCTGTTGCATGATCTCATGCAATCCTGCCAAACCCTTACCCCACCCTGATGCATTCAAAGCACGCACACAAATTCACACACCTACTCGGTCTCTGGCCTATATTTATGTTTGTTTAAACCTTTTTTTAATTGACGTCAAAGCATCTATCATTGAAAACAACCCTTTAAGTCGCCAATCAACACGGTAAGCTGTGCTGTGAGTGTCTGTCATTATATACCGTCCTGTTGCGTAATTGAATCAAAAGAAGCTGTCAACCTCTTATTCCTCTTTGTCCTCTGTAACCTTTTGACTCCTCTTTGTCCTCTGTAACCTTTTGACTCCTCTTTGTCCTCTGTAACCTTTTGACTCCTCTTTGTCCTCTGTCAGATATGTTGTTCCTGCAGGGGTCAGAGGTCATCTTCAAGGTGGCTTTGAGCCTGCTGGGGAGCCACAAGCCTCTGATCCTGCAGCACGACAGCCTGGAGTCCATAGTGGACTTCATCAAGACCACACTGCCCAACCTGGGCCTGGTGCAGATGGAGAAAACCATCAACCAGGTCAGAGTACCAAACAGTCGGTAATGTGTGACCCAATCACAGGACTGCCTGACTGGTATACAGTGCAAAGTTCTGATGGTCCCAAACTTTTTTTATTATCAGGATTACAGTGAAGTTGCATTCAAACACTTCACTGTTCTTTTATATTTATTGTTATTGTTACCAAATCCCATGAAAATCCCAGAACCAATAATCTGTTGGTCCATCTCAATACTTTCCCTTTCATGTCTGTACTCAGACCCAAATCCATTTGCTTCCATTGAAAGCAAAATGTGCTGTGGTCGTTGTTATCCCACGACGGCCCGTCCCTCCTCCCACACGTGCTTCAGCTTTCCCTTCGTCCAGACCTCACACTCGACCTCATGCCGGCGTCTCTCCGTATCATAGCAACCAGACGCAACCAAAGCTCTCCAAAAGCTGACAAAAACGCTGCGACGCAACAAATGTTATATTGTACAACTTTTAAATGTTGAAGCATATTAATTGTTGAGGTTAACGGAGCCATAATTAAACCTTAATGTTTAAATGTATTGAGTTTAAAGATGTCTCTGTTTCCCTGTGATTGATTTGATATTGATTGTGAGGAATCATTACCACTCATCAGTGAACACACACACAGAAAGTCTCCTAATGTATCTATTAAATGCATAATATTCATTATTTAAAGGGAAACCGAGCAAATGTATTACTCGGCAAGAGTACATCATGAAAGTAGCCCTCCATATTACCCTCTAACCTTCAGGAAGCTCTGTCTCATGAAGCTATCACCAGACTTTACCTCCACGTCACATACAGCAGCGATGAATTTTCACACGTTAGTGGATCAGCGACTTGTCTGATCTCGTGCTCAAGAAGCTGGTGAACTCCCCTCAGGTCACTAAACCTGATCATATTTTTACAACTCGTGGTGGAGACAAAGTTGCTTTATGAATGTTATTCCGCTTGAGTGGCAACATTTGTCAATGTGATCCACGCCCTCTCCTTACATCAGCGGTGAGGGCAGCCGATGGGTGGAGTGCCACTGAAGGGATTCAACCTTCATGCGTCAGTGTTTGCGGTGAAGAAAAAGTACTGTGTGTCAACAAGTTCAGGCACACGACTCCAGCAACCAAACCGTCATGATCACACTACCTCCTGTATTGTTTTCATGAGGGAGACGCATGTAAAATGATTAATGTTTACACAGGGGAATACAGTATGACTCGTGGGGCGTTACGGGGCATTTGTGCTGCATTCGTGTAGTTTCGGAACAATCGCAAAAAGTAGTTCCCGACTGGGAAAGATTTGCGCCTTTCAGGCCGAAAAAACCACAACTCATAAACAGTAGAATACAACATGTCTTCTTTGTAGCGTCCATGTTGTTTCCACATTACGGCTTCAAGCTCATGAACACCCCAAAGTGGGAAGAACGACTTCCCAACTCGGGGAAAAAGGCGACCATCCGAGGAGCACCTGAATGCACCACTGTCTGTGCTCTCCGAGTGGCGAGGGTCATCCTAGTTCTTCTTATGAACTGCTTCTAATTCGTTCCGGTGTGTTTGTGTCCAGCACAGATCTGCATGTTTTTAGTCCGTGCCTGCTCTCTTTCAAAACTGTTCAGTCGGCCGACCGGTGGCAACGGTCAGCTTCTGCTACAGCTGACCGTCTGAGACCGAGCGCTGCAGGTTTTTGGAAAAATAGTGTCTTGCAAAAATCTCCCAACTAAAATGACAAAATGCGTTCCCGGACAGCAGGTCAAACGGATGTGACTTCTGTAACTCTGCTGGCATAACGCCGTGCGTGCGCATTTTTACTTCTTTAACACTCAAACTGTTCTAACTGTTGTCGATGAATTTAGTTGGAATTTTCTTCGGATTTAAAACAAAACTAATATTTTAAGTTTTTGTCAACATTCACAAATGATTCTGAGGCCCTTCCACCCTCATCCTAGCAACATATGTCACACACTACACACCAACTGAATACACAGAGTGTACTGCAACTACTGAAACAATAACATACTGGAAGAAACAACCATCATAGCGAGACGAAACTTATTTCAGTCCTTTCAGTAACCCTGATGAATATGATTTTACAAAAGTTAGTTGATTTGCTTATTGTGTAAAACAGACGCAGCACATGAGGAAATGTGTATCTGCTGCATCTGTCTCTGTCTCCTTCAAAGCAGCCCTACCCCCCGGATACGAAACATTTGATCTGTTTAATTTGATCTTTTAAAGCTGCACAGGCTGTAGCTGGAGGCGGGAGGAGAACAAAATGAAGCGATGAAGGTCGGGGTAGTGGTACCGGCAAGGACTTCAATCTCCTTTCACTCTTTTCACTGGCAAGAGTTTAAGATAGGTCAGGCATGTAGAGGGATGTTCTCAAGGTACTCTATAGTTAAGAAAGTATGCATTTACCAATGGATTTGCATGTAATAAGGGTTCTGAGTCATGCTCTAGCCTGCCGGTACCAATGGATTTGCATGTAATAGCAAAAAGGGTTTTGAGTCATGCTCTAGCCTGCCGGTACCCCCCACCCCCCCCCCCCCACACACTTATCCAGGTTGTCTATATGTTAACTGGGGTGTGACTCACAGTTTTTACCACAAAAATAACAAACAGGGAGTGTACTTACAGGATGTTTGGAGCCGCGTATGCACAACAGTCTCCATTGTTTGTTTTCTGTTATGCAACTATAATTTGTGATACCAAACGAAACACTTGAAGCTTCATAACTTCCTATCAGTCTTGTTGCAATGAGTTTGCTGAGATGTGAGTGCACGGTGATGTTGCCATAAGGAAGTGTGGAGAAAGAAATGCACACAGACGAGTTGGAACGCAGCGACAGGTCAGCCAAACTTATTTGGAAGAGAAAATGAAGACAAACACTTCCGCGTTATATTTACTGTAATAACACAGTAATAAACACCTTCTGTTCTTTCCATAGCTGTACAAAATAAGCTGGTTTGCGACTTTTGCTTCCTGAACAAAAAGTGTCCTTAAAAAGTAAAGTAAGCAATGAACAATGGTATCTGGAGTCCAGGGGCATGGCCAATGCTAACGAGAAGCGCTCTGAGGGCCTTTTTAATGTCGCACGGCTAACGCCAACGCATTTCATCTGAAAGACAAAACCCTGACAAAGACTTGAAGACAAAACACGTTTTTAAATCTTGTTAGCTTGTTTACAACCTGATTTTTGCAATTATTTTGGTGAATAAAACGGTATCACTAACGGAGAGATATGGTGGCCTAACTACAGTTATGTTTCAAGGAAATCATAACTCTTGCTGTTGTAATCTGTGTATCAACGACTAACACTGTGTTACCTTGAATTCTTGTAGAACGGGGAATCTGAAACCAAAGAAACATTTTGATGAATTGAAGTAAATGGAGGCTTTTTAAAACGCATCAACAGTCTTACATGTTTAATATAGTACGGTTTTAGCGATGCTTGTGTTTGGACAGTAGTGAGCCAGTTAAATGGTTATACTGCACGAGTTGTTGTGAGAGGATGTTTTATTATAGTTTTGCCCCCATTCACTTCAGTTCATCAGGACTTTTCTCAGTTTTCGGATTCCCCAGTAGTAAGTTTACAGACTTTTTAAAGTAAGACGCGGCGAGTAATTGATATGCAAATTATAATTTGTGGGGTGAAGTATTCCTTTAAACATCAGCGTTTAACAAAAAAAAGTTCTCGTGTTTCAAACATGATAACCCAACTCTGTCAGTGTAACCCGTCCAAAGTCCTTGAATATCTTATTCACATTATTTCAAAAGATGTAGATTGTATCCTAAATTTAAGCTGCTTCATGAGGGTCGCCAAAAGGTAGTTTTTTAAATATTCTGTTAATGAAGTAATCTAACTACATGTTAGTGTTTGGGAGCACAGTCATTTTCTTCCAATAGATGCGTGTTCATTTTTTTATAGGAAAAAAAGCGTTTCTGAGCCGCTGAGGTTCACTGTAGATTCAGATGAGCCCAGATGTTCTCTTGGCTCACATACGCTTATGAAACAAAATGTTTTTGTGTTTCTGAATGCTCATTCAAGAAGGATACATGTCAGAGAGGGTTTACAATCTTCAAAATCCTGTGTTCATCAGGTGTGTCAGATGGACATGTCCAAGCAGCTCCAGGCCTACGAGGTGGAGTACCACGTCCTGCAGGACGAGCTGCTGGACACGCCCCCGACCCTCAACCAACAGCAGCGAGCCGCGCACCTGGAGAGGACCAATCAGAGCCTCCGGCAGCAGAACCTCGACCTGCTCGAGGAGCTGCAGGTAAACACAGAGACACACACAAATAGAACCGAGTTATCTCCTCCTTTACCTCCATGTCAACCATCACTCGCTCCCCCCAGGTGTCACACGCTCGCGTCTGCAGCCTGGAGAGCCGAGTGGAGGCCCTGGCCCAGTCCGAGGGCCGGCTGAGGGAGCAGGTTTCCGCGCTGGAGGGGGAGAAGGAGCAGCTAGCGAGCACCGTCGCACTTCTCCGGGACCTCCTCACCGGCCTCGGCATACACGCCGCCCCCGACGGACGTGCACTCCCGCCGCCCCCTGGAAGAAGCGCAAAGACGGAAGACAGCGAGGGGCTGGCTATCAGGACTGCAGACTCCCTTCTCCACCCTTTGGTTCTCCCAGAAGGCTCATAACCGCACCCCAATCATTTCCCAAATGGTTACGGTCGAGCGGAGGATGAGCCGTCCGTGGGAGGCCCAGGAGGAGACGGTCGTGGGAGGCCCAGGAGGAGACGGTCGTGAGAGACGTTAAGATGACTCCCTACCTCGACCGTTGTTCTCTCCCCGGCTCCAGAATGTTAATAAGAACTGTAAACTGGACCTAAAACAAAGAAAAATAAAGGATGGCACCCTTGAGTGTTTTATCCCAAAGTGCCCACTTCCCGCTCTCTAACAAATACAAATGAACATGTGATTCGAACAACAACCCCCAAAGGTAGCACTGTCCCACTGGGCCTCTGCTGTTTGCTCCTGTACTCGTATGTCTGTCCGCGTCGCTGAACGTCTGTCTCGTGTGTTTTATGCTCCTGTGTCGGATGCAACAAGGCTAACACAGCCAAAGAATGTCCTTATTATTATTATTATTATAAAACAAGCTTGAACAAAGATTCAGAGCCTGAAACGACACGTTTCTGATCGCGACTACACATAAGTAATACAAAGATGTTTCCAAAGAGAAAGTAGGGCGGCAACAAAGTGAGATGAAGGGGACGGGTGAAGAAATAAACTTCATGACAGTGTTTTTGTTTTCTATTATATAAGTTCAATAGACGTAAGCTAAATTATATCAAATCTTGGACGGTGGTGCTCATATTCAGAGGTCAAAGGTCAACCGTTTTCTGATTTCTCCTCCGTATTTATGTTCTTCCTCGGTTGCGTATCCTGATCCAGTACGTTTTAAGCTTTAGTCACGGTTGTGCGCAGGAGAAGTAACACAACACTTCTCATCTTTTTGCTCTTTGAACACACGTCGACCCGTCTGCGGCGAAAAGGAAACGGACGCCGTTTCAGCAACAAAACAAAAACTCTAGAACAGTAGCTCTGCCGTCCCCGGTGAGGGGGAAGTACAGACTTTTACACATCAATTGATTTCAATCGCTTCAAAACACACTTCTGTCTGAAGCTTCAAACGGGGAAACCTCCACTGTTGAGGCGATCTGTCAGCTACGAGTCATTTACTGTATTCAACACACTGAATTCCTTCGACCCCGAGGGGCAGCCTGGTGTGTTCCTGTCTAAATGTGTGTGTTGTGCCATTCACTGACAAATCTGTTGATTTACACTGTAAAGATATTAAGCTTTTACTCCTGACTCTGTCTTGCACATGCGTTTTGTTTTTAATTGATTGATGCTATTATTGTCATCCTGTACCTTAAAATACATTTCATATCCTTTCAGCACTTGCGTGTTCTGTCAACCTCTGTGCGAGTGTGTTTTGCCTGCACGCAGTTCGGACTCTCTCTCTGGGTGGGTGGGGGTGGGGGTGGTGTTGGACTGTTTTGAAGACAGTGTAGATTGTACCACCTTGCGTCCAAACACGCCAGTCGCTTTGATTGCTCTGGGCTTGATTTGAGGTTTCAAGCGTATGTGAAATATACCGTACACAGTATTTAAAGCACAGACATGCATTTGTGTCGAGGAACTCCTCCTATAGTCGAGGAACAAGGCTTGTCGGAACAAGTTGTGTCTCTGTTGGTGTGTTAAATGGGCTCGTTTTTCCAGGTAACGGTGACCTTTTGTTAAGTTATTTGGAAGACTGCGATTCCTCGAAGTCGGACTCAAAGTAACAGGAGAATATGATTGCACGGAGCTTTTTCTCCTCACATTCCTAAACGTGTTTGAGGAGCTGCGAGTACATCCAATTATCAAGCAGCTGGTCAGGGCGGAGCCGCCTGTATGTCAGGGTGTTTCTGTGTGAGTGCATGATCATAATTGACAAAAATAGCCGTGACGAAGAACATTACAGGACAGTTTTCTGTGCTTTGAAATATTAGTGACATTCAAAAATAGAAACATTTCCAAAAGTTGCTTGAAGAGTTTATCTCTTAACAAAAACCTCCCCGTTGACTAATTCCCATCCTGCTGTGTCCCGATTCTATACTTTTCTTTATAGTTTTGCGTTTTTACACTTGGTATACAAGCAAAACACAAAGCTTATTAATGCTTATATTAACAATAGATTAAAGGACTGCATGTAATGTGTAACAAGATGCTCATGGTGACAAAAAACAAGTTTTCACCAGACTGCAGTTTTTCTAGGCTCGTTGTTTTGGTCGTTACGGGCTGCAACTTTTTGGTCACGCTTTTATTCGTGCTGTTAAACGCTGCAGCTGTTTTTTTTTTTTGTAAAAGCACCGCTACATGCTCCAGCACCAAACGGCAGACAGACACAGTTAGCGAACAGCTGGTGAACATAGCGGAGAGTTTAGCGGCTAAAGAGCCAGATTATCCCCTCAAGAGTTGGTGGAGAGCAAAAAGAGAGTGAATATTAAACTTTGTACATTCACCAGTTGGCCAGAAACTTGATAATGTTGCTCTGTTCACTAGATCAACTTAAAAGTCTGGTTGCAAAAACCAAGATGGCGACGAGCAAAACGCATAGACTGCATATAAAAAGTCGTTGTAGTCGTTACCCATCAATTTGACTGCGACTTTGAAGCCTTGAGTTCGGCATTTTGTCCGTCTTCATATTGGTATTCTGCAACCAGTGAATGGAAGAGACCAGTGGCGGCTGGTCCATAGAGGGCGCTAGGGCGCCGCCCATCCTTGAGCTACAAATAATACAAAATAAAATAAATAATAATAATAATAAACTATACAAATTGACAATATTTGTGTTTTTGAAACATGGAATCACCCAGTAATATGTGTAAAATATGATATCTGCGGTAAATATATGCTTTTCCTGCACGTCCTCTCTGCCTGTCTGCAGGTCCTCTCTGCATGTGCACGTCTCAGCTGGCTGGGGCGCTGGAAAAACTGCCCCAAAGAGGCGGGTCTATAAAGCAGTTTAGCCAATGATGCTTTAATGCTGACTAAAGATATAAATGAGTGACATACAATTTAGCCAATCAGCGTCCTCAAATAGATTCAGCTTGGGGCAGATTTCATTCTGCCCCAAGCTGCGCGTTCTCGTCAGGACTAGTCTCTACAGGCGAGCGCCAGGGCGAGCACTGCTCCTCCAAGACCCGTTTGAGAGGAGAACTGAGAGGAGAAACTACTGAAAGAGCTGATCCCAGATCAGCCTGACCTCACAATCAGACAGCAGACTAGCAGGAAAGGGAAGGCAGTACATGAAGCTTCTCTAGTAGCTGTACACCAGACAGGTTTGGCTAACTTATTTAGCTTTTTAAAACAACGGGGGCAGATCCAGCATGGACAGTTAGGGAGTGAGGGACATGAAGCACCTGTCTGAGAAATGGATATATAGTTATATATAAATAATTATATATATATATATATGTGTGTGTGTGTGTGTGTGTTTTATATTATAGTGAATATTATTATATGATATATATATATATTATTATATTATACAGAATATTATATGATATATATATTATTATATTGTACAGAATATTATTATATGATATATATATTATATTATACTGAATTCCCTGTGAGGGTGACTAAAATAAGATGTCCTGACGTGTTTGTCAAAGTGTTATTTACTGTGTTTGATACCTTAATTTGTTTGCATTAAATCATTCTGGGATGTTTGCTGAAATTGATTGGATGTGGCACAGCCCTACCAAGAAAATTTTCCACCAGCCGCCACTGGAAGAGACCATATTTGGACTGCGGAGGCGTGACATAGAGACGCCGTATACGGCTCTGGGTCAGTCAGTCAGCACATCTTTTTCAAAGAAAAGCCAATGGCACATATATTCCCTCTTTGTACATTTCAACACCACTGTCTGTAAAAGTGTCTCTTTGTTTTAGCACCTATCTCTCTAAGCCCTCTCTACAATGCCAAGTCTGTTCTGATTGGCTTGCGAGGAAAATATGGTGCCCCTTAACACCTTTGTGTGGAGAAACTCAGATGGGGGGCAGTTTATTCTAATGAGCCTGCATTTGACAAAGGGAAGATGAGCCAAATCTGAATGGCTCGATGAATCACGTTTTCTGATCTAGGCAGCCCACAAAAAAAAAAACCTGGGTTGTCTTATTTGAGTTTTTGGGCTGGTAGTCACTCCAGATATCCAAACGTTTGTGCACAAGCACTGAAAAGGTTTCTCATAATATGTCCCATTTCATGTTTTGCAGGTGTGAGTTGTGCCTTCTTTTCCTCGAGGTACAGTGTGCAACACATTGGGGGTTAAAAGGTTCCATTTAACAGCACACTCCCAAGTGTTGTTTAGCAAAAGTGCTGCTTTGACCTGCCCCCGTGGGCGAGGCCAAGACTTTCTCCACAGCGATCAACAAAAGTATCACATTGTTAATATCCATAATTAGTGCTGTCAGCGAACTCTCGCGCCGATCACTCTGCTTTATAGACCGAGCTCAAGTCTTGATCCAAACCAAACACTCCGGCTGAATGGAGATTTCCATGAAACTGTGGCGACAAAGGGAGTCATGTTCTTGACGTAACGCCCAGGGGCCGGACACGCCCTGCTCCGCTAATGAGAACTCAGCGGGTAAATGACAGGCCACGCCCCTGCAGGTCGCCAAGCCCGGCTGAGGCTTGTTGCAGCTAATCTGTGATGATCACCTGGATGCTTATCTCGTACAACTCACAGGCACACACACGAGATGCTGCCCATCCCGTGTGTGTGCCTGTGTTTGAGGCTCAGTTATTAGGCTGTGTTATTGTGTGTGTGTGTGTGCACCTGCTGTGTCAGAGCTCCTATCGGGTTGAAAAGGGCACCGGCGTGGTGCAACGGCTCCTCGCGTGACTGCGGTTGAAACTCTGCATCTGTGGACAGATTTCCTTAAGTCTCCGGTTGAGTGAACCGAGAGGGAGCAGGATCCCCCGCCGTCTGAGAGTTCCGCCTACGCCGTGTGTAAACAGAGCGCATGTGTGCAGCGAGTGTGTCTACGTTAAAGTGTTTGTGTGTCTCTGTGTCTCTCTCTCTCTCTCTCTCTCTCTCTGCCGGCCCGAGCAGACTGCCAGGGCTTGTGCCGCTGCCCAGAGTTTTGTTTTGTTTGACTTGGCATCTGTTTACCGTTCCACACTCACCTCGGTGCCCTGCCCTGCATCGAGCTCCACCACATGCCCCGGATCCTCCTACAACCACGATCCAACACACTCTGAGTCCGCCTCAGAGAGGGAGACTCAAGCGGAGGATGTGATAATAACACATCGGTTGTACAGAAGTAGTTTGAGGGCAGTAGATGAGTGTGAAATCAGAGGTCATCGAGCTCTGTTCTCATTCTAGTCTCTTTTTTTACAGATTCTGTGTTCGTACATATAATTTGTAGGCAACGGGACACGATTTTGATGTCGCAAGTGTTCTGGTTTCAGTTTGTAGTCCGAGTTGTCTTTGACTAATGAGTTGTAGTAGGCTTTGGTTGAATGCAGGTAATCGGAGCAAAAGATGCAGAACGCATTGCAATCCGGGAACGCACCGGATATCGTCGACGATGATTTAGCTTTTGATTGGTTTAAAATCAGCTCGTAAACTGGTTACTTGTGAAACAATTCAGATGTACACATCGTCTCCCGACTCCTACTCCAGTCTCACATCTCAAATTGCTAAGCAGTGTACAAGAGCAGTGCACGGAAAAGGAGGTATTGGCCCTGATGTGATGGCTACACGGGAACCACCGAAATATAGCCCCTCATCCCCATACCCCTAGACCATGTATTCAACTATTCCAGAAGGTCCAGATTGAGAAAATCTCCTCCTGCAAAGGTCCGGAACATTACAATAATATCTAACTTGCACTATTTAGTGCCATATATATATATATATATATATATATATATTCAAGAAGTCTAGTAGTAGTAACAACGTCTCTGTGTAGTCAACAACTGTCAAATCAAATAAAGAAACTACACATCAATTATATTTTAACAATTATTATTCTCATTTTTCAAATTTAACTGGATGGATTATAAATAATACATAGAATAATAAATGTTCTTCTCATTTCAAGTAAAATAAGGGCTGGATTAAAGAATAACTGACATAACAGAAAGCTTTTGAAAAATGTGCATCTTAAAATAAAGTAATTCATTTTAGAAAAAAATTATTTCACTGATTTGTCCTGCAGCTTTAAATTCAGTTCATTCAGGTGTGAAGTGATGTCAATAAAAAATCAATATTATATTTTTCTCATCTTCTAACGAGATAAATTAGTGTTCAGGACTTTATCTGTGGTTATTAAACCACTTGTTTCAGCTCTATTCTCTCTGTTAACATCATTGTTGAACAGTGAATTAAAGTGTTAGGATTCTCATCATATTGGGCTCTTAGGTTTATTTTGTGTGACTTCGTTTCAGATGTGAGTGGATACGTTTGCTACAAATGAGACATACTGTTTTTAAACTGCCCGTTGGAAGAATTCACCTAAACGAGTCTGTCCACTCTTAGTTTAAGACTCTGGTCTCTCTGAACACTTGTCTCTTTTAGTAGATTGTGTTGTGAAATTACTTTACTGACTCACGTAATAAGTTACCTGCTCTGCAATCTATTTCCTCGTCTCTCCCCCGTGTGTCACGGTGTGTGTACATCTCACTCGAATCAAGAAATTCGTCAGAATGCACATATTTGATTGGCTGAGCTGCATCATGTGATGTGACTTACAACGCATTGGTCGGTGTGTTTCCTGCACCGCTGAACAAGTACCGTAAATGATGGAAAAGCTGCGCCATTTAAAATAAAAGCGCTCCGTCAATGACTAACATGCTGATTTTTCAGGTATACAGGTTACTAGTTCACCTGAGTTTAGTGTGTTAGCATGTTAATATTTGCTAATTTGTGCAAAAAACAATTACAATTCATCCTGAGGGGGACATGAACGTGTGTGCCATATTTCTTCAACCTCACCGTGGTGCTAAACTCACTTTGGGATCACCCAAGTTGGGAGGATTCATCCTCTGGGAACCATGAATGGCTCTACCAAATTGCATGGCAATCCATCGGAGAGTTGTTGAGATATTTCAGTCTGGACCAAAGTGGTGGACAGACTTCCCCGGAGCTCCGCTGCTAGCAGGGTTTCTTCATCAAAGGCTCACCTTTACACGCCAATAAACTCCTACTTCTTTCTTTAATGTTTCGTATGAAGTCATTAAGGTGGATGTAATCATTAATTATTCTTTATTTCGAAACATGTAACAGCACATCAAGCACTAAGATGGGAGTGCACTGGTCAGTACAAAAGGTTGGATGGTGTCAGTAATGGCTCATAAAGCACTACTGCAGCTCTACATCTTGATAAGCAGCTACTTTACCTGAAGCACCCGGATCATTCAGATTAATGGAGGCCATAAAGACAGCTCCTGCTCGTACCGGACCTGCTCCTTTTTCTGTTTTATTGTTTTGCACAAAGCACTACGAATTAAATAAGAAATGCTAATAAACACGTTTAAGTCTGGAATTAAAATAATGTTTTGACTGCAGTGCTGTTGTTAGTATTCTACAGTCAGTGTTCCTGTTTTGTTTTTTTGGCTAAATTGTTAGTTATGCCATTGATGGGAGTAGTTTCTGTCTGCCATGACACAGAGGGCCCCATCGTGCTCATATCTGTGTCAAGAAGCCAAAGAAATCTATTACGAAAATAAAAAACCTTAAGATTCAGCAAACCATCAATTTATTGATGTTATTGGGGAAATTTCACATCCATAAAGCCAGGTTCTCACCTATCATTTGAACCCTTCAGGATTGAATTCATAAGATACTATTGGTCTATCAAAGTTATAAAAAACAAGAAACGTGTTCATTCACTTAATATGCTGATGAAATGAGATATATTGCCTACCTTCTCTGTTAAGTTATTATTTATGCAATTTATATTATTGTGCTTTTCTCCGTTCTGTCTTTTTTGTGTAATTATTAGATTTTCATTAGAGTTTCTTATACTTACATATGTCCTGATACAATGATGTAAATATAGAAATAATAGAATCATAGTTATTTTGGTTTCTGTATCTCAGTTTGATGCCTATTGTTTTCTGTTTTGTCATATTTTCAGACATTGTAATTGATGTTTATTACAATAGATGGATATAAAAACAAAAAAGAACTCAAAGAAATTAGTTTTTCTAAATGATTATTATTACTACGGTCTAATGTAGCAATTTTCTTTCTTTCTTTGTCAATTGAAATGCTATAATTGATTGTTTGCACATTCGTATATCTCAATAGAAAAAAATAATTTAAATAAGAAAACTATATATCAATGGATTGCTCGGTAACGTTAACGCCCTGGGCACGCGCTTTGCAATGCTATCCAAGAGTCCAAAGAATAATTAACACATTATTTATTACTCTATTCCATATGATATTCTACTCACTACGGTTGCTCCCCAAACAGCACAGATCTACATGAGACTAGAATGGGAAAAATGTCACGTTAATCTATTGTCCTCTCACTGTTCTATACATATAATAGTAACACGGCCTATTAATACAACGTTAGACACAAGCCAATGCATCATGGGATATATACATTTCCCCCGGAAGGCCTCAGCTAACGGCTAATGGCGACAACAACTCCTTTCAAACAGGGGTAAATGAATAACTAGCCACAGAAGACATTTAATGTTGGATTTATTAGCTTCATAAAGTCTCTAAAAACACACCGTCGTTCCGTGCTGGATTACAAAGCTCTTGAAACGGGTCAAGACCGCACCGCCGGAGCCCTCGTTGGAAAGCTACAACGGCGACGGAGCGGAGGCCATTTTGAGTGACTTTCTAGACCGCGGTGTTCTAAAAGAAATTGAACTTGTCGACCGTAAAACCCTTTTTAAATTGTTCCCTTTTCAAAGATTCAGTTAGCATGGGCAGTTCCCTAACTCAACGCTTGACAGGTTTCTGTTAAAGAATGTACAACAGCACATCGTTTTCAAAGAAAAGCCAAAGGTTTTTCGAGGAAATTGCACATATATTCCTTCTTTGTGCATTTCAACACCACTGTCTGTAAAAGTGTGTGCGTGCGTGTGTGTGTGTGTTTGTGTGTTTCAACATACCACCCAGCCATTGTAGCTCCACATGTCTAAACTGCTAGTTAACATGTCACTGTTGCACAATGACGTGTTCAGTGATTGATACATTCCGCTGTAATCTCACTAAATTCAACTCACAGTGTGTTTGCGTGCGCGTGTTAATTGTTCGACACATCACAATTTATGGATATTACAAAAAATTTAATAATAACCACTCCCTTCTGTTTCTTCCTTCAGTGATCCAGGATCAACAGAAACAACACTCCTGCCATTCATCATGTGGCACCTCAGAAGTGACAAACCGCTGTACAAACAAACACAATAAAGCATTTTGTAAATACAAGAAGGCAGCGGTCTTCTTGTTGCCATGTTCTCATTTGTAATTTGTTCTGTTGGTTTGAAGGTAAAACAATCGGTGAACGTTGGAGAGAGCAAACAGCGTTATAAATGAAAGATGTGAAGATAAGCGTTGGTTTTGAGGTTACAGGCAGCTGGCATTTTAAAAGAAAGATTTATAGCTGCTGATCTCTGAGCTGATTAACACTCATTAAATCAAAGGTCATTAAAAATGTGATCTCGGGCCAAACCCTCAATGATACTATACAGGCAAGTTATTATTGCCAATATATGATAGAATAGTAAACACTTCATATTTAATGGTGATTCACAGTCAATATGTATGGCTATTAAAGAAAAAGCTCATTGGTTAATCGTCTGTATACCTGAGCAGCCATGTTAATAAAGAAACATAAAGATGTATCTCTGGACCAAACCATGTGATCACAAGCTCCACCTACATTATTGTGTAATGAAACGATTCTAATCAAATATCGCAACACATGTACAAATATACACACTGTACATATACACACTGTACATATGCACACTGTATATAAACACAAAAGAAAGACTTCAAAAGATTTCAGAAAAATCTCTTGGAAAGGAAATATGATTTTCTTTCATATAGTGTAATGCTAAAATGTTTGTTGTTGCAAATGTGAAATTATTTTTGTTTATGTGGCGTTTTACATAAGAGTACATATTTCTACGGTATATGGAGGCGTGCTTTGATCAAGGCTTCAATTTCTCCAAACCTGACTTTTAATGGAACACGTCAACCTCAACATTACCATTTGTATATCACTAAGAGAATTTAAGGAATTGAATCATTAAGTAACATTGTGGTAGTTAATCGATGTGAGGCTCATTCTAACACACTGTTAGGGAGTTTAATCTGTAACAATGTACCATATTTAATAAAAGTATGGGTTTTTTTTCATAAAAATCTTAAATCTGCAAAGTGACTATAGTTGTCAAATACACGTAGTAGAGTCAAAAGTGCACCATTTCCGGTAAACGCTTTGTAATACAGCTGTGTATATTCATATGAATCAAGTACAGTACCAATTAAGTGCTTATTATTGGTTGGTACTTAAAAACAAGACAACGGGGTTTTGGATTTGAAGGATTGAGGTGTTTTTGTAAATACTGGTTACTTTCAGGACACAGCACTGGAAAACAAAACTGAGGTTCGGTACAGTTACAACATGCTCCCAAAACTGTGTGGGGTACAGTGAGGTAACTGCTTTGTTTACTGTACACCAATTGTTCCGTATTTACATATAATGAACAGAATAAATAATAATAATATATGTAAAGTATATCTTATTTTCTACTTCTCTCTAAAATGGCCAACTGTTTCTCCCTTGTTCACCATAGCCTTGTTTGTATCCATACCTAACTCCTAAAACACAATTCCACTGTAAATCCCAGGCTGTATGTATTCTATATTAAGAGGAATACAATGAAATGACTCAAGTAAAGTGCAAGTACCTCCGGTGGTGAGTATCGAGGCCATGAGAGCGCAGTGTGCTGCAGCTCCTCCAGCAGTGACCTCAGAGCGAGAGAGGCCCAGATTATGAAAGAGGCAGATTGTAGTCGCCCTGTTGAGTCACAAACTGCTAACATGGACCAGCAGGCCGAGCAGAGAAAAGACCGGGAAGGATGATGTTACAGGATTTGTGCGTGTGTGTGTGTGTGTGTCCTTGTATGTGTGTAAGGGTGTTTCTGTTTGTTGTAGAAGGTCAGGCGCCGCAGTTTGGGTGTGACCACCGCTGTCCTGTCAGCACATCGAGTGTCCACAAAACCCCTCCCTTTACCCCCTGCTCTCTCTCCCTCTCTCTCTCTCTCTCTCTCCTCTCTCACCCTCTTTCTTCCTCCCTTCCTCTGAGCGAGGGTGTAACCAAGACTCTACTTGTCAGTTACTGAGATCTGTAAAAGGAGAGGGGGGTCTTTGTGTGTGTGTGTGTGTGTGTGTGTGTGTGTGTGTGTGTGTGTGTGTGTGTGTGTGTGTGTGTGTGTGTGAGCGACAGGCAGAGACAGCAGGCAGGTTTTCTTGAACAATAAAGCTGTCTGTTGGTTATTTCTGAACCCTGGAGAGGAAGCACAACTCCCTGCAGGGTGGGGGAGCCGCTTCACAGAGCCCCCACCCAACACCCACGGTGTACATGCACGCAGGTGACACACAGTGATCATGAGACACACACACACACACACACACACACACACTGGCTATCTTTGAGCCCAGAGTCTCTTTCGCTGTCTGGCCCCACCCTTCTTGTAGAAGAATCAGTAATTGTGTTGTGGAAGGAATCGTGTATTATGAAGCCGGGCATTGTTCCAGCTCAGCTCTGAATAACTGGGTGACTTCCTTCGGGCCTCAACTGTTGTTACTGCAGGTCGACTTATGTGAGATGTTACGTAAGGAGTTTGATGCAAGCTTTAATTATAGTTTTGATCGGAACTAGGATCACCTCCTCGCGGTTGTTTGCCTCCACCAACCAGTTGCAGTTTGCATCCGTGTACGTCCAAAATGTCCCCACTTCATAATTTTACCCCATTTCATCCGTGTGATATTGTCACTATTAGTATAGGGATTGTTGAGTTGTGACCAAAAACAGATGCTTTGTGAGGTCACAGCAACCTTGACCTTTGACCTTTGGACCTCTAAACCAGTTCATGCTTGAGTCCAAATGGATGTTTGCAGAGGCATAAAAGTGATATCATGCCTTGTTTGTCTGCAGGAGGAGGCAGATAGTGGTGCTAATACATTTATACAATACTTTATGTTCAGTGATATGTACGCATGGACGGATGATGGACATAATGTCTATACATCTGTATAGCTTTCCCTTCCAGAAACCAGAAATACAAATCACAGAAAAGATGTTGTCAGTCATAACTTAGAGAGATATTTTGGAGGAAAGTAGTGGATTTTTTGCCACTGACTATGTATTTATTAGTAATGTTGTAACTGAATAGCAATCCTTGGTTGATGTTATGTTTGATGGTTTTGTCACTTTTTTCGTGGCGGACAGGTCCAAATACTACAATACCCATGAACCTCATGAACCTGGCATGGGCGAGGTTCATGAGGGGCCAGAGGCGCGAATCAAAGTGGAAGCGAATTCAAAACGCTTCATCGTTACAGTTGAGGACCAAACATGGCGCCACATGAACCCTGAGTTTAAAAGCAAAGTGCAAAATTGGTTTTTTCGCTGTTCTGAACACCGTCACCTTTAGCTTCCACCTGCTGTTAGCGGTGCGTGTCAGTACATTTCCACGGATGATTTGGGAGAGTTTCATGCCGATCCAAACATCTGCTCCTTGGTTTTGCTGAGCAGCAGGTTGTTCTTCGTGCACTACTCTGCAAGAATGTTGATTTCCTCCCAGCATTTGTTTGTATTCCGGGTTGAGGATGAGTTGTGTGATGACGGTGTGCACTGCTAGAGTGGAAGAGGTGTGACCGCCAATCCAAGCAGCTCATCTGGCAATGTGGCCTCAGACATGATGGAGCCTGTGATATTCTGGATCGCCTTCCAGTCTAACAGTCTAATATGCCCAGGAGGTGGGGAATTAATTTTTCCTTCCAAAGGAGATTTAATTTTCTAATTATAGAACAATGTAGCTAAGATGTCTCACTTCAAACAGCTTTGTACAGTTTGTGAACATGTTGGCTTTGGACCAAGGACCAATAAATGTAAGAGGTTTTAGTGTTTATCTTGGATTTTTCTTCCACGACATGACAGTCTGCATAACTAACAGAGATATTTATAGATATATTTTATAGATATTCTCAGGTAATTTCAGGGTTATTAAAGCAATGTGACAAAATTGAAAGTGAAGGAATGTCTTTGGGTCAACAGCAAATTGTTCAGCCTCGGCAGTGATTCACTTTCTGAGCACCTTTTAGTGTGAAAACTGTGGACAGATGTTTTCACCGCGATAGCACACAGCTGTGGAAGGTGCAGCCACAAAATTCTCCTGAATGACTTTGGCTGGTGTGATCCCATCGCAAGATTGTCTCTAGTTTTCATTTTGCAAATATCTTAAAACAATTTGTGAGAAACAGAAGTTTAACATGTAGCAGGAGAGGACAAGAAGCAAAAAAAAACATTTTAATCATTTAACAAAAATACATACAAATATAATACAGGAAATAAACAAATAAGAAAAAATCCACTTAGTGCATAAGAAATGGATGCATGCGAACAGTAGATGGATGGATGGATGAATATTTTTTGACATGTTTATGTCAGTCAGGGAAACGTTTAGTGCCTTTTAATGGGTTGAAATTGATGGTCTTAAAATGCAACAACTTGTAAACTATATGCATGGAATTTATCTTCACAGACTTTGTCTCTCTTTCTCTTCTTAAACATTTTACACAATTTGCGGATTGTCTTGACAGACAAAACTATTGAATTCACATACAAGTGCATGCTGAGCACTAATTCAATTTCTTCTTATATTTCTTTTTCCTTTCACATAATCTTCTTTTTCCATTAACAACAGTCTACTTAACACATGCACGTTTGCGTGACAATATTGACCTCAACTCCACCCAACAATCATAAATCAAAACCGTCACGACTCAAAACTACTGACATGCTCTTCTCTTTAATGAACCACTAGAGTTACCAGTGAGGTCTGAAACACGTCATACATTAGTGTTGAGCTCTGTATCAAAGGTGAACCAGGTTGTCAACAAGAGATGAATCAATTATAAACTAACCTGTATGATCGCATGATCGACTCCTCCCTGAGTTATTTTTATCGCGCCTGTGAACAACAATAGTGTGTGTTCCGATTATGACATATATTGATATTTTAAATGCCACCACAAGGCAAACTCACTCTCAATGACAAAGTCACACACACACACACACACACACACAAGTGCTCCGATGATGTACCGGGAAAATGTAGACGGCAGAGGAATTTTTTGGAGCCTAGAGGAGTTTTGATACGAACAATTACAGTGTTTGTTCTTACAGAGTTGTGTGTTGCTCCATACTGCCTGTGGTGAATGTAGAGACAGAGATGTGATTGTTCCCCAGAGAGAACAGTTCATATACTGTAACATAGCTCAGAGTGAGAGTCACCTTGTCTATATTACAGAAACACTTTGGAAAACAGAGATTGCGCCGAGTGTAGATCATAATCTCACTCCCACGTGTCGCATGGCAGCCATCTCTCAGATGTCAGGTTTCTGGAAATCACCCAGAGATAATATTCTTACAGTCTCCAAAATTCATTATCTCTATTTATGAGAGTATAAATCAATCTATTTAATAGTGTCCATGACAGGATCAAGTGATATCTTGCACAATGTTTTGTATCTGTCCTCCTTCTTCTTTTTCTTCTTGTTTTTTCAATCGCTTGGCAGCCTGACGTGTCTCCCGTCTGCAGTTTATGATGTATTTTGTTCTTGTGATTTTCATGAAACGGGCGAAAACGTTATTGTTGAAGTCCCTCTGGCAATGGTAGTCGCTCTTCAAAAGGGAATAGCGTGTTACATAACACTTACATAACAATAAGCAGTGGAGGGAGTAAGCGAAGGAGTGGCAGGGAGGTTCAGGTACCTGTCCAAACCACAGGCGAGTCTCTCAAATCATTGTTCAGTGTGCCAGCACGTCCGTTATGTGGAGATGTTCGTGGTGCCCAGAGGATGAATCATCGTAAGGTTGGTGATCCCTGGACTTATCCTCTATAGCACCACCACGAGGTTCACAGTTGTGGTTTTTAGTGGAATATCTCGACAACCATAAGATGGATTGTCATGAAATTTGGTTCAGGCATTCATGTCCCCCTCAGGCTGAACCGTAAGAACTTTGATGTACCATCATTAGACATTGACTCTGTGCAGGCCCGGTTCATTTCAAACAGGTACATTGACAAGAAAAACCTGATATTTAAAGATCTGCATCCGGCAATGGATTGACTTCCAGAACGGGAGGAAGGAAATATAAGCATATAAGCATAAAATGTGAAGAGTTTAGAAGCAGAAATGATTGCGAAGTCACTCTCAAGATGAGAGTGCAAAGGTTTAAATAAATCCACCAGAGGAAGGAGTGGCGTTTACTTTTGCTGCAGCTGCTGCTCCTGTTCCATTTCACCTTTTATGTTTTGATTGTTCCTGTGAAATACCTGGCATCTGCGTTCTGTCTGTCTCTCTGCCTTCCACAGAACTCCGTTTCCTCATCACCTTGTTTATTGTTGCCATTGGTTATCTTTGAACCACCAGTGCTGGTGTATTGTGTGTAGTGTGCCTGGCTTGGCAGATAATGCAGAGACGAAACCACAGAAATACTTAAAAAAAACACGCCTCTTCATCGCTGTTGCCGTCCGGTGTGATCTAATCTTTGAATTCAGAGGAAAGAAGGTTTTTGTTTTGAATAAACATCCTCACACCAAGCTGAAACACCTCAGCCCTGTGCAAACCCAACAGAATCCTGGAGATGCAAGAGAGCATGTGATACTTCATTACGGAGGGTGCGACCTACCCCGAGGCAGTGAGGCAGTCTCTGAGTTTGACCCAGCCCAGTGCTGGTATGCTCGTCTTTGTGCCTTTAGGAGCAAAACGTTTCACACATGACAAACTTATATCTTCTCTCTCGTGTGTCAAGTTCAATTTATGTTTGTCTCAGTAACTTCAAGTTAAGGAATTAAGCTGCATCTTGAGTTTTATCAAAACATGTTACCACATAAAGTCCATCTATTGTTGATATTGGTATATATATATTATAATAATAATGATAACTGTATTCATATTTTAAATCAATGAGTCTACAAGGCATTATGAAACAGTAAAACAATAAAGAGCATAAAGTTAAGACACTTCAAATTAAGAGCTAAATTTAAATGACCAAAAAAAGAAATAATAGCGTAACAATGAAAATACCTTCAAATAAAAGTGAGTTTTTAGAAAGTATTTCAAAGATATTATAGGTATAGACTGGAGCCTGAATGGACGGCCTTAGATCGACACAATCTTAACATCAGTTGTAAAATGCACAGAGAGCCAGAGGAAAGTAATGAATTTAATATTTAGGCCGCAGTAAAGAGAATTATAGAAGTTCAAGAGAGAGGAAATAGAATCTTAAGATCTGGGACTGGTTTATTTTCTGACTATTGCTTTGGTACTCATCAATCATTTTAGCAGAAGAAAGCATGATTATACTTACCCTGGATACTTTGTCATCACGGTTGGAGTCAACTAATGCCTCCAGGTTACAAGCAGACTCCTTTATAACTAAATATGAATAATTAGAATACTTACTCATTCCACTTCTTTTTGGATGCTTTCATCCAGGATTTCCAACGTAACATCGATGCGCTGCACCAGTTGTGGTTTGCCCATCATCATCATTGGCATCACAAATAGTAACAATAACGATCTTTATAGATTTAGATCACATTTCCAAACCCAAGTTACAAAGTGCTTCACATAAGGCAGCAAATTAGAATCAACAAAATATTAAATAAAATATAAAATCTAATAAAAAACAAAACAAACATCTAGCCATCATCACCGTCGTCACACTTTTATTCTGTTCCTCCCAATAATGTAGGTGAAATGTAGCTTGATCAATTTCACAAAGTCCTCACTTCATGTTAAAGGAAACCTCTCCACTGTTCAGACATTTTACATGATGACAGACACAGATTCAGCACATGTTGGACTTTAAAAAGATATTTGATTCAGTATTGTTTGTGATTTGATATGTAGATTAAGACCAGACAGCAACACAAGCAAGCAACATTATCTCTGTCTGGATTTCTTTCTATTCACGATCCAGGTCCTTCCAGTTTGGTAGAAGCACCTAATGTTGCATTTTGTCTGTTGCGTGCTCTTCTTGTGTGCTACTGGTTGCAGCTTGTTGGAGGTGGGGAGGGATCGTTTGTCCTCTGCATCCAAATCCAAAGTGGGGTTAATAGACTCAGGTCAAAGCACAGATATCACTCTCTTTGGTCATTTAAACTGTAATTCTTCGTTTTTTTTGCATCAGTAAATGGGCACAACGTGAGCCAACATTTAATGGTGTCTTTGTTTTGGATAAGACCTACAAAAGACACTGAATCGATAGAAACATACAGCTACATTTAAAGGTTTTGCAACTACATAAAGTGTTTCAAGAGAGTCATGGGTCAGGGATCCATGAGTTTGAAGTCTAGAGCCAAACACTGCCCAGTGGCTTTTCAAAAGTCTGTGAAAAGATTCTCAAGAAAGATGTCGTGGTGACTTATCATTTCATCTTTCCCTGGGATGATTGACAGATAAACGGTAGAAACACGTTGCACAGGAAAGCGCACTATCGTGTTTTTGATCGTCCAACACAACACCTTGCCAGATGACGCCACACGGTGTTGAAGCGAAAGTGGAGCCAGGTTAGATGTTTTTGTCGAACAACCCTCGCTGCAGCGGCGCCCCAATTGTGTGTCCATGCAGTGTGTTGTGTCAGTCATTACCTTCACAAGCCGTCCGGTTACAAACGGGTAGCGTCCTTATTATGGGGATTGGTGTTAGTTGCCCTGGTTTTGTGTGGAGGCACTTTGTCTGTTTTTTTTTTTTTCAAAAACTGTTTAGCAGTTGTAATGGAACATTTCTACTTAGTATATATTTCTACTTAGTATATTGTGTAAATGCTTAAGTACTTGTACTTTTGCTCTGAACTCAGTAGATCTTCATCCTTTGTGTTAACATAAGTGCTCAAATGTATCTTACTGTTTGTGTAATAGAAACTTGATATTCTTATGTGTATTTTATATTCTTATAACTTGTGTAGACTATCATAAGCTTGCATCATGTAACTTGTGATCCATGGAGCTGCACACATGTCCTCTTCTTCTCCGTGTTGGATAACAAGTACCTATTGTATGTTCACATGTTCTATGCCTTAAGGATAAAACGTATGCATCTGTGTTTCTGTTGTAACACAGATAAAGAACTTCTTATACTTCTTTAACAGGACGGCCTGCACGGGATGAAACAGGCCCCCACCCTTGATCACTCTCTTTATAACTCTGTACGAATTTTGATCTGTAGTGCACACTTCTGCAGACTCCGAGTGACTCTGTATAACTGTGCCTCTTCTCTGGCCAGAGAATAAATACTTTTAAAAGACAAGTTCTGTTTGACAATATTCTTCATTTCAGCTTAAAAAGACTCAACAGCGGGTACAATAATTTTCCACCACACAGTTCACCTAAGGGTTAAATATTATAACTACACCACAGTGGACAAGCAGTCTCATTTGGGCCGTTGGAGGACTTTTGTGTTCGGTGCAACGAGAATGTTTACGGTTGTTGTATTGACCTTATGTTTGGCCTGAACCTCCGCATCGCTTCATCGTCTAATCTTACTTCCGTTTTTGAGCGGAAGTGCGAATGCTTTGCTTAGTGTCGCCAGCTTCATCATGTTACTAAGTTTAAACAATTTTTTTCAATCAAGAAAAGTAAACATTTCGATTCCCAAAATGTGATCGGTTCATCCAAATGGAAATTTACGCCACCGTTTCTGGAGCTGTAAGGAGCCGCTGGCTGTGTGAGACCGGCAGGTCGGCGTACAAAAAGCACATGTACAGTGTTTTGTCTCTACAGGAGACACTACAAACTAATTAAAAGTGGGATTTCAAGCTCAGATCAGATCGCTGCAGTGTAGCTACTGAATGTTACCAAATATCTAGATTGTTTACAACGCTGCTAGCGCTAAACATGAATAACCGATGTAACTGTGTTCGAGCTGGAAGGGGAAAAATGGGCGGGGCAGTTTATTCATTGAAATTATCTTGAAATTTGAATTTTACTGATTCATCTCTCTGACACACACACACACACACACACACACACACACACACACACACACACACACACACACACACACACACCTGCCCATCACCTCCTTCCCCTCAGGGACAGATTTAAGTATTTGCATAGTATGTACAGAAAGTTGTCTGTGTGCATGCCTGCCTGTCTCTTTGTGTCTGTGTGAGCAATCTCACTGCTTAATAATAGTTTTAACATTGTATTGTAAAGCTGACTTAATCATAATAGCAGCCTGAATGTGTTTTATAACTCCTCTTTGAATTCATCCAGCGCAACCACCTAGCTAGGTCTAGCTATGCTGCCCTCTGGATACATACTGTATATACTCAGCCACACACACACACACACACACACACACATACATAGTAAGCGCACATGTGAATACATTCTGACACACACACACACACACATTCATACATACATATAGATCAATACTGAACTGCACACATGCATACTCACACTCATATACCCTCATACATACGCACACACACATATTTTTGATCTTCGCCAGGAGAATCATGCAGTCGTCGCGTCTGTGCGCACGTCCGTGAGTAAGTGTGCATCTCCGTGTCTGACCATGACTAATCTCGCATTCTGCTGCAGCAAACTGCAAAATTTTTGAGTTTGAATGAAGTGTGTTTTACGACGCCTTACAGGCGTATTGGTGTCTAGACAGGGGGTTAACCAATTGTGGGTTGTATACTTGTTGCAGACACACCTGATGGAGACCTACATTCTACTGAGTGCACTTTTCTAGTTTTCCAATGGATACTATTCTCCCACAATGCAATGCACAAAGGAAATGGAAGAGGTGCTGGTGAAACAACTCCAAAAAAAACATTTCAATGTGTTAGAGCTAAATATGGTGTTGTAAATACAACTGCATTTTTCTGTGTTGGGTGGCGCTGTATTAATGTCCTGGGCTCAGGTATATAGGTCCTGAGCTCACCGTGGTTGTCAGGTGTTTGACCCCGGAAGGGCAAAGGGTTTTGACCGCTATACGCTAATGTGATGTGTGAATGCAACTGGTGCATTTACTGTCGGTGGAAAGAATGGGACCTTTTGTACGTTGTTCCACAACAAAGAAAATAAACGAACTATCTATCATTAAACAAACCTTGTCGGTGATGATGTACCTGAAGCAACGCACATCCAAGGTAATCTAGACGTACAACGAGCGCGTTGTAGCTCGTTGGAGCTTACAGAACAGGACTGGGCTTCTTTAACACAATGTATTTGTGAAGTTTAATAGGTAGCAGCTTTCCAAAGTTACAGTTTGATTGGAATCCAACATCACACATAATGTTTCCTGTTGGTATGAAAAGGTAAAGTATGCTGATATGTTTGTTACCAACTATTAAAACTAAAGTACTAAAGTAAAATACTAAAGTGTATTAAGATTAATATGTAGTGTGTACTGTATAAAATGATCATGTATTTGGGACACAGATTCAGGCTACATCCACACGAAAACGTTTCAGCATCGTTTTCGAAATGATCGCCTGAAAACGAATATTCACATACACTGGTCATGCGTGGGTGCGTTGGTGGGTGCCAATGTAAACAGGAAGTAGATTGGTTGCTTAGTTAAAAAAATACGACAGAGTAATAAAGTAGTCTTTAACAATGAAAGGTTTGATACTTAAGATCTTCTCTAAAATCTTCCTCTATGAACTCAAACACACATTTCGTAGAAAGTTTTAGAAGGTTTATTTTTTAGACTTAGTTACAACGCTGCGGGTCTTGCTCTATCTCTCTCTCTCACATCAAATTAAATTAAATATTAACACTTGCACATAATGGTTTACTAGATTATGGTTCCATAAATGTGGTCAACACACGTCTCTCACTCATTCCGTCTTGGTTTCTTTGGTGTCTGTTCTCACTTGTAGCTCTGCTGCTGAAGTCTCTGTCGTACTGGAGAGCAATTCATGTTTTTGTTCCTTTATAGTTTATGTGTGTGGACTTCACAATAGTTGTGCAGAACAAAATAAGCATTATTAAGGACAGGAAAGACCTCCGTTTTGTGTCCATCGTCCTCCTCAGCGCCGCTAACCGTGACTTCAGACGGCCGCCGCCGCTCAGTATCTGATACCTCCGCTGGACACGCCGCTCAGTAATCGCTCCAATAACAGCTGCTTCCTCCGCAACAATGCAGACTTTAACTGAACAACAGCTGCTAGTAAAGACAACGAGGTCAGCAACGCCTGTAATCAGTTGTCCATGTTGAATTAACTCTCCTCACCCGAGAGCCCTACGGAGAAAGTTTAGCGTACAGCGTGTCGTACAATGCACTTCTCAGAAACGAATATAATGAATGCTACACACATGTTATATACCGACTTAACGAAGAAATTCTGGGTAACAATATCATCGAAGCCATTTTACACACTGCAAACACAATTATACACAAACTAATATAATCAACTAGAAGATTTACCACAATATCACGTATTTTTCGCCATGACTCGGCGACCTACGCACTCCGGACAGAGCTACGAACACAAAGCTAACGGCTAACACGACCAACCAATACATCAGCAAGCAAGACAATTCGACACAGAATCTCTTCTGAATTTCTCTCCGTGAAACCATTACAAAGATATCAGCCAACAAGCGCCACAACAACAAGCCGTATCCCGTTTCCCGGTTAAAAACAGTGTTGCTACGTATATCATTTGTTTAACTGTTTCCTGAAGAAAGGGGGGCCAGACAAGCATGGGGGACCGGGGGGAAGTATCGGTGTATCGGCGTATCGATTTTTGCGCTCCGCGACTCACTGCGCGTTTTTGATTTTTACTGGCTAACGATTCTGTCAATCAAGCCCACTACTACTGCATTCCTGAGACCCTGACGCGTCGAACGAGGTGTCATTGTCTGAAATTGACCAATCATAGGCTGAGATAGCCTCACATAGACACAGGCAGACGCGAATGGATCCTTTAGCTCTCCATTATCTGATCACGTAAGGCCACAAGGTGTTTATTAGTTGCTCATAATTTGAAAGAAAGAAACGGAAAGTATTCTGAATCAACCGATTTTCTAGGATGTAAATGCTCAGGGCAGCAGCTTTCATTGAGGACACTGAGGTGGTCTCAGTATTGTTTGTGAGAATTAAAGGGAAGGTTAGCAACTACAATATCACTGTTATCTGACTTTTTCTTTATCCGGAGAAGCAGATGCATGATTTAATCAGGTGTTTTCATGTAGAAATAACTTCGTAATTATGTGTTCCACTTATCTGGTTTAATCCCTTGTGGACAACCATTACAGTCTTAACAGGATTTCAACCATAATATTGGACAGCACACACATTGTTCAGCTCTTTTATTATTTTTTAAAAAGATGCCTTTTTAACTTTTCTGAGGCTGGAGGGTGAATTGACGGGTCAGGGAATCTCGACCTGTCTGTCTTGATTGAAAAGCTGATGTGGGAGCGCGAATGTTCCTTCACACCTCGGTAAAAGCAACAACTCATGATGTTCACTTAAAACAACATCTTAAAAGTTAGTTTAACGCATGATCCTTTATTGACTAAATGCCACCGAATTAACTATGAAGTGTGCATGTGTGAAGTTGTTAGCACTTTACATGAACAATGGACCTACATGCCTGCTGAGCTCAATGAGATGAAAAGTTAAAGCTCTGACAATTAAAAGATTTAGCAAGTGAGCGCTAACTCCACATTGTATGCACTTGCTGGCTCATGCATGTGCAAACACACACACACACACACACACACACACACACACACACACACACACACACACACACACACACAGAAGTGTGAACAAACCTGAGTGTGGGAGTGATGCTAGTGTGACATTTTCTGGCTTGAATCCAAAACTTTCGTGCCTCATTCTTGCATGAACACCTGCAAATAAAACATGACATACATGTATGTCATCTTGATGAATGAGCACCATCAATGCGATGCAGTAAAAATAATGTGACTTTAGGAGCTAATAATAGTCAATTTCCTTCCTTTAAATCAGGGGTGTCAAACTCAAGGCCCGCGGGCGGGGCTACTGTGATTGACAGGTTGGTCGTTGTCTTGACTGGGTGTTGTCTGTGTTTTCATCTTACAACTTTAACCCTTTCACAGTGTGTTTTCACTTCATGAAAGTTAATTGTAACATTTTGGTGGCCTAAAAATGTCTTATTCAGCGCCAGGATGGCAACAACCAAAAACCAAGATGGTGCCGTGCAAAATGCTAAACTCGAGGCTTCAAAACGCCCACAAACCAATGGGAGATGTGACATCTCCCATTGGCGGCTGGTGGAACATTTTCTTGGTAGGGCTGTGCCACATCCAATCAATTTCAGCAAACATCCCAGAATGATTTAATGCAAACAAATTAAGGTATCAAACGCGCATTACTACTTTGCAGTTAAATATTTAACATTTATTCCAACACGAAAAAAAGCAGTAAATAACACTTTCACAAACACGTCAGGACATCTTATTTTAGTCACCCTCACAGGGAATTCAGTATAATATAATATATATATCATATAATAATATTCTGTATAATATAATAATATATATATATATCATATAATATTCTGTATAATATAATAATATATATATCATATAATATTCTGTATAATATAATAATATATATGTCATATAATAATATTCACTATAATATAAAACACACACACACACACACACACACACACACACACATATATATATATATATATAATAATATATATATATATATATATATAACTATATATCCATTTCTCAGACAGGTGCTTCATGTCCCTCACTCCCTAACTGTCCATGCTGGTTCTGTCCCCGTTGTTTTAAAAAGATAAATAAGTTATTATTATGACATCATCCAGCGAGTCAAACCTGTCTGGTGTACAGCTAGTAGAGAAGCTTCATGTACTGCTTCTCTGTCCTGCTAGTCTGCTGTCTGATTGTGAGGTCAGGCTGATCTGGGATCAGCTCTTTCAGTAGTTTCTCCTCTCAGTTCTCCTCTCAAACGGGTCTTGGAGGAGTAGTGCTCACACTGGCGCTCTCCTGTAGAGACTTCTCCTGACGAGAACGCGCAGCTTGGGGCAGGATTAGAAACTGCCCCAAGCTGAATCTATTTGAGGACGCTGATTGGCTGAATTGTATGTCACTCATTTATATCTTTACTCAGCATTGGCTAAACTGCTTTATAGACCCGCCTCTTTGGGGCAGTTTTTCCAGCGCCCCAGCCAGCTGAGACGTGCACATGAGGAGAGGAAGAGCAGACAGGCAGAGAGGACAAGCAGGAAAAGCATATATTTACCGCAGATATCATATTTTACACATATTACTGGGTGATTCCATGTTTCAAAAACACAAATATTGACAATTTGTATAGTTTATTTTTATTTTAAATTGTATTTTTATTTTTTGTAGCTCTAGGGGGGGCGGCGCCCTAGCGCCCTCTATGGACCAGCCGCCAATGGGAGATGTCACTGTGACTACGTCCACTTCTTACAGTCTATGGACATGCCTGGATGTGTGTGTTTGCATTGGGAGTTTGTGCCTAAGATGCTGTAATTTAACGATCTCACTATGGAACATTTTGGAATAAAACTGTACAACGGTGTTTATATTTTGTCTACCTGATATGTATCTTTGGATCATCCGATCATTACTTTTGAAGAATGTGCCATGTGTCATGTGTGTTAGGTCCGTTAAATAGCGAGTGACGTGTTTTAGGTAAAGTCAGATTTAAAATACGGTTCTGCCAATTCCCAGCGATGTTGGATTAAACAATTACAAAACTTGCTTGGCTGGCAAATACTAGCCTATAGGGCACACAGCGCAGTGACTTCAATGTAAATACTTACTTCTTGTTCCTGTTTACAGGTTCACAGTGTATTGTGGAGTCAGGCACATCCAGTTCTCCCTAGTCATTTTTGACACAGAAACACAGTTTCGTCGAATTATCCTCACCCGACCAGCCCCTCCATCGCGCTCCCATCCTGCTCGGCGAGACGTCACCGGGTCTCACGCTCCACTTCTCATGCAGACGGAGCCGGCTAAGCCTAAACGGGTGCCTGCTTACACTTGAAAGGCTTACACCTATACTAATATAGAAACCAACCATGAAATAGCAGCTGTCATATCACCGCTGCCTTGTTTCAACAGCTAGCTCCGCGGCAGCACCCAAGCACTGCCTCACTTCGCTGCACAGAGAGCATGGAGGGTCTGTAATGACAGATACCACTCTGTGTGTGCGTGTGCGTGTGCGTGTGCGTGTGTGTGTGCGTGTGTGTGTGTGTGTGTGTGTGTGTGTGTGTGTGTGTGTGTGTGTGTGTGCGTGCGTGGGTGTTTGGGTGTGTGTTTTCACAAAAATGGAGAGCAGGAGTTTTCAATTCTGTTCTGCATGTATGTTGCTAAAGCATAAGAAGCAATATAAATGAGACAGACAAAAAGTATTTAGGGAGGATTAAGGTTAGGAGAACATTTATGTATTGAAAAGTCTAAAATAGAAAATAAATAATTGCAAAAAAAAAAGGAAGTGATAATGCAACTTGAATCTAAGGAACTGCATTGCATCAGTGTTCTGCATTGCGTTCTAAATCACTCACCGTATCACAGTAAGAGCACTTTGTTATGCTTACAAATTACCATGGGCCCTTGCCAAAGACATAACAGTGAATTTTGCTTGATGAAAAGATGAAAGATCTTAATTGACACCTGCCAGCTGATCAATCAACGAGCTTTCATTGAGGGTACAGAAACAAATTGCCTTACTGTGTTAAAACGGTGTGTTGCACATGTAAGTGAACGCACAGTATGTCATGAAAAAACATGGTGAAAACAGGTGAAGATTTTAAATATAAGGACCGCTCAGGGTGTGTACACCGTGGCCACTGGCCTAATGTGTGCAAAGCCTGCGTGACTCTGAGCTGCAGAGTTGTTGGTGGGCTCAGTAGTTCAAACTCCTTCACTTTACATGGAGTCATTTAATTCAGTGTTAATAGCAAAAATATTACTAAACACATTTTCCAAATGCACTAGTATTATTCAAACGTATTGTTCTGGTTCGTAAGCCTCTTACCGAACGGTTTAATACGAATACGTGATGTTACACCCCTAGAAACAAATAACCGTAGCTGTGGCGTCATAATGAGCTTATTAGGAGATGGCTCAAGTGTAGTAGGACAGCACAGAAGGCCCAGGTATAAAATGCACGGCCCGCCACTGCCTTTAAGTAAAAGATGTGAATATGCTTTCCATCAATAACAAGTGAATTCCTCAATGCAACATTCAGGTCAGAGCACCATATTTTTCATACTGAACATAGTATTAAGCACACAGTTCACCGTATCAGTCCAAAATCAACTAATAACTGATAGTGATGCATTATTACAGATGAAAGTGTATCGATCCACAGGGAGCGGGGCAAATTCACAAGCTGGCAGCATGTAGGCTAACATAATTCAAATTTACTCCACCTTTACCAGCTTTGACATTAAAGTGATGTAGTCTGGCCGAGTTATGCATCCATTATGTTCCAGTAATAGGCCTATAGATATATACTTTTTTAAATGGGCCATTCTGCATAATGAGTAGGTTAATTTCACTTTTGCTGCTTTAAGTAATGAATACTTTTGTACTTTAGCTGAAGTAACATTTTGAAAGTAGGATCTTTAACTTGTAGCAGAGAAGGTACTATTTCTACACTGTGGTATTATCACGTTTTAGATTTGAGCAGCCTCCTTCTTTCACCACTGTTTGTCTCCAAACTTGAAAAGAAAATTGCACCACACACACACACACACACACACACACACACACGAAGCGGACCACCCCGCCCCGGTCCCGCCTCGGGTCCCGCCCCGCATTGCGAGCCCGACCCCATGGAGAACAGACAGCCAGACCGGATCATGTGACGGGCAATAGTTTCTAAACGACAAAAACCGGAGAGACACAAGCAGAGAGAGGCAGAGAGATAAAGAGAGGGAGGGAGTTTCGTAACTTCGGGAAGTTTTGTGGAGCAATCGATCAAGTGGACTCGTCTTGTTTTCTTGTGTTTTTTCTGAGGCTGATGTCAGTGACACAGCGGATCGCCGATCGTCGCCTGCGTCACATTTTCACCGGAGTTGCCTTTAATTGAGTTTCTCTCACTGAGACGTCCGGAGAGTCCGTTGAGGAACTATCGTCTCTCCTGGAAATACACTCGCATACACCGTCTGAGCTGTAAGTTTGACTCCGCGATCCTCCTCCGACCTTACCGGGGGCACTTTCATACGGTGACCCCGGCGACCTGCTCTTATTCCCTACCGGATATATACTCCAGCTTTGTGTGTGTGTGTGTGTGTGTGTGTGTGTGTGTGTGTGTGTGTGTGTGTGTGTGTGTGTGTGTCTTATTTTAACGCAGATTTGTAATATGGCAAAGAAAAGAAGTCCATAAAGTCCATAAGAGTTTTTAGCGGGACCACGCTGACTGTGTGGTTGATTAGCCTCATTAGTTCAAAGTTGTTTTTATGACACGCTATTTGATTTTGTGTGTTAAATCAACATTTTTGCATATTTCATGTTGTAAAAAGAAAAAAAGAAGAGTGTCATTTAAAAAAGAAAAGCGTTTATTTGGTGGCTAAATGATGTTAACAGTGGCAGCAGGGAGACTCTGCTATTTATAGCCATCAGAGCCATTTATAGAACACAGTGTGGTTTAATTAATGAGCATGAAATAGTGGTCAAATACAGGCTCTAACAGTGATGTGTCTCTGTCTGTGCAGTTGGCTCCTCTCTGTTTCAATGCTGATGACATGTAAAGTGTGAATGTGTGGTGGTTTCAAATGGTTTAGAGATTTAGCACAGATATTAAAAACAGAGTGATCAGTTGGTTTGCTTTTCCATTTAAGATTCCCTGTTTTAGTTTCAGAAATGTCAAATAAGTATTGATGATCGTCCAATTACAAGTTCTGACCAAGGTGACGCATGCATGTGTATGATCGTGTCCCAAAATATAAAGATATTCAATTCAAAATAATGCAAAAGCAGCAACATGTCACTTTGGAGAAGCTGGGATCATTTGCCATTTTTTTCTTGACGAGGCAGCTGAAAGGATTCATCGATCCTCAAAACTGTTGCTGCTTCTCTCTGTCACCGGACGCATTGACTGATTGATTTATTTATTGCTTCAGCTGTAGATCTGTTTGACAGGCCGTCAGTTTGTGGCTGAATCTGATGCCCCAAGCAGCGTTGTGTAGGCTATGTGTGAGAGATGACCGTCAGTGTCACACACACACACACACACACACACACACACACACACACACACACACACACACACACACACACACACACACACAGACACACACACACAGGAGCGTAGTGACAGGTGTGTGTCTGTGTGTGTTCAAACAGTCAGTCGCACCTGAGCTTCTTTGTCTTACCTCTGTTTTCACTGCATCTTTTATAATACACATCTGTGTGTGTGTGTGTGTGTGTGTTTCTCCGTCTATGTCTCTCCCTGTTTCCTGTGCTTTGTTTCAAGGCTGAGGCTTGCGTCACACATTCCACTTGGCATATGAAGCCCTTATCCTGTTTAGAGCCTGGAGTGAGAGAGAGAGAGAGAGAGAGAGAGAGAGGGAGAAAGGGAGGAGAGAGGGATGTGGATGTGGGGGGTGGACGAGTGGAATGAGGGCGACCTCTCTCTCTCTCTCCGCCTCTTTGTCTTACTTTACAGTCTTCAATCTCTCTAGAAAAGTTTAAAAAAAGAGGATGACCTCTCTTTTTATTAATTTCTTATTTATTTGTTTCCTCATTACCCCACCCACCCCTACGCCTTTTTTTTCTCTCCCTGAATCAACACGCTGATGTTATCTGGTGGAACAAAATGCACACACACACACACACACATACACACACACACACACACACACACACACACACACACACACACACACACACTGCTCAAAGGGCATGTCCGAGGGAACATTAGGGCTAAACATTAAACTCCTGGATGCCGAGGAGTTGCTGGTTTCTCCGTTAGAAGTTAGAGGAGTAAGCGCACCGCGGTCAACAGACTGCCGTAAACGTAAAAAAAGAAGCTGTAACTCGTTACACAACTGTGTGCGCAAGCACAGACACGCACTCGTGCAGTGTGCGCGCGCTTTGCAACCACTGGATTGAGCCACTGTGGCTGTGCCTTGCCCCCCCCCCCCCCAGCCCCCTCCCCGTGTTTGAGGTTCATTGAAGTTTTGTCATATTTTGGTCGAAACCCACTTCGTTTTCTTCACCGTTCCCGTCTCTGTTCTTTCCACTTCCATTTTGACATAGTTTGGTCAGAGCGGCTGTTTTCTTTGCCCTTTCTCTCCTTCCATACCCCCCCCCCCTCTCATTCTTCGGGTAGGGAGGTGCAATGTGTGTGTGTCAAGACAGGAAACCGCAGGCCCCCTGCAGCAGCCCACCCCCCTCCTCTATTTGGCTTCACTCCCCTCTTTGGCTTCTTTACACCCCCCGACCCATCACGCAGTGTGGAAATAATAACAGTCAGACTAAACTCTGTGGGCTTCCGCTTCTCCCTCTCTTTCTGCCCCCCCCCCCCGTCCTCTCTGTCCTCAGTTGTCTGGAAAGCCTCAAAAACGTTGCTCTCTTTGACAAGTACGGCTCGAGGTGCTCGCACGTGTGTGTGTGTGTGCCTTTGTCAGTGTTTGAGCCTTGTGTGAACTCCGGTGTGTGTTTTTGTTTTTTTTAATGTGTTTTTTTCGCGCGATGATGGATCTGCCCCCCCCCCCCTTCTGGCTTCCCTCGAGGTCTGTAGGCCTGCAGCCCCGCAGTCTGCTGGAGAGGGGCTCGCGTGAGTGTGTTGGGGGGGGGGGGGGTAAAAGGATGAGAGGATGAGAGGAAGAGCGGGCTGGCGGCTCAGATGAGGGAATAGGAAGCCAGAATGAGAGGATAGGGGGCTTCAGCGGGGGCCCTTTTACAGTAAGGGGAGTCGGAGCATGTGAGGCGTTATCAGGGGAGCCAGGAGTAGGAAGTGAGGTAAGGGGTTGAAACTAGGGACCAGGGAGGTACAGTGAAGGGGGGGGGGGGGGGTAGACTAAATTGGAGCGGGTCTAGGACAACAGAAGGAGAAACTACATCGGAGGCGAGCTCAGAAAAAGGAAAAGTTAAACGCTGGAAGATTAGCTCATCACCTTGATGACTCATGCGGCCTAATTGGGACGCTTAGTTATAAGAACAATCGAGGGCGTTTCCCCTCGAGGTGACGTGGCGAGAGCGATGGAGTGCCGCCAGATCAGAGTGACAGTCGTAGTGTGACACAGCACAGGGCCAACGTGAAGTGAGACTGATGGGGTCCAAGAGGTTGTAAAGAAACAGAGTCAGAAGCTAGGAAACTAAAGGCGGGCTGGCGGTTGTGTGTGTGTGTGTGTCTAGTGCAGCGTGTTCTTGGACAAAGCCGTTGTCTGGAGGTTTCTGGTCTCTCTGGTGATCTCATCATCTTCCAGCCTGTTGCCATTAGATGGTGTGTGCGCGTGCAGCAGCGATGTGTGTCTGCTCGAGCTGCAATAATTTAGTCCTTTAGTGATTTAGTGTGTGTATTCTGTCGAGCTTGCAGAAACTTGGTGTGCGAGTTTTAAAGTGTGTGCGTGTGTATGTGTGTGTGTGTGTGTGTGGTTGAGTCGGTAGCCAGGGACTCCAAGCCACAATATTTTCCCCCTTCAGTCGTGTTGTTTTATAACATTCATAGAGAGTGAGGGGGAAAAACGGAGTGCGGGGTTGGTGTGTGGTTCGGATAAAATACAGTAGTGAAGAAGAAGAGGTGTGCAGGAAGATCTGGAGGGCCAGCCCGAGGGTGGAGGAAGAGAGAGAGGGGTGTAGGAAGTGTTTGCTGAGTGGGTTGGGGTTGAGCACACAGTAGCTCCAGTGACCTGACAAGGACAATATTTGCAGACCACACTTGACATGTACAAACACACGCCCACACGTAGGGAGGAAATACGGTTCCTGACAACTCCAGGTACTTATTTACCAAAAAGCTCCTTATCCACCCTCTGCTGCCCCGCCCATTTCCGCTTCAATCACATTTGTATTCCTTATTCCGGTTTAGCGCTAGCAGCGTTGTAAACAATGACAATGGCCTGTTTTTTTGGTGCTTTCCGTCAATGACGCTGTGTCTCCTTGTTTGCAGATGTGCTCAGTTGTGAGTCAGACTCTATATACTATACTATAGTACTTTCAGTACTTGCTGCATCGCTGTTTCAACATTTAGATACGAACACAGGAGAGACACAAGCAGTGGGGACTTCCTCGATGGTTTTGAATGTATAGTGTCAGTAGGGACAACACCTGTACTCATACCTGCTCTTATTCTGTGTGATCCACAACCACAATAGAGCAACTGCTTGACCTCTCGTTGAACTACAACACAATGCAAAACCCAGATTAGAAAACACACCCTCTCTCTCTCTCTCTCTCTCACACACACACACACACACACGGGCCCCACCTGAATCTCTTTGTTTCTTCGGAGCCAGGCGGAGGGTGAGGCTTCAGTCGTCATGTTCACACCCTTCCTCACCCAGCGAGCGAACATCCTGCTCTCCTATTGGTCTGCTCCCTATCTAGTGTGTGTGTGTGCGTGTTTGTGCATGCGTGTGTGTGTGTGTGCACAAGGGTGTGATGGCCTGTGTTGTTGCCCCCATTTTATTAATAATTAAAGGCTAACTTGTCTCCAGACTGTGGACTTTAATCAGGACACACACACACAACCCCGCTCATAAACACACTCGTCCGGGCACAAACACAGAGTCATCGCAGCTGCACCTGGCCATTCCATGCCAAGGTAACTGAAACCACCTTTGAAACCTCACGCGCTTTTGATCCAAACACTCAACAGACCCTAATGGGTGGTGTGTGTGTGTGTGTGTGTGTGTGTGTGTGTGTGTGTGTGTGTGTGTGTGTGTGTGTGTGTGTGTGTGTGTGTGTGTGTGTGTGTGTGTGTGTGTGTGTGTGTGTGAGGTACTATCACTGTCTTTGACACACACACACCAGTGGCGGGTCGTCAGGGCCTGCAAAGCCTTCTCTGCTGGCCTAAACAGAATCACAAAGTTATATCTATTTTATAATTTTTCTTAAATACACTACATGTATTATAATTTATAAAAATATTTTTCTTATTTTCTCATTGCACAGCTACTGTCTTCCTCTGTTGCTCTGCTTCCAGTGCAGCTTGTTTTAAGTAGAGCTTTTATCCAATCAGATTTCACCTCTGTGTCTCTAGGTAAGAAGAGAGGCCCGAGGCCTGCAGACTCACAAGTGAATCCCTTTGCAGTTTATGTGAATGGGGACGATATTGTTGATTGTCATAGTGTTCAACCAATCAGATCTTTAGTTTGACATGTTGGGCGTATTCTTTGACGTGTCAGAGCCTGCTAGCCGGCCTATAGCTACGTCAGCATTACGTGCAGCTCAGTGTCCATGTGCAGCTCTGCCGCGAGGTGCAGAGTGTGCTGTGATTGGTCAGTGGTCAGCACGTGACTATCGTGAAACGAAACTTAACAGCAGAGGCTTAGTCGGCGTTGTGAATCACATCACGTGATGCAGCTCAGCCAATCAAATATGGGCATTCTGACAAGTTTCCTGACTCGAGTGAGATGTACCACACACCGTGACACAGGGGGCTGAGACGAGGAAAGATATTGCAGAGCAGTACGTTAAATGTTTGGGTTGTGAAAGTAAAATCATAAGACGGTCTCCTAAAGAGACGAATGGGCCGCGGCTTGTCATTAAGGGGTGATGGTGGGTCCCACAGCCAGACCAGCTGAGAACCTCTGTCCTACATGAGCACAGAAAACATTATGTTTTCCAAATGCTCTAGCATTATTCAAACCTCGTACCGAACGGTTTAATACGAATACGTACATAGTTACAGCCTTAGAAACGAATAATAGCTGTGGCGCCATCATGTGGTTATAAGGTGGTATTTCAGCTGCATGACAGCAGTGAAGGCCTGGGTATAAAATGCACGGCCCGCCACTGACACACACACACACACACTGGTCCGTCATAAAGTTGTCTGTCCTGTCAGGTGGACAAGTGAGCAGGAAGAGCTTCAAGTAGATGCTGAAAGTAGAGAGGAGGAGCAGACGTGTAAAGTGTCAGACACAAAGAGAAATGTTTGGCTATTGTCTGGCGTGATTTACTGACTGGGCTCACTCACTCTCTCACACACACACACACACACACACACACACACACACACACACACACACACACACCTCAGACACCAACACTTAACTACAGACCCTCTTCTAGCCTTTCCCTCCACTTAACGTGATTTACTTTTCATCACTTCTCAAAGATATGTGTGCGTGCATGAGCTAGCCCTTTTCACTTGTTTCACACATTTGCTGTCTATTTCATTATCTTCTGCCTTTGAAAAAAGACAATGTTATGAACTATTGATGGTGTTGTACAGTAAAATATGAAAATAAGGACGATGGTGGAATGTAAGAAGTACATTTACTCATGTACTGTACTTAAAAACAATTCTGTACTTACATTAACTGCCACTTTATACTTCTTCCAGAGGGACAGATTCTACTCTTTACTGCACTACATTCATCTGACAGCTGGAGTTACTTTTCAAATTAATATTTCACATGAAAAAAGATAACATTATACAACACGACACATTAATAAAGAGTAAACCAGTGCTTCTAAACCTCTTCTGGCTTTCAACCCCTCACGAAAAAAGCAGAGTCTCGTTGAGGCCCCCTTGTCACGTTTCAGATGTCTATGAGTTGTCGTCTCAGAGACACGTTCCCTCTAAACTTCTCACATGGTTTCGTTCAGGCAAAACAACAGTTTTGAGACCTAAAGAGGTCAAACATGGCCAACGATTCTCGAAACAAAGGCAAAGGTTAGAGAAAAGTCTAACAAAATGAACCAACAATCTATGAATCACAAACATGTTCTCTCTCTCTTCCGAGCCCATTAATCATCTCACGACCCCTGACATCCATCTTGTGACCCTTTAGAGGGGCCCGACCCCATAGGTTGGGAAGCAGATTTTCTGCAAAACAAGTGCTTTTCTACTTTTAATAATTAATGTATCTTTAGGTGATGGTAAAACGACTGTACTTTTACTTTAGTGTGGTTTTAATTATACTGTACTGAATATATTTGTTCTTTAATTAAAGGCTCTGATACTGACTTACCGCCACTGGTTATGTGTCATTACTGGTTTCCATGTTGGACCATACTTAAAAGTAAAGGACATGATGAATGAGCGTGTTAATGTGTTGTTATGTGTTAAATGTGTGCACTGATGGCTGCATGTGTGTTTTATTTTGTAGGAGCCTGGCCTGTGCAGCCATGCTGATGTATGACTACCCTCTGAAGACAGACATGGAGATGGTAAGGCCTGTGTGTGTGTGTGTGTGTGTGTGTGTGTGTGTGTGTGTGTGTGTGTGCTCCCATCATGCCCAGACATGTTTTTGATGCCATACAGTAACTCTGACTGACACACACTCCCGCTACGTGTCTAGACAGACTGGTTCCCACATTCCAGCTCTTCCTGGACAAACACGCTGCTAAAATTTACATACAATGAGTACAAACACTGCCAGGCAGCAGGCTGATGAACATACACACACACACACACACACACACACACACACACACACACACACACACACACACATTGTACTCTGAGACACAACAGGTATCTGCAAACAGAGCTGGGTTTAGACTTTCTGGCTGGCCGTAGTTGTTTGTGCGGCAGAAACATGTTTTCCGTGTTCTTCAGCGCAGAACGGAAATTTCAAACTGCTCTTTTGTCCCCCTTCACCGCTTCCTTCTTCTGCATCCTCTCTCTCTCTCTCTCTCTCTCTCTCAGTCATTCTACTCTTCGTTAATGAAAACCACGGAGCCATACGGAGTGATCTTCTCCCACCCCACCCACATCTACCACCCCACGCACATGCCCACCTTCGCCCAGCCCCACACGCCCAGCAACGCCACGCACACCCAGCTGGAGCCCGTGGACCTATCGGTCAGCAAGCGCTCCTCCTCCACCTCCTCGTCCTCCTCCCCGCCCTGCTCCTCCGCCTCCTCCTCCCCGGCCTCCTCGCGCAGCTCCCCTCCCTCCCCCTACAGCGCGGCAAGCCGCGCCTCCCCCCGCTGCTCCACCCCGCACGCCCAGCTGCGCTGCTCGCCCTCACTCCCCTACTCCGCCATGGTGGCCCCCCTGCTCAGCTCGGGGTCCGGGGTCATCCAGGGGTCGGGGGTCATGATGTCTCCGGTCATGGTGCCCCTGTCTGTCCTCTACCCCTCGCCTCTCCACCTGCACCAGTCGATAATGGTGAGCCCACCCGTCCCCAGCGACGACGGCCATCATCGGAGCAGGGAGCACAAGACAGGTGAAGCCTCATTTATTATTTGATTCACATCATTTTTTATTTATATTTGTTTCAATTATAATTCTTTTTTTTTTTTTACACTTTTATTGCAATTAATTAGTAATATGTATTGCAATAAAATAATCAATTCTGTTGATATGACATTAACTAACATTGCACACTGTATGTGTTTTAGAAAATGCCAAATAAAACAAACAATAGTCGTTAATTTACAAAAAGCGGCCATATCAGAACAACCATTTCAAAATAATATGACACACTTTGAGAATCATAACAATTAGACATCACTGTACAAGTGCTGGCTTATCAGACAATGTATTGTTTTATTCCAGATTTCGTGAGAAAAAAACAACCTTTCTCCTTAAATGAACATATTATTTTCTGAAAATGGGGAAGTGCTTTTCATTTCCTCTGATTTTAGAATAGCAGTTTCAGCAAATTCTTGTTTCTCAGAGATGTTCTGTTTTCTGTGGTCAGACGGAGGTCAGTGACAGTCACAGAGGTCACCCTCTCTGAATCTCCTGTATTTGATACACACTAAGATGCACACATAACTGACCGATACATATTAATAAGGTAATGTCCTCCTCTAGAGGCATAACAGCAAAACTAAATGTGCTGTTAGCATGGATAAATATATTTAAATTTTGTATTCATTCATTGTATTTCTAAGAGACAAATAGAGATGATAAAAGTATTCTGACCTGTGACCGTGCAGAGTTGAACTTAACTTGATGTATGAAATACTAACAGCATGTTAATGTGAATACATCACGACTGTGCCGTACTGACCAGCAATTTGTATCCACCCAGCTCACTGCGGCGACGCCCACGACCTGCACAAGCCAATCAAAACGGAGCCCCGCTCTGAGCTCACCCACGACCTCCACGGCGGCCACGAGGTGAAATCGTCAGTCATCAGGATACCACACGAATACGGGTGAGAAAGCAGCACCACGCGTTTCACAAGTTTCGCCGTCTGCTGCGGCGCTTCCCCTTTAGCTTTATATGGACGTGGTGTTCAAAGGCTTCTGTTCCTGTTGTGAGCATTTTGAAATACTTTTTGGTATCTCAAACAAAACCCAGTCCCAGTCTTGGGACTGGGTTTTGTTTGAGATACCAAAAAGTATGATTCAATCCAGGGAGTATCTATGAACTAAGAATATTACCAAGCATTCAGTGAAATGGGGTAGTTTGAGCACATCATTTCTTTTGCAAGTAAGTGAATTTAATTTTTGTACATATAAGTACAAGTACATATATTTGGATTTGGGTCCACAAACAATAATAACTATCTCCCTGCCCTGTATGCTCTTATTCACACATTCTCTCAACATGACAGAATTTCAGGATTCATTTCTAATTAGCTTCTTTGTCTCCAGTCAACTCTCTGCTGTCCTCTCTATTAAATAAATGGCCACAAGTGCAGCCTCTCCAAGCTCCGTTTCCTCTTCTTGCTGCGGCGGCCTAAAGCCGCGTGGAGAAAACACAGAACCTGTAACGCAACAAGTGTCGTGAGCGACACGTGAACACACCGACTGTGATGTTCTCGTTTCCCAGTGTCGTCCGGCAGCCACACCTCTCCCTGCAGCTCCTTATCTTTCCAGTCAGCCACACTGTTGATCTCGTCACCTTCCACCTCTCCTTTCTTCCTTCTCTCCTCCCTCCTTCGCACTTCCTGTATTTTTTGGGGGGTTTTCTTTAAGGCGCTCATTGTCTGGCATCTCCCACTCCTTCACTTCCCATTCCTCCTCTCCTTCCTGTTTCCTCCTCTCCTTCCTGTTTCCTCCTCCTCTCGTCGTCATCTGTTTTGGTTCCCATTTGTTCTCCTTCGACAAAATAACCGCTTTTTTTCCTCGAAGAAATAATTGCATGTGGGTCGTACGTGTAATCGTGATGGAACGCCGCCAGTCAGTTGTTGCTCGTGTGTGTGAGTCTCTACTGTAGCCGTCAGGGCGGTTACCATCACAGGCCGCTGTTGCCCTCGATGACTGGGAAATAATTGGACCCTTGAGGGGGAAAAAAAGTGTGTGTGTCTTTATCTGTCATCACCTCTCCTCTCAAGACAATGTAAATATACTTTATGTACATGGTAAATCGGTCAACTTTGCCCAATGTGTATGATAATGATGGGTTAGCCAAAATGTGTGTGTGTTGCGGGGAATTTTCTGCACATTCCTTTACGCCGAACTGATCTGTGAGGGATTCATATTTCAACACTCGACACCTGCTCTCAACTGCCACTTACACACACACGCACACACACACACACACTTTAATAATGGTACAGAAAGACAAGTCCTTCTTGTTTTATTTTTTACTGTAAAACACTTGAAAATGTCGCTTTTCTGCTCCATTCTCTTCTGTACTCTTTCATCGTTTCACAGAAAAGCTTTTCTCACAGACACACACACGAGGTATTAGAACCCTAATCTCCTCGTGCTCGTCGGAGCTGGGCACTAGAGTGTTGCAAAGTTGCATCTACTATTTCACAGTTTTTCGACTTCTTCTGGAGCTCGTTTTTCCCCCACTTTCAGCATCCGTGGTGTCAAATTCCAGTGAATGAATCGTTGGAACGGTTCAGTGAAATCACGACAGAGTTAACGGGACAATAGGAAAGGCGTGGCAGACTGGGGAAAGAAGGCAGGGGGGGGGGGGGGGGGGGTTCAACTTCCTGACCGGTAGTAGTTTCTTATTGCGTCGGAGGAGCCGTCGCAAGCAAATTAAATTTGCATCAGATTAGAGTTCAACATCATGAAGTTGTCATGTGACGCCGCCGCCCTCTCCTGGTCAAATGAGATAAAGAAAGAGGACTCTAACAACTGCTCTCCTCTGTGTGTCTCTCAGGTGCAACAACCCATCCGTCATAGTTCATTCGGGCGCCAAGCATCCTCCCCCTGTCGAGTCTCCGGACACGCTGAAAAAGCGGCGAATCCACTGCTGCGACTTCAATGGCTGCAACAAAGTGTACACCAAGAGCTCCCACCTCAAAGCGCACCGCAGGACACACACCGGTAAGAGGCACGCGCACACACGCTGGACTTTAAAGGCCTTACGGACTCACGGACTTTGAGGCGCGCTCCCGCAGAGTCCGTGAGAGGGTTTAGTTCTGTCCCACTGTCAGATCATCGAGTGTTTGAGGCTCTCTGGCAGACATTTTGAGCCCTCTATGAACCCTTTCCTTCCGTAAGTCAGCATTAGATGCAGACTTTGCCCAAGGGAATTACCCACAAATCATTGCAATGTGAAGTAAAACACGGGGTAACCAGTGGAAGCATGGAGACCTAAAAAAAAGGTAAAAGAGGACGGTACAGGTGTGTTCAGCCTGGAATATTACATTTACTCAGAAACATTAAGGGTTGAAGATGGAACAAAAAAAAACATGAAATCAGAGGATATTTATTTATTATTCATCAAATATTTTATTTTGACAAAAACGAATAAATATATTATCTGAAATGACCTCAACTTGTGAGGAAAGAGTCTGGAAGACGTTCAAATCAGGTTAATCAATTAATTACCCACAATTGTACATCATATTTTTTGTCGTTGTCATAGTAACATGATATGTTGCAGTGCTGTCCCATTCCTATTTACACCATTTCAAGCCCTCACAGTGGCCAAATCCCAATGTCCCCCCTTACGGACTCACGTACTTTGAGGCGCGCTCCCGCGAAGTCCGTGAGGGTTTAGGGCTGTCCCACTGTCAAATCGTCAAGTGTTTGAGGCTCTCTTGCAGACATTTTGAGCCCTTTATGAACCCTTTCCATAGTCAGCATTGTATGCTGACTTAGCCTAAGGGAATTACCCACAAATCATTGCAATGTGACGTTAAACACCCGGTAACCAGTGGACGCATGGAGATGTAAAAAAAAAAAGGTAAACAAAGAGGACGGATCACGTGTGTTCAGCCTGGAATATTACATTTACTGGGTTAAAGATGGAACAAAAAATAAACATGAAATCAGAGGATATTTTTTTTTGTCATTGAATTGTTTTGAAAAAACGAGTAAATAGATTATATGAAATGACCTCTCATCTTGTGAGGAAAGAGCCTGAAGATGTTCAAATCAGGGAGTACAAAGTATAAAATAGATACTTACAATTATACATCATATCTTTTGTCGTTTTCATGGTAACGTGATATGTTGCAGCAAAGTGCTGTCCTATTCCTATTTACACCATCTCAAGCCCTCACAGTCTCTCACACTCAACCACTTACCAGGTGACGTCAATAAGTCCTTGAGGGTTCAGGGTTTGAGGCTTTAGGGGGGACGTTGGGGTTGGGCCAACCATTTGCATTATCTTCACCATCACTCATTTCTTTCTCTCTCCCCCCCTCCCACGCGCAGGCGAGAAACCCTACAAGTGCATGTGGGAAGGCTGCACGTGGAAGTTCGCCCGTTCGGACGAGCTGACGAGACACTTCCGCAAGCACACGGGGGTCAAGCCGTTCCAGTGCCCCGACTGCGAACGCAGCTTCTCCCGCTCCGACCACCTGGCTCTGCACAAGAAGCGCCACCTCCTGGTGTGAGAACCGGAAGGGGGTGCAGCTTGAAAAAAAGAAACTCGATGCTGGTTTCAACGTTGGACTGTACCACTTTGACTTGAGGGGGGTTAAAAGAGTTGGCCTACACGTTGGACTCCGGCAGGGAGTGGGGAAACGTTCCTCAGGGTGCACGTTTAGACCCTTTATCCCCATTGGCCCTGAACGTTAGCCGGAGTGAGCCTATTTATCATGTAACCGTCACTCACTATCCTGCAGACTTATCATCAGCTCGGTTTGACTTTAAAATAATGCACAAGGATCGGATGTGGAAGGCCTCTGCATTTCAGCTGGCCTGAGATACAGAGGCCTCTTGTGGCCGCAGAACTGCATCGACACCCGCTCTGTTTCAGCCACATACAGCACGCTCAAGCTTCTTCATTACGACATCAGCTCTCATTTCTCTGCATGCAGTCAAGTAATGATTGTGGACTCAAACACACACACACACACACACACACACACACACACACGTTATTAGCTTGCTAGGCCAATATAATGTGAAACTCCAGAATGTATCATATCCCACCTACTGTGCATCGTGTCATACATATGTCAGCTTTCTCGCACCGGCGCAGCTACCTGTGATGTAATGCTAATGCTAACTCCTCCTTCATGGACCGACACATCCAAACACCACACACCTCACCTGCCTCTGTTAACTTACATCATGAAGTGACTCAAAAAACCTAAAACAGGTAGCCATTGCTCGCTTTCTCTTGTACATACATGCATACATGTTTAACGGCACACACAGCAAGAAAACATGCACTTAATAAAAGCAGCCTCGGTCTGGTGTGCTTTTTCGGTATTTGGGTTGAAAAAAAGAAAAGAAAAGTGGGACTCTGGGTCTCATTCATTGTAGGAGTGAAGTGTTTGATTTGTTTGTTTAATGTTTTCATTCAGAAATGTGAACGTTGCTGCACAGGGGCATTATTGTGTTAGCGAGGAAAAGACACCACTTGGTTGGTTTAAGGGTAGAAGCAATGATTTGTCTTATATCGAGTTTATGTATCTATATGAACTATTGTGACACAATGGTAGCCTTTTTTTTTATCATGTATGACACGTTTATGGGAAAAATGCAAAGCAGGGAAATTAGTTTTTCAGGAGCAGATGAGGTTCATTCCAGCCCACCACACCGGATATATGTACTAATTTCATAGTAAATAACGTCAATAAACTACAGTTTTCTTAATAGGTAATAACGCATATATGCTCCTACTACACCGTCATATTTTTAGAGCACAACATTTACAGCACAACAAGAAAATAGTTTTGCTCATAGTGTCTTTGTACATGTCTCCAATGTGCACTTTATATATATGTATATGTGTGTGTGTATATATATATATATATATATATATATATATATATATATATATATATATATATAGGTGTGTATATAGATCTATATGTATATGTGTGTGTGTGTATGTATGTATAAATATATATATATATATATATATGTGCATTTGTAAAACATTCCCAAAGCCAAACATTTTCTAATCAGTTTTTCTATTCACCTGCTGGTCAGTTTGATCAGAAACATTTAACTTAAAGTCTTGGTTTGTCATTTTCTAATCATGTAAAACCAGAAGAAGGTGTGATCCTTTTTTTATTTTACACACATGTACACTCACAAACACACACACACACACACACACACACACACACACACACACACACTGAATGTAGCGGCTATACTGATCTGCATTTTGCCCCTGGGTATTCTTTGCGGTTTTTGCTTGTACATGTTTTTTTGTATTTCTGCAAATATAAGTTGTAATATATATATATATATATTTTATAATTGATTATTAGACTGAAAGGGCAATTAAAGGTTTTTTATTAAGCATGATTTTGATACTCTCATAATAATGGATATTATACATTTCTATAATGTTCTGTCTATAATAAACCCCATCTCTTTTTAATCCAAACGTTGGCAATTCAAAGGGAACATGTTAAACTGTGAACATATAATTGTACAGGTCTATCTGAAATGTGTGCCTTTATTTTAAGAAAGAATATTCATACCACTTAATAAACGTATTGATAATATTTGCAAAATGGAGTGCTGTGTCTTAAATTCTGTATGGGTTTGTACTGAAACTGTTAATGGAGGTGTTAGTAGGTTAGCAATCACGCAAAAGTGCCAAACATTTGCTGGTAGCTTCTCAAATTTTAATATTGCCCCTTTTTCTCGGTTTATTACAAGTTATGTTATATTATAAGTTAAACATTTTGGGGTTTTGCACTGACTTTAGCTTCAATTTCAGTTTATTTAAGCTGCAAAATCACCCTTATTTGGCTCTTGTCCCTCAATAATAAAACCTAATCATATAATATGAATATTATAGCGGTAATAGATTCATGGTCACCATCTCAGCACATTTCACAGGGTTTAAACACACACACACACACACACACACACACACACACACACACACACACACACACACACACGCATAGGCACATACTAATAGAGACAGATACTCACACTGGCAGCATATCCACCTTTATAATATTAGAATAATTAATTCAACAGTAAAAACAGTAGATATATATATATATAATAGACCTTACTTGTTGGAGACTTTTTTCTAAATTCTGATATGTGATATTCACAATTGTATACAGCATTTGTAGACTTGCGTATCATAACACACTTGGCTTATTTTATCAGTAGCTCACTAAAAAGCTACTTGAAATATGAACAATTTATAAGTTTAGATCGCAGTCTTTTATATATTGTAGTGCAAGTGCTGCAACAATTTCTATAAAGTTCAGGCTGTTCTTTCCCTTTCAGTGTGATTCAATAGAAAAACAGTGGGCTCGTCCGGGATTTGAACCCGGGACCTCTCGCACCCTAAGCGAGAATCATACCCCTAGACCAACGAGCCGCTGTGAACGTGACGGAACAATAGCGTTCAAGAATATTCATGACATATCACATGTTTTTAAACAGTTCTTTTTTTGAATTGTATCCTATATTACTTATTGTTAAGCTTTTCCAATCTATGTGCAGCGATGAAGAGACCATTTAATTGTATTTTCTACTCAAATATAAGTATCCAGGCGAAACAAGATGACCATTTCCTACCCACTTCCGTCTTCGTTGACAGCCGTTAACGCCTCCCGGCGTCTTCTTCACAGGAGCCGTTAGCATGAGCAGCACGTTGGCAAAGCAGCAGCAACGCAGATGAATTACCGTTGTTGGGGCAAATACATTGGGAAGCTTTTACATTATCAGACCCTTAGAAGTTTTAGAATCCCGTTTCAGTGGGTGGAGCCCAAGAAACAACAATGGTTATAATGTGGCTGTTTCTATAGAACTTTGTCTTAAATTGGCATTATTGGTTCATCAGCAAGCTGAATTAAGTAGTTGTTAGCGTTAGTTATTAGCACAAACACGTGTGGTGGCTGTGCGAGAGGATTTTGAAAACCGTAGAGAAAAGTTGTTCCCGAGGCAGTGAACTATCTTGTCTGTTGATACTCCTCGGTGCAGTCAGCTACCGGCCTGCCGACGTGGCGGGGCGGAAGAAGAGCCGCTGGTACCAAACGGGTGAGCTGCACTGTCACTTTCACGAAAACACAACTGTCTTTGAGCTTTATAACTTTCCTTTGCCCGAATCAACCGACAAAAATGGCAACAAACCCTGCGATGAAGTTTTATTCATCGTTTCTCTTTTGTTAATGTGTTTGTATGTGCCTATTACTCGTCACGAAGACTCTAAACATGCGAATAATAGCCTAATTGTCATGTTCGCTTTCAAACAGAACAGTGGTCTTTGTTGAGTGTCTGCTTCACGTTGTTCTGTATGTTGTCATTGTGTAATATTGTGTTCAAATAGTGTGAAGAGAAGCAGAAGAGTTATGATATATTGATGTCATCAACATGAAATGATTGTTTCGATAGAATTGCTTTGAGTAATTAGCTAAAATAGGATACAGTTTATAAGACTGTCTCGACAGTTTGTGGATTAAATATTACATTTAAATTCCAGATAAAAAAACAATATTGTTGTATAAGTTACACTTATTCTGTCTTGTTTTGCAGCCTGTAGACTGCGTTGTTGTTGTTATTTTTGCAGATAGATATATCTTGGTATTGTGAACAGGTTTATGTACCACCTTGCACATACAGTTTGTGAGAGATAACATCGCGTTAAATGACATTTTGCTGCCAGGAAACAAACTTCAGCCAGTGTTTGAAAACACGGCGATGACAGTAATCACGCGGATGCATGTTCAGCAAGTGACCACTAGATGGTAGTGTTGAGCCACGAAGCGATCAATCAACGATGCGCTACATCATAGGGATCGCTTTTGCAACGTTCTATACTTCCAATTTTGGCCTCAAACATCTCACATAGCATGCATCAGGCATCACATGTATCAAAGCAGAACGATTGTATATCTTTTAATTTTAGTTATTGTTGCAACTTATGCAGAAATTATGCAAGACTTCCTTCAGAAAACGTCAGAGAACTGGAGGGTTAGTGGAATTGATTTACTGATCTGCTTGTTTTGAGCCCTTGAACCTTGTGCTAATATAGGAGGTGTCATGAGCACGTGTGATGTGGTGTTATGCTAAAAAGTTAAGAATTTAGCAACCGCTCCTCAGTTTGGCTCTTTGCATATTGACATTAGAGCTAATGATTACACGATTACTCAATTGATCGAGACACAAAAAACAGAAGTCCATGTATGAAGTCCAATGCGAGAATCTGTCAGTTCTCTCTGTTTTAAATCACTGTCAACTGAAGTTCTTGTTTATTTTAATTTTTTTGGGGGGGGGGGGGGGGGGGTTGATAGTCGAACAAACAAGACACTTGAAGGCATCTGAGGCTCAGGGATGTTGTGACAGTCAATGAAGAAGAGATATTGTCAGGTTAATCTGTAGTGAAGGTGATGATCAGTTGCAGCACTTATTGGCATTCTGTTGGGAAAATTAAGCCAAAGTATGTTTATGTGTTGTAGGCAGTGTTTGGTTGCAGGATACAAAGATTATAAAAGACCTAAAATCAAACACCTCTTCTCTTCCAGATCATCATGTCCCAGGCTGACGCAGACCCCTCCGCTGGCATCCCCCCTCACACTGACCCCGGCCCCTGTCAGGACGTCCCAGCAGCCTTTGCGCCGCTTCCAGCTGCCCTGCAGCCTCCTTTGATCCCAGAGAGTTTTGACCTCCCGCAGTCCACCGCAGAGGAGACCGGCACAGAGGACACCTCAGAGGGTCTGCCTGACCAACCGGAGCCTGCTGCCGAGGGTCAGGTGATCATATGTGACCAACCGGTGAGCCTGGAGCCGGAGCCCGAGGCTGCAGAGGAGGATGTGGAGGTTTGTCGCACCGGTTTCTTGACATCCAGGGCACACTGTGATGTCTGGATTTAGGGGGCCAGTACTGATCTTGATATTTGACTTTGGAAATAGGATTATTATTAAATTGTTAGATTTTATTTTTACATAAACAAACATTTTTGACAAGGATCCCTTAAATTATCTTTTTTTAAATTAGCTCCTTTAAATTAGCTTTTTAATTAGCTTTTCTAAAGCTAATTTAAGGGCGGGAGAAATCCTTTCTCATAATGATGACAGCAGAATGATGACACTGTATATAAGATGATGATGTTTCTTAAGTATCTCAGATAAATCTTTGGCTTTTCTGTGCTGCAGTTTCTTGTTACGGATCGATTGACATAGTCATTGAAACTGATTTATCTGCAACATGCTAATATGGACCGGTACGTCAGTGCGGGCGATTTATTCAAATTCCACTGAGCTGAATTAACTTTATTCATTGACTTGACTTTGATTTTATTGACACGATTAGTCAATCGGCAGAAAATGAATTAGAGCAACTATTGATGATTGTTTCAATAAATGCTCAAGCAAAAATGCCAGAAACCTTCTCTGTAAAGCACTTTGGTCAACACCTGTTGTTCTCAATGTGCTCCAATGTGCTCTCTAGATGAGTTTGACTTAACTTGTTTTAGCGTCTCAGTTTATTTGTCTTATTATGTAATTGTAATTAATATATTAACATTAATATGTAATGTAGATTTTGGACTGCTGATTATTGATATAAACAAGATGTCACCCGGAGCTGTGTCCCTATTTTTCTGACAATGATAATTATTTAGTAGATAGTTATTTGCAGCACGAATTGACTTCAAACTTTAAGGCTAATAAACTCTAGTATTAACTTTACTCCTGTAGCTATCCCAGTTCTAAAAAACAATGCAGAAAAAACATTTCTAACTATTACTGTAATGTGTGTGTGTGTGTGTGTGTGTGTGTGTGTGTGTGTGTGTGTGTGTGTGTGTGTGTGTGTGTGTGTGTGTGTGTGTGTGTGTGTGTGTGTGTCTCCCCTCAGGAGAAAGAGAAAGGTTGGGGAGGTTGGAGTTCATGGGGAAAATCCCTCCTGAGCAGCGCCTCCTCCACCGTGGGTATGTTTTCTGTATTTAGTTCCTCATCCTTCGTTACACTTCACACACTCTCCCCCCTGAAGTCTTCACCTGCTGTGTCTGTGTGCAGGTCAGAGCCTGACCTCGGCTAAAACCAAGGCAGGAGAAGCTCTGCGTCTCCACAGGACCTCAGTGGGAGAGGAGGCGCAAGAAGAAGAAGAGAAGAAGAAGGAGGAGGAGGAGGAGGAGGAGGAGGAGGAGGAGGAGGAGGAGAAGAAAGTGAGAGGAGGTGAAAGTGGAGAGACTGAGCTGTCCAGCTGTGGGGAGACACCTGTTAGTGCTGCAGCTTCTGGCAGAGGCGTCTTCTCTACGATCACACACGCCATGCAGAACACAGTGAGTGAACACACACACACACACACACACACGCGCACACACACACACACACACACACACACACACACACACAAGCTAAAAAGAATCATGTGAGGAAAACCTGCCAGTGAAGATAAACTCACTGATTTCCAATACAAACCTGCTCGGTTGATACAGGTTTTCTGCCTTGTTTTGAGATAAGGACAGTTGTAGCTTATGACCTACTGATTCAAATGTTTAGCAAGTCAAAAGTTTGACTTTTCTCTCTGTCTTCTTCTGCCCTAAATGTGCATGTAGGTTCATAGCTATGCAGCGAGCTAAACACGCCTATTGTACAGTAAAGGTGGTGTATATGAAGAGCATTGGATAAAACAAAACAAAAAGTCCAAACATTTACGTAGTGTATCATAATACTAATTTAGAATAAAAATCATAATTTTCAGTCTTCAGTGACATAACTTTTTACTAATATTTTGACTTGGTCAAAATGATGACTTGGTATCTTCATATTTTGAGTTACCCACAGTATTCTTCTATTCAGATCGTTCCTTATTTCTTTAAGGCTTCCCATTGAGTCTGTCTTTTCATTGGTTAAAGATATCTCTCAATGTTGGTCGGTCACAGATGTGACAAAAACGTTAGAAGTAACAGTCAGTTAAACTACAGCTGGCGGTTGCTACTAGCAACCAACCGCTGCTGGCAGAATGCTGGTTACTATTATGAGACAGTTCAAATCTTGACTAACTATCTGAATTGTGACTTAAAGTTGCATCATTTTGCTTTATTATATACAAATTTTGGCTTAGTTGGGCAGAATTTTGACTTATTATTCGTTTTTTATTTTACTATTATTATTCCTCTTTTTTACATTATTTTGTATCAATTTCTTCAAATTCAACCTGCAAAACTGGACCTCCATAGTCTGCTGGGGAGTATATAAAAGATCCTTGACAATATTGTCATGTGCGCAGCGGTACTGCGCCAGCAGGGGATGCTACTAGCAACACAACATAGTCACTATGGTTATTAAAAATTGGCAGAAGGTATGTTATGATAACATCTCATAAATATAAATTGTGAGCTGTCATGATTTCAAATTAGTCAAAAAAATGTTTTAAATATCTATTTTTACCATCCCATAATGTTTATTAAGAGTATGTCATCATTTCATGGGATGATTTTTGCCTCAGTGTCAAAATTAATATAACATTAACATTAATAGACATAATATAATATCATTTCCATTGACCGTAAGTATTATTTTTGAATCATTTCCTGTCTCTGTCTCTCCCTCTGTGTGTCCCTTTAGGGTAAGTCAGTGATCAGCGGCGGTTTAGACGCCTTGGAGTTCATTGGAAAGAAGACCATGATTGTTCTTGCTGAGACTGACCCGGGTTTCAGAAAGACCAAGACCCTGATGCAGAAGACGGCATCGCTGAGTCAGGCATGTGGACACACTGTCAGAGCTCACATTGACATACACACACAGGAATCCAATACGTCTCCTGCTATCAGATAAATAATGTCAAACTTGCGTGGATGGAATGATTCTGTGATTTTTCAGTGGAAATCCACATGGTGTCACTTCTCTAAAGCGACTGCTCTGCAGCGGTGTTATATGAAGGCTTCACTGTGATTTCTCAGATGTTAAAGGAAGCCAAAGAGAAAGAGCGGGAGTGTCTGGGCAACCAGCCAATCAGCGCAACCGCTGCTCACTACAGCATTCTGTTTGACGACTACCAGGGCTTGCCGCACCTTGAGGCCCTGGAGATCCTGTCCAATGAGAGCGAGGCCAAGGTGAGGCACACAAAGTGTGAGCAATATTTTCAGAAACCGCCTTTTGAGAGTCTAATACTCTACATCTGCTCCTAGGTCCACGCCTTCCTCTCCTCCCTGGTGGAAGAGGAGCAGGAGGAGGTGAAGAAGGAGCTGATTTTCATCAAGGACATCTTCATCAAGCGAGAGGAAGAGGAAAAAGTAGACGAAGGAGGACAGACGAAGGATAACGGTGATCTAAGTTCCCACTTACACTGTTCTACCCCCTTATGTGAGTGACCCCAACCAGCCGCCGGACCTGCTGGAGGTAGAGGCGGTCCCTGAGCACTGACCCAGGATCAGATGGCCTTATTCACAAACTCAGGCAGCTCTAACATCAGATCAGATGGTCAGGAAGAGAACTGATGTTTCACTTTGGTTGAATTTTTACATTCAGTCTTTTAGTTCATATCTTTTTACGTTCCATATCAGGGCTTTTGCATTTCATCCAACCATTTTCCAAAGCGTTTGAGTTTTTGAATATTTTTTCTACCTTCCAAGCTGCCAGTCCTTGTTCAAGCTAACTTGCTCAGCACTATCCATCACAACAAATGTTTATTTTTGCTTTAAATCCAAGTAATGTTCTAATCACATGCTACTTCAGCTGTGAGCAGAGACTTCTTGGTGCATTCATGCCGCCATGTTTCTACAGTAGCCCGGAATGGACAAACCAAACACTGGCTCTAGATAGGGCCACCGTAGTCCTCCTACACGCTTAACACTGGGGAGAAGTTTCAGTTGGTTGCAATCTGCAGCCTCACCGTTGGATGGCGCCAAATCCAACCCACTGCACCCTTTTATGGGTCGTGAAGATCAGTTTACTAGTCATGAGGAGATTGAAAGAAGCACACGTTTATTTACGTTTTTCTTTTTTAGTTTGACCAATACTGAAGACTAAAAGTCTGGATATTTTGGCATCTGCTGCTTTGTTTTTGAAAATCTGTGCCTCACAAGTCCCCCAAATGCATGGTGGTACAATACTAAATTGCTGGACTAAACCTTTTAATGCAAGAAGCTGCAATTTATTAGGATGAACAGTACACAGGAACCTGGAGGCCGTAGCAAACAGCGAGACACAAGAGAACTGTAAATTGTGCGGTTTGCACACTGACTACCGCTTTTTTTAGCAGCAGAAAGGAACAAACCATCCCCCAAAACTAAAGGTGGGCCTGTAAGGAACATTTTTGGGGTGGGGAGGGGGCTGAATCTTTTGTTTGGACCCTCCTCTTGACTTAGAAAAACTGCATTGTCCTCCCACCAACATGTCAAAACAACATATTTATTTATATTTCATAGCAAACATGCTAAAAATGTTGAAACAGAGTTGATGAAATTATGCTTATTGTTGCAACATAATGAGAATAAAATGTCTGAGCGCCATCTGAAGCGGGCGTGCCCCCTGGCTACCCAGAGGAGGAGACTAGAAATCCAAGCATCCAACAATGTCAAAGGTCAGGAACAGAGCAGCAGCCCCTGCAGCCAGTAGGGATTCAGTTTCTGGGTGTCAGCACTGGCTTTTAAAGGGGGTTTAAAACCGTTCAAACATTTACTTTGGGTCAGTTTCTCACAAAACAAATGATATTCAAATGATATTATCTGATTCAATGTCAACATGCAGAAATTAGTTTTGTTATTTGCAAAAGCCAAGAAAACCGTGGAACCTCACGTGTTCATCCATCGCCGCCGTCTCTTGTTTAAAGTAGAACGTGTTCTGCCAAAGTGAAATTCAGTGTAGAGGGGATGTCATGCAATGCCAAGTATTTAAAACATTTTTTATTTTATTTTTTATCCTACCTCACCAGTCGCTTGATATTTTAAAGACTGCTTGTAAACTTCAGCTGTGCGACAGGCGCCCTCGGGCGACGTCACAGCGACGCGGAGGGTTCTCACCTGGTGCCTGATCCGGGGTCGGGGTTCAGGGGCCGCCGACACGTTCACATCACAGATTCAAAACCGACAGAAACTACTAGATAAAGACATAAAAGCTGCATGCGGGCCATACAGATTGAGATCTAATTGTGATTGATGTACAGGAGAAAAGAACAAGAATATTCTCTGTGATCTCAGCATGGGGGGGGGGGGGGGGAATCATTGCACGTGATACAAATCTGCTCTCATCCCACAGTTTATGCATCTATGGCTCTAACACATGCTGCTGTGCAAAGAGGAGTACCCTGACATGACAAATGTGTGTGTTTGTGTGTTTCCGTGCCAGCCGCCGACGGCGAGGAGTTTGTGAGCGTTCTCACTGAGCTGCTGTTTGAGCTTCACGTTGCCGCGACGCCGGACAAACTCAACAAGGTGAGTCACAAAAAAAAACCAAAGAATCCTAAACGCAGCAGGAAAACTCTGAGGTTTCTTCACCAGCAGCACCGACATGTTTTAAAACATTTCCCTCAAAGGATTGGTTCAGGGTTTTGATTTTCACATTCTCATGTGCACATCTAAAGATGTATTGGTCGCTGTAATCGTTCCTTTTCTGCACACGAACCATGTAGTCAGTCCCTTCATAGTGTGACTCAGCAGTTTGATGAGACAAATCAAGTGTGTATGTGGAGTTTTCTTCTAAACAAACAAACAAACAAAATAAACTTGTGTTACATGAAGCATTAATGAACATAATTCTTCAGTTCACCTCTCTATCCTCAACCAAATGGAACAATACTGCAGAGTGAGATCTGGCATTATTGTCCTGAATTCAGATTACCTGTTAAACCTCCAGGATTTTATGTGCTCACAGATTGTAATCATGCTCCCCATATGGATTAGAATTTGGTTGGTTTATTCTTTTTCATAGCTGTTGTCCTTTCTTTATTTAAATAGCAGGAAAGCAATAACCCTCATAATAAGCTTAATTCTAACCTTAACTTGAAATCACTCTAAACAAATCCCCTTCAGGAGGAATATTCCACAGTTTTCTCCCGTTATTATTAGATGTTTGGTCCACACACACAGTCATTTTTAACATCCCCTCTCTCCTGCTGCAGTCTTAGACATAATATAAAAGTTCTCACCTTTTGAAGTCCTTCTGCATATTCAAATTCACACATATAGAACCCACATTAGCATATAATCGTGGTTACGCATCTGATTAGCATACATCAGGACGGTGATCCCTCACCACGCCGATCTGATGGGTGGTAATTATGCATCTCCAGGCGCGGATGAGGGCCCATGATTGGGTGAGCGAGGTGGAACAGCCTGTCACTACGGAGACGGTTCACGGGGAAACGCAGGACCAGCCGGCAGGAGAGGCCTCACCTGGAGAGAAGGAAAAGGAGGAGATGAAGAAGAAGAAGGATGGGGAGGAGCAGCAGGGGGAGGAGGAGGAGGAGGAGAAGAAGAAGGAGGAGGAGGAGGAGGAGGAGAAGAAGGAGGAAGAGAATGACCCCAGATCTGTAGAGGTGAGTTCAACTTAGCTGTGTGATGTGGCCTAAATCAGCACTTTTTAAATTATTTTTTATTCTTTTAATACTGCTGTCCCAGACTTATCGAATTTGATACAGGGATTATATGTGTGTCTGTGTGTGTGTGTGTGTGTGTGTGTGTGTGTGTTTGTTCTAGGCTGTCTACCTGTCATCAATAGGCAGTCTGGCAGAAGTGACGGCTCGCAGCATCGAGCAGCTCCACAAGGTGGCAGAGCTCATCCTCCACGGCCAGGACCTGGAGAAACCAGCCAGAGACCAGGCTCACATCCTCACTAGGTGTGTGAGACAGAGAGACAGAGAGACAGACAGACAGACAGAGACACAGAGAGACTTGCTAAAATGTACATCTCTATTCCAGGTTGACATGTGCCATGTGTAAGGAGGTGGAGTGTTTGGCCAAGAAGTTCTCCGACATACTGCTTCTCGTTGGGGTAGGTGTGAGTGAGTGAGTGAGTGATAACGGATAAGGCTGGTGGTTATTCTATTTTTTTTCACACTGTCAACAATTTCCGTAAAAAGTCCAAAACGGTTAACATGTTCGGGACGGAAATATATAAATATATATATATAAAAAATAATATTTGATTCCAAAAACTCTTCAAAACACATAATGCCACACGTTTTCACGGAGTGGCATTTTCCCTCATTACCACGGAAGAGTATGCTGACGCTACTTCACCAGCCAACAAGGTGTTCAAGTAACACAAGATGAAATGTGAATCTTTTTTTATTTAAAATAGATAAACACAGCCTATATGTATGTATATGTATATGTATATATGTATATGTATATGTGTGTATATATACATATATATATATATATATATATATATGTGTATATATATATATATATATATATATATATATATATATATATATATATATATATGTGTATATATATATATATGTGTATATATATATATATATATATGTGTATATATATATATATGTGTATATATATATATATATATATGTGTATATATATATATATATATTCATACATCTTGTGCTACTTGAACACCTTGTTGGCTGGTGAAGTAGCGTCAGCATACTCTTCCGTGGTAATGAGGGAAAATGCCACTCCGTGAAACAGTGTGGCCCCTTTATGTGCTTTGAAGAGTTTTTGGAATCACACTTGTCAGTAGTTTTTATTTCCTAGAATTTGTCGCCACTGAGGAAAATCTAAACTATTGCCAGCCTCATCTCATAAATGTTTGTCTTTGTAGTTGTTTTGCCCACTGTGCTACTTCCTGTCCCTCATCTCTCTCGCCCTCCCTCTCTAACAGGGCCAGAGGAAAGCAGAGGAGTTGAATCCGCTGGTAGACAATGTGCTGTTAGAGGTAAGACACACTGACTTGTCCTCAGATGTTCTTGATTTTAATCAAGTGAAGATGAATGAAATTAATGACGCGGCAGTCTGATGGCTGCTAGGAGTGCGTTACTAATCATTGCAGCTAATGTGATAATTCCTGTTTAATTTGTTAACGGGAATAAGGTGAGACCGTCACAAGATGATACGTTTATACATTAAGAAACTGTGTGCTTGGCAAGGTGTTCAATATATTCAGGATGCTCAGATTAAATTATAATAAAGTTATGTCAGCCTCAGATAAATATCCTCTACTACCATCAATTACAGTATACCTCAATTTCTTTCTGTATATTTTAAATACACCTTTAAAATAATCCCTACACCTGTTCTCAAAAAAAGTTAAATAATTTTATGTCCGTACAGGAAATGATGGTAATAAAAATAATATGTTTATTTTAGTGCTGGGCAACGATTACAATTTTTAATCGCGATTAATCGCACGATTTTTTGCGATTAATCGCATTGTTATGCGCAAAATTCAATAATGAATTCAAAAGTAGTGTATTGCGCACTTTTCTTTTAAAAGTACTGCTATATGAACAAAAGTGCAATAACATTTGGTTTGCAAACACTTAATAGATGCAATTTGAAATATACACCTTGCAAACTGCGAACCGATCTACGTCATGTTTTTTTCATCTTTTTTTTACGTTTGTTAAATTCTCAGTAGCGATATCTAAATGATATGCTTATTATACATATTCCAAACAAAAACACTCTAAAAAAATAATTTAAATTAATAATTAATTTTTTGGTATTTTGGTCAGACACATATGCAACGCTGATTAGCGTGTAATATGTGTGGTATTTGTTATAAATGTATGTTGGTACATAGAGGGGGATAAGAAGCTGTACATGGAGGCACTTAGGACCCAGGGGAATGTAGGTGAAGGAAACAGGAAGAGACGGAAGAGACGCCACACAAACAGCTGTTCACCGCTCGCTGCCAGGTTCTTGTGTTAAAAATGTCCGCTTAATAATAATGAAAAAACTGCGTTAACACTCGATAAAATAATTGTCGGCATTAATTAATGAATGCGTCAACGCGATAATATATATATAAAAAAAAATATATATAAATAAATAAATATTTTATAAAGTAAAGCAGAAGCAAATCAGAAAACCAGACAGTGAGGCCAAACTAAAGCAAGACAAAAATAAAGTAAAATTGAATCACAGATAAAACACAACAGATGTAACAAATCAATACAATAAATACAAATGAAAGAAAAATGCAATAAACGCAGAAACATCGAAAAGAATAAAAGCAGTAAAATTATGTTCATGATGATGTTCATGATGATGCTCATGATGATGCTCATGATGATGTTCATGATGATGTTCATGATGATGCTCATGATGATGTTCATGATGATGTTCATGATGCTCATGATGATGCTCATGATGATGTTCATGATGATGTTCATGATGATGTTCATGATGCTCATGATGATGCTCATGATGATGTTCATAATGATGTTCATGATGATGTTCATGATGTTCATGATGATGTTCATGATGATGCTCATGATGATGCTCATGATTATGCTCATGATGATGCTCATGATGATGTTCATGATGATGTGCATGATGATGTTCATGATGATGTTCATGATGATGCTCATGATGATGTTCATGATGATGCTCATGATGTTCATGATGATGTTCATGATTATGATGATGATGCTCATGATGATGTTGATGATGCTCATGGTGATGTTCATGATTATGCTCATGATGATGTTCATGATGATGCTCATGATGATGTTCATGATGATGCTCATGGTGATGTTCATGATGATGATCATGATGATGTTCATGATGATGATCATGATGATGTTTATGATGATGATGATGCTCATGATGATGTTGATGATGCTCATGGTGATGTTCATGATGATGCTCATGATGAAGTTCATGATGATGCTCATGATGATGTTCATGATGATGTTCATGATTATGTTCATGATGATGCTCATGATGATGCTCATGATGATCATGATGATGTTCATGATGATGCTCATGATGATGTTCATGATGATGTTCATGATGATGCTCATGATGATGCTCATGATGATGCTCATGATGATGTTGATGATGATGATGCTCATGATGATGTTGATGATGTTCATGATGATGCTCATGATGATGTTCATGGTGATGTTCATGGTGATGTTCATGATGATGTTCATGATGCTCATGATGGTGTTCATGATGTTCACGATGATGTTCATGATGATGCTCATGATGATGTTCACGGTGATGTTCATGATGATGCTCATGATGAAGTTCATGATGATGCTCATGATGATGTTCATGGTGATGTTCATGATGATGCTCATGATGTTCATGATGGTGTTCATGATGTTCATGATGATGTTCATGATGATGTTCATGGTGATGTTCATGGTGATGTTCATGGTGATGTTCATGATGATGCTCATGATGATGTTCATGATGATGTTCATGATGATGTTCATGATGCTCATGGCTCTCCTGTCTGCAGGGCTCTAACAGTACCAACTACATCGAGAATGCACTGCAGCTGCTGCTGCCCGTCCTGCAGATCTCCCACATCCAGAGCCAGCACTGTCGCTCCACCACAGAACCAGCAGCACAGACGCAGCAATAACACACACACACACACACACACACACGCACACTACCTGCTCACCCGCTTGTCTTAATGTATTGTTGTACAGAAAGGTATGGAGAATAGATTATTCCAGATGAAGTGCTTAAATCTACATCCAGTGCCATAGCAACAGGCAGAAGATGTTTTCTATATATAAATATATATATATATATATATATACTTAATATAATCTTTAAGATTTAACAACTAGATACATGTAGAAATGACCGACATGCAGGTTGTATGTGTGACTCCTCCACGTTGTATCTCTGATTGTTATTTTGCTTCGTGACTCATTCTGTCCAACAAAACAAAGATGTTTCTGCATTGTGTCCCAAAGCTGAACCAAAAGTGACTGGCTGTGTTGAAGGCCCTCTACATTAATGTATATTAATTTGCACTCCTTCCTCTGTTTTTTTTTTTAACACTAGTGAAATGTGTTGTTTAGCTGAAACGCTTTAATCTGGTTTGAGACAAAATGCCAGTATTAGTGATTATACACTACAATTTGTGCTTGTTTTTTTATGTTAAATTATGTAAAGACACACTACCATTTATTTCAGTCTCTGGTTTGATTTGACAGAAAAATACGATCTTCATTTTTTAAATGACAAAATATTACCTTGTTATATTGTTTACATTAAAGATGTAATATATGTTAATTCATCTCTAATTATGTTTTGTTGTGCTGCTACATTTAACAAGTATACAGTAGTTCAACATTTTTGGGAAATTTTGCTTTTTGCCGAGAGTTATTTGAGAAGACCACGGTCATATCAAAATCTTGGCAAGAAGGAAAATGTATTCCTCAGAATGTTGAACTATGTCTTTAATAACAAAATGGCATGTCATGCCCGCTGTTGGATCCTAATCCCAACACCTTGAAGAAGGCATGAGCCGAAACATTTCATTTCCTCTTGCCCTCCTGAATAAAGGCTTGTAATACTGTTTTTGATAGATTTACCCTCTTCTTGCTCCCCAGAGGTATGTTATCTCATTCATTTTCCACATTACTATTTTCTCCCTTTCCTTCGATCACATGTTGAGTCTCGGCAGCAATCCCAAGGTGCTCACAGCGCATCTGTGATTTCATATCCAGTGTTAAATTGGCTCTTGGCTTCCAACCAGCAGGTCTCTCTTTGCCGTCCTCCTCCTCCTTCCCTTTTAGAGATACTGTACATTGATGCGGGCAAGAAAGATATTAAGCAAAGAAAATATTCGTCTATCTGTCGTAACGTTTCGGCTCCTTTCAGCTAAATCCAGATGGGGTTAGACTGTTTATCAGCCGTACTTCTGCCTTCGAATATAAAACCGTTCCTAATGAGAAACGTTTGGGAGGTAAATCATTTATTTAGGTGTGGACAGTTTAGTAATATATTAAGAAGCCCCTCTAATAAAGTGCCCAAAGACTGTCTGAGGATGACGAGTTGTAACTGAAGCAGTCATTTTTATTTTCATCCAGAGCACTTTTAAGTCCATTTGTGTGCTCCTCTGTCAGCAGGCCTGCTCCTCTGTGAGGGAGGAGGTGGAGGGATGGATGCGATGATGCAGATTTGCTAAAGATGGACGAGATATAAAAAAAGAAATACAATTATCAGACTGGAGTTAGATGACAGCGAAAAGAGTGGGGTGGGGGGATCATAACTGTCTGCATGAGGCTCATTTGATGTACAATAAATTAATTCAGGTTGCTGATTATATTAACACTGAATATTAAGTATAAATAACAGTAAATCTAGGACCAGATACAGGTCCTTGAAGTCAAAGCGGAAGTGCTCTTCTGGTTGCAAATATAAGTCCCTACTTCTCTCTTGATTCATTACCTCAGTAAACATTGTAAACATGAGTTTATGGTCTCAATCTCTAGTTTCAAGTCTTCTTCAAAACAGCATGATGTTCATTTAGTAAATTATGGTCCATTTAGAGTACAATAGACCATAAAGCGGGTTATGCTTTAGGGCGGGGCTACCTTGTGATTGACAGGTCGCTGCCACAGCGTTGTCTGGGAGTTATTCCTGTTTTCGTCTTACAACTTAAACCCTTTCATAGTCTGTTTTCAGTTCATGAAAGTTAATTGTAACATTTTGGTCGCTTAAAAATGTCTAATTTCACATTCGGTTGTATTAAGCTCCACCCTCTCGTGTCACTTCTGGTTGCAAAAAGCCAAGATGGCGAAGGCCGATATGCCGAACTCGAGGCTTCAAAACGGTAGTCCACAGGATGTAGAAATGGAATTTACTATTGGTTTGGAGGGCTTTGTGGTGCGGCACTGTTCCACTTATTACTTACAGCAGTAATGTTTACTACATTTTAACTGACATACTTATTTTCCAAGTACAAGTATCACTACTTTTACTTAAATATTCTCGTGCTCACTCCACCATTCTGAAATGAGCCAGTCTATATAATAAGTACTTTGGTAGGCCTATGATGCAAATGCAGTTTTACCTGTATAGCAGTGGTCAACATTTCCATCCAGCAGAGTTTCTATGTCATCTGAAAAAGGCATTTGAAGAATGTTAACACACAAAGTCACTAATTGGTCTGAATTTGTTTAAGTGTGTGTGTTTAGAAATTCTTACCTTGAGTGTCAACTTCTTGAATGGGAGACAGTCCTGTCCGTTAAAACACAAAGTTGTCAAAGGACTGAAACAACGGACTAATCAAATGATCAAACTGTGTGTATGCATTTAAGAACTGACCTGGCCGAGGTCGGGATCCATAAGAGTGAACGATCATCCCTGTGGTCAATAAGAGGTCGTTAGTATTAAATCTGTAGAGTGAAGACCTTTTGTAGCATTTGCTGTTTATTTCACCATGATCTTTTACCTTTGGGAAGAATGGTCTCTGTGGGCTTCTCACCATCTAGTTGAAGATCATTACAACATTACAGTATATCAGGCATATTATTAGACATATTTGTTATTACTCATTTCATAAAGAGGCATTCTGATCTCACCTTTGTGTGTAAAAACTTGATTGCCTCATATTGTATCTTAAGGGACAACTATTTGAAAGTATTTTGAATTGAATTAAAAAATATTCAAATTTACCGTTCAACTGCTGGCCAGTGACAACGTAACCAAGAGGGTGCATGCTGGGCTTTTCTGACAAAAATATAAAAAAAAAAATAGAATTATTTTCAGGTCAACTTCAACAGCTCAAACTAACCCTGTGTGTGTGTGTGTGTGTGTGTGTGTGTGTGTGTGTGTGTGTGTGTGTGTGTGTGTGTGTGTGTGTGTGTGTGTGTGTGTGTGTGTGTGTGTGTGTGTGTGTGTGTGTGTGTGTGTGTGTGTGTGTGTGTGTGTGTGTGTGTGTGTGTGTGTGTGTGTGTGTGTGAGTGTGTGTGTGTGTGTGTGTGTGCGTGCGTGCGTGCGTGCGTGCGTGCGTGCGTGCGTGCGTGCGTGCGTGCGTGCGTGCGTGCGTGCGTGCGTGTCTTACTGCATGAGCGTCTCCTCCAGTAGATGTGTCCGAGCACGGTTGTGACTATAGTCAGCATCACCACACACAGCAGAACCAGCCAGAGCGCCCTGGACACACACTCATCTGGAGCACAGAGAGGGATTTACACAGAGACTGTAACACGCCCTTTTAACATTTAATCTCACCCACACTCCTATCTGCAATTACATTTTAGATATCCATGATACGTTTCATGGTAATTATAAAGATATCCATGACAACATTTCTAACAACACGATATATTTAAGTCTTTCAATTTCAGATATTCACAATTGCGTTTTTGATATCTGCAATAGATTTTTTTCTAGAAAAACTTCCCATTTCAGATGTTTACAATCCAATTGTTACTATAGTCATAGCTGAAGTGAGGTATTTTGGCCTATTATTATCTTTTGGGATATCCAGAACAGATATCCACAATACACTTGTTGCTTATTCAGCCTAAAGTAAATAAACCCAAATAATAAGCAAACCTACACACTGCATATCTAAACCTAATTAACAAATGAGTTGACAACTTTAACACATGACTTCTATCACTTATTCTAATTTCCAGCAATAGAAAATATGAAAACCAAACAGCCAAAAGAGATACATAACCATACAAATACTGATTGAAATGTTTGGCATCATTTACAAATAGCTGCACGCACAACAGCAACAAGCAGCGTCTTAAAACTCCACATGAACTGTCTCTTTTCTTAATTATCACTAACAATCTCACAGAGCTACCATAGGCCCAGAAATGCTCCAACCTGATTGGTAGTCACTGATAGGCCATCAATAAAACTGACAGAGGTCAGTGAGTTTTCATTTCAGGGAAACTAGAAGGCTTCTTTCACAACCCTGTTGATACATGTACACATACCAGCCTCCTTTTTCCCGACTCAGTTGCTTTGGTTCCTACTATCCAGCAACAGGAACCTGAACCGTAACCTTTAGATCTCTGCCTGTCTGCCTGTGAGCTTATGTAACTTCATTTTATCACTAAATTACCAACATGTTCTGATTGTCTGGATTTGGGTGCTTTCCCTCGTTACAATGGACTCACTGACTCGCCTGACAAATGTATTTGGTGAGCAAAAGAGAAGAGAAAATATCCAGATTAATAAATCCAGAAATGAGACAAAAAACGAAGAAATAATAGCGGTAGATACAGCGACAAATGGGAGCAGAAAGGAAAGGGAGAGGATGGAAAAAGTTTAGTGGAAAAGTTAAAGTGAGATGGTTTCCAGCTTTTAACACACACACACACACACACACACACACACACACACACACACACACACACTGGAAAATATGAGTTAGTCGTAGCTTGGGGGAAGTATTGGAGAGACAAACAGAAAGAGAGCAAGCCAGAATCAATACAGCCTTGTAGATACAGTAGATTAAGATGTACTGTTTCTCTGTGCCGTAGGATCCCAGAGTGAGGAAAGGGAAACAAAGTCACAGAGCTGAGATTGAAGTCAAGAGAAGAAGAATTGTGGGAAATTTGGCTCTATTGAAAGAAATGACTCCACCGTGGACTGAGAGAGAAGACGGGTTTGAATGAGATTGAATCAATTGAACCCAAAATGAAAACTGATAGGCCAATTTCTTCCCTCTCTTCTCTCCAATTGTAGAGTAAAGCCACGCTGACCACACAGGGGACAAAGAGCTCGCTCTCATCCTGACACCGACCTCTCTGTGTGCGTTTCCATGGCAGCTTTTCCTGCGCTGTTGTAGTCAAAACTGTTCGATTGGCGAGCCAAAGGAGACAGCGTCTTTGATTGGCCGGCTCCTCTGCGGGCAGGACAGGGAGGCAGCAGTAAAACGCCCTCCTCTGCCCTTCATCGTCCCTCCTCTCCTTTTCTTCCTCCTCCTCTTCCTCCTCCTCAGGTGGGTGGAGGTGTAAGGAGCTGTGGTTGCTGCTGCCGTACAAGGTGAGATTCAGGGTCTCTGCATCACTAAGCTGAAGCTCCACCGACACCTCGACGTGTGTTTTCAGACCTGTGAATGGATAGATAGATGAATGCATAGGTTACAGCTGTGTAGGCACATCATTTGAGGAAAACTGTGCGATGTAGATCTGAAGCTCAGGAAGCTAGCAAGCGCAGCCTTGAGTGAGATTTTTTAACATTTACCATGATCATGTTGGGGGGGTTAGCAGTTGTGCTAGAGGCTAAGTGCTAACGCCAGCATGCTAACAGGCAGGTATAACGTTTACCATGTTCGCCATCTTAGTTTCGTGTGCTAACATTTATTAACATTGCGCTGGGGTTTGGTAGCAGTTCAAATACATAATCAAATCTACTCATGACATCTTATCAGGTTTATCTTTTAACACAAGTAACATCAGTTCAAAGATGTCCAATCACCAAGATGTCTAGATCTGTGATGAGTACAATGCTGATGTGAATCAAAGTTTAACGAGGAGTGAGCTGGATAGATTTCACTCAACAACAGAAATATCAACATCTTTGTGGCGCTAGAGGACAAGCCAGGGGATCACCAAAGTCAGTAGGATTCATCCTCTGGGGGCCATGAATGTCTGCATAAGATTTCATTGCAATCCATCCAATAGTTGTTGAGATATTTCAGTCTGGACCAAAGTGTTGGGCCGACTGATATCCCTGTAGCCACATGGCTAAAAAGAACAAAATCGTATCGATATAAGTAATACCTGAAGATGACATGTTTCTATGTAATTCTGCCATGTCCATATCTGCTTCACACATGAACCAGTTCTTTTCTGGGTCTTCACCGGCCCTCCCGGAGTCCGACTCAGGATCTGTCGCGTTGCTTTGATTCTCCCGTGTGCAGTCCTGCTCCCACTTGCTACTTCCTGGAGTCCACGGAGGGTCACACAAATCCTCTCTCCAAATTTCAGCATCACCACTCTTCTCATTTCCCCCCTTCTCCAGCCGATTCGCTCGCTCACAGGGTCGGTAGGGCAGGCAGAGGAAGTTCACTTTTGATACTGAAAGGAGAAAAAGAACGAACAGACGATTCAGAGCGATTTCTCGGCGGGAGCCGGATTAGGGTGGGGGGAAAAAAAGTCAGGAATCAGAGCGGGATCTCAAAATGGAAGCTATCGCCTCCAGTTTATGTCTGACACACAAAGACAGACAGGAGAGGCACAGACAAAAAGCCGAAACCATGGAAGGCAAAGACGTGCACGAGTGCAAAGCCTAAAGCAAGCTGCCTTCGTAAAGATAACAAGCTTTTCAAGGCAATACAGTACAGAAGCACTTTCAAAGCAGCCTTCAGTCAGTGTATGGAGTTATATGTGGGAGAGTGTTTTTTTATGCCTCCGTGCTGGCGACAGCCGTGTTCGGAGGCGTTATGATTTCCGTACGTCCGTCTGTCCAGTCTGTTCTCGTGGAGATATCTCAGGCACAAACGTCCACCTGGACTCAATGATGGACTGATCCGATTTTAGAGGTCAACGGTCAAGGTAACTGTGACCTCACGTCCGTGCCGTTCTTGTGATATCTCGCAAACGCCTCAAGCTAAATAGTTTCAAATTTGTCACAAACGTCCATCTGGACTAAAGGATAAACTGATTAGAATTTGTTGGTCAAAGGTCAAGGTCTCTGTGATCTCAAAAAACACCTTTTTGGCCATAACACGGGTGACACGGGTGTAAACTGCAACATGACATACAACCACGAGGCAGTAACTCTAGTTTAGCTCAGAGAGAAAGAAAGAAAGATGTTTAAACAGAGTTAACAAGAACAGGAAGGAACAGAACAAAGTGACTCAACAAAATAAAGTTTACTTCTTTTAACGGTAAACTTCTGAAATAAAGTTTGATCAAAACGGCGAAGAAAAACACTTTTAGTCACAGCCTTTTGAACGCTTCTAAAGGCTGTGGAGAATTGGCAAAGACACACACAAGCATACTGTACTCTCTCTCACACACACACACACACACACACACACACACACACACACAGAGTGGATAAACCTCCATTCGAAGTGGCTTCGGATGACCCACCTCTGTACAATGTGAAGAATTCTGGGAGGCAGATGATGAAGGTGAGGATCACGAGGATGAGGAGTTTAATCAGCGCTGCTCTTGTCATGGTTGCACCATGAGGTCACACAACACACTCCTTCTCAGGCATGACTTGTGGCTCGTGGTATCGACTTCCCTTGCTTGAGTTTAAACAAGCACAATCCTTCACACCCTGCATCAGAGAAGCCTGTCGGTAGAGTCTGAGAAGCCCGATGCGATATTACTCACAATTCTTGCAGAAATAGGCGACAACGCAACGAGATGAATGTACAAAAAAAGAAACCACTTCCTATTACGCTTCCTGTCATTTTCTCAGAAAGAGTGAGAAATGGAGAGCCGTAGATGCAACAAAGAGTTACTATCAGCAGAATGTAAGTAGAAATGCTGTGTCGGGCTGTGGATGAGCGTTTTGTATATGAGCGGTGTATATGGGGAAAGAGAGGTCAGCCTATTGGTTTAAAGCTGTTTATATGAAACAGAAAGAAAGAAACAAAGAGATGTTTCTTTATGACTCTACATGAAAAACAAGGGAGAGGATCATCTATGGTGGACTGTACACACGGTTTCAGTAGCTGAGGAGGGAACTACCCTCAATGTAACACTCCTTTATGTGTTTTGAGAGACACTTTTACATGATTGTGACTAAAAGTATCAAAAAGTTATGACTTAGTATCCATCTTTGTGTCTTGTATTTATGACAGATTGTTTTGCCATGATAAGAGCTAGAGATACAAATAGTATCAGATAATACATTGTAATTTTAAGTCATAATCATGAGAATGTTTCTCATAATAATTGACCTAATTAATAGGAACTACCTTATGATTTTTCAAAGTTTTCTCGCAATTATGAGATAAGTTTGCTTTGTAGTTTCTTGCTACTTTGTATTTCATAATAATGATAAACTATCTCATAACTTATCATAATTATAGTTATAACATGTCTCAATGATGTGATAATAAGTATTTAATATGAATTCGTAATTATGAGAGCATTTCTCATATGTTTCTCATAATTATTACGTTGTATCACATAATTAGAATATATCATAACTATGAGAAGGTCTCTCATAACCATGTCATCATCATTATAATTGCCTCTTCTCCAAGTTGCAGGAATGAGCTTCCACAGACCCGAGGCCAGCTGCCTCTCCTTTAATTAACGTTACCACACAGTGGAGAGCCGATGAGTGTTTCGGTTGCTGCTGTAGAGGAAATTACTTCTCTGTTTATCTTTTTTTTTTTCATTTCAGCCAATTCCGAAAAAAAGGAAGTATTTTTCCTTTGTGCCGCTTGACTTGATCTCTGTTGGGTGTTTAGTGTAGCTCCGATTTTTCGGTTGGGTTCCTGAGAGCCTCTTATCTTGGCAGACCTGGGACATGCGCAGTGTCTCAGGTTTGCCTGAGTGATGAGCATGACTGGCAGGTAGAGCCTTATCTCCACTCCACAGCGGCTCGCCTCTCTCAGAGCTCAGTTGGCAGCTTAGAGCGGGATGGAAGCAGCAAACAACTAAAAATTCCCTTTTTGTTCAGTCAAAGCTGCTTGACACTTGGAGCATTTCCAAATATCTTTGAGCAGATGGCAGAAATGTATTTACCACTGTATTACCTGTGATCATTGACAGAGTTGTGGCATAAACATTGGCTGTGGGAGGAGCTGCTTATGTCATTGTTTCCTCCTGCTGAAGTTTCCTTGAGCAAGACGCTGCCTCCCTCCCAATGAAGCTCAATGTGAGCTATTGTGTCTCGCATCTCAAGTTGCTAAACGGACTGTAAACAATGAGCAGCACATGGAGAAGGCACCATCAGATCGACAGCCGATTGGGTTCCGAGTTTGAAATGACAGTAAACTGAAAAATCGGACAAAACAAAGCCTTTGAAAGCCTCAGGCCTACCAAGTGATACATCCCTTAATCCAGAAAGTAATCACCCGATTATTCAAGAAGAAAATAATCTTTAGTTGGCTGATTATCAGACTAAACCAGATGTTACTTAGCAACAGCTTATTTTGATTTAGGCAACCAACAATTCATTGAAGAAGTGACTGCAGTTCAGCCATGATGAACTGATCAATTCACATGTTGTAGGTTGCAGGTTGTAGACAGCAGACCTCCATGATAAAGATAAAGATTTTGTCTGTGTCTTTATTATCTTGAATGATTAATTGGATCTTTTAATTAAACTGATTGAATCCACATGTCCTGTCATTCAGTTAAATATATGAAATATATAAAAAAGAAGAAAAGAGTTTTTGTCCTTTTGTGAAGAGCTTCTATGTTATCTCACAGCTCCACACTGATGGAAGGGAGTCAAAAGATAACCGAGGCGGGTGAAACGCCTGATTCAAAAAGCTTTTATTGGCTGCGGTGATGGAGTGAAATTAAAGTGTTCCACTTTTTTTCAGGGAACCAGCTGGAAACACCTCCAGGACCCTCGAGCCTCCTTGAACCACGGTTAGAAAACCACAGGTATGGAATCACTCTTCTTTACCCATCGTGTGTGTGATTAATAAACTGCTGTGTTCTCTGGCAAACCAGCAGAAACCGGAAAATGAAACCTGCTTTTAGTCCCACACAGGAGCTGAACTTTCAACCTGACTGTTTGCCAGAAATCTAATAAATCATGATCGGGGTTTATTGGGGGAAAGCTCCTGCAGATGGACTTGGAAGATGTATATTGAAGATTCCCAGAGAGAGTTAGGAAAGACAGCTCTGATTTCAGGATGTTATCCCCCCCATTTATCACTTTTCCAGCAGGACAGCCTAAGTATGGGAATGTCAATTGGCTTGTTGGAGTCCGAGTGTCTGTTGGTCCATTCAGAGCAAGATATCGTGATTTGACAAATAGTGGCCAGATTGCTATTAAATTCTGTATGGATGATGATGCACAGAGAAAGATATTGTGACCCCCTGACCCTTCATCTAGCACCACTATTAAGGTATCACTATAAGGTCAAAACTTCCCTTTGAATAACACTTTTGTCCCAAACAAGCAGTCTCAAAAACAAATAGCCAGATTTCCATTAAAGCAACCGCAAATAGGGGATTTCACGCTTGGGTTTTTGTATGGATTAAACCAGCAAATATTTAACATGTGAATTTGTGAGCTTTGAAGTGCTTGTAGGCAGATTTTTTTAACCTTTGGACGGGCTAGCTGTTTCCCCCTGCTTTCAATATTTATGCTAAGCTAGCTAGATGGCTCCTATGTCATGATTAACGTACAGATATAAGAGTGGTATCATCTGTTGGCAAGAGCCATCCCTTTACAATTTCTCTAGATATCTATGACCCCCTGCTAATGAATCCTAATTTTTCCAAATTTTTTTTAGTTTTAATTCTTATCCAGCGTTGGAAGCTAAACCTACGGAAAACAAATGCGCTGTAATTCGTAGCTATCCCACAAAATCAAATTGTGTATTTATAATCCAGATAATCATGAACCAGACCACACAAAAAACCTGTTCTTTCACCCTGGAGACCGCTGTTTGTTCCATGTGTGAAATGAGAAGTCAACATTGATTTATTTGTAACGGAACTTGCGTTCAGTAACTGCACTTCTGTAGGTATTTAAACCACGATCTTTTCCTAAACCTATACCCAAGTAGTTTTGTTGCCTAAACCGGACTAAGTAGACGATCTATTAACTTTGGAGCTTTGGAGCTTTGGCATACCCTCAGACCATCTGACTCAAACGGCAGCGACCTGTCAATCACAGTAAGCCCGCCCTAAAGCATACTCTGCTTTATGGTCTATTTGACTCTAAATGGACCATCATTTACTAAATGAACATCATGCTGTATTGAAGAAGACTTGAAACTAGAGATTGAGACCATAAACTCATGTTTACAATGTTTACTGAGGGAATAAATCAAGAGAGAAGTAGAGTCATTTTCTCATAAACTTCTATACAACCAGACTGCTTTTCGAAACCGGAGGAGTCACAAGACACTTCTGCATTGGCTTCACTTGGCAGAACTGGAGGTTGCCGCCTGAATCAAACATGTGATTTGTCCAGTAGTAAGCAAACAGTAGGCATCCATCACTTTTAATGCTGCCGTCAGACGCTCCAATGATGAACACAACAGTGCTGACTGGGTAAGAAGTGTGTATATTTGTGCGTGTGAGAGACAGACAGAAGACGGATGTCCTCCTCAGCATTTAACTTCTCTTCAAGTCGTTTGCTGAAAATGAACATTAACCATGAATCCTGTAAAGGCATCACCTCAGACTGAAATCCCCTGAGAGATACTGTATGTGGACTATTTTTGGAGCTCTGCATTACTGCAGAATCTGATGCAGAGATTTGAGAGACTGAATGAAACAGCATGATGAGATTAGGGATTTAGGTACACGAGAGGATATTTAACAGGCTTGGCTCCGCAGGCATTAGGTGTTGTACATTTGATCCTTCTCGTCGTGCTCTGAATCCCGAGTATAATCCCTGGAGCTGCTTTAAATGGACACAATGTTCTCAGATAGGCTGAAGCATCAATAGCTTCATTTGAAATTCTCTTTCATCCTTTACACCTTGTTTGTCTAAAACAGTCAAAGATGCTCCACTGAAGTAATTAGAGGGTATTTTTCACCCACAGCTGTAGAACTTGAATGAGGTGAGATACTTACTTGTTATCTTAGATGTGGGTTGTACTTTTGACATATTTAAGGTTTCCTTTAATGTGTATTGTTATGACAAAATTTCACATTTATGGCCCATATTCTGGTCCCAGTTTCATAACTTGTGGTCCGTCTTTTATTTGTTAAGTGTTGGATTATATTAAATACATTGTTTTGATGCATCTCCTGGGCTGCACTGATGTCGTATTTGAGCGTTAGCGCTGCAGTTTTGGCAGCTTATCTTTCATACGTTGTCTGAAATGACCCGTTTGACTTGTCTGTTATTTGTCATTATGCGTGGGCGAAGAAACTAGTTTCTCCTCCGGGACATAATAAAGTCACCTAATGTAATCTAAACTTGCTCAGCTCACATTACGTTTCAAATTTTGCATCAGTCATGCAGCTGAATGAAAATTCACCATGCTAATGAGACAAGGAAAATAACACTCCAGAGCCCATTTGCCCTACATCTTCATAAATAAAACTGTCAAATTCTCATCTGACTTCTGCAGACTGTCTCATCTTTTTAGCCAAGCCAGCGTCGCGGCAACATTGGTTGGTCGGTCCACCACTTTGGTGCTAAGATATCTCAACTGATGGAGAGATTGACATGACATCTTGTACAGACATTCAGTCCTCAGATAATGACCCCCTACTGACTTCAGATTCCTCTGATCTTTTATCTAATGCCATCATGAGGGCAAAGTTTTACTTCTATCTAATGACATTCCCATTAGCCTCAGCTGTATTCTGATTTTAGTGCTAATTGGCAAATATATAAGCAAGCTAACACGCTAAACTACGATTGAGAACAGTTTCCTGATAACATAGTGGCAGTTTCATTATGTGCAGGTTAGCTTCCTGAAATTAGCATTTAGCTCAAAGCATTGCTGTAAAAACGTTGTGCTCTTGTTCAGTGGTGGAATGTAACTACGTACATTTACTCAAGTACAATTATGTAACTTTATACATCGTCCTCCCATGTACAAACAGGGGAGACAGTTTGCAAAGGCTACGCTACATAACAAAACAAAAAAATGTCTTTCCTAAACGTAACAAAGCATTTTTGTTGCCTAAACCTAAAATTTTCCAGAGTGGCGGCACATAATTTAACCAAAGACAGGAGCACCATAAGCCGACAACCATATAGTCCAATTAAATTGGAGAGAAGGAAGACATCTCTATGGTCAATATCTCCAAAACTAGGCAACTCGCACCAAAAAATCTAGATTGATAAAAGCTTGACAGTTAAGATGAAATATATGGATTTTGGGGTGAACTGTCCTTTTAATATGACCAGAATGTACAATAAGACAGAAAATGCCTAAAGCGGCTAAATGAAGTAGAGTTTTTAGCAGCTAAAGAGACAGATATTTCCCTCATGTAACCAGTTGTAGATGGACCCAAATGCAACACACAAGATTCCAGGGATCTTTGGCTTTTATTATAAACAGCAGGCAGAGTTAAACAGGGTCAGGATCAGAAGGCTGGTGGGTTTACCGGGAGTCAGGCAAGGCGGGTAGAACAGGGGCAGGCAGGGTCGGTAACAGGAGATCAGTCCGAGAGAGCGTGCTCGAGAGAGCGTGCTGGAGAGTCTGGCATTGAAAACCGAAGAACAATCTGGCAAATGAGTGTCTGGGAGGCAGGAGTCTATATAGGGGCTTGATTAATGATCAGAGGCAGGTGAGTGAACAGGTGAAGGGCGTTAAGACTGATGAGGAGGGAGTGACTGATCAAGTAGAGTGAGGAGGGTGTGGAGCTGAACTGTGACACCTCAAGCTTATAGGTAGAGACCAAAAGCGGAGCTAAAAGAGAGGTGATCACCAGGTGACCAGAAACATAACTCCAAATGAATCATAATGTTGCTCTGTAACTTCTGCAATTTTTGTAAATTCATGATATCAACTTAAAAGGTTTTAACATGTCAATGGTTGTGCTGCCCCAAATGGCCAAAAATAATCAGTAATTGCAAGTTAGATTTTCTCCTTTGGAAGCCAATTGTATTTCAAATATGTATGTTTAAATGGAACTAGTAGTGTGCTCATTAACAGTATATTGACTTCGTCGAAGGTACTTCAACAAGTTAAAGGAGGGACGGATAGGGAAGAAATAGAGGTTGAAGAGGTAGGAGTAGGGAGCATGTATTTCCATTGTAAAGAGGTGGAGGAGGTGGAAGAGAAGGAGGAGGGGGAGGGAGAGTGTGGTGATTTAGTGCTGTGTCAGCAGGAAGGCGTCATCTGGCTCTCCAGAGACGAAGCCACTGTGAAACTTTATGACTCTTTATGGAGAAATTATGAGGTTTCACAAAGAGATTATCGTTATGCGCGAACCTTTAAAGGTGACAAAGCTTTCCAGACTCATCCTTCTCTTGGCTCTAATATCTCTGTCTCACTGTCTGTCTGTCTGAATCACTGCTTTATATTAGTCGTATGTGCTCTGAATACAGTCGCCTTGAGTCTTTGTCTTGTCCCTTCCTCGTGTTTTGTCCACGAAAAAGAAATATGGAAGGGCCTCTCATGCCGCCTCTCTCTCAGAGTTTCAAGGTTTTAAGAGTCAGCCACATCTTTTCGTGTGTGTGTGTGTGTGTGTGTGTGTGTGTGTGTGTGTGTGTTTGTGTGTGAATGCATTGGGAGAAGCAGTACTTCAAAGGATAGTGAAGTGGGCTAAAATGGGGGTGAATTTACAGGAAGCGCAAGAGCCATCATGTTGCTGCATCTCTTTTGTATCCCTTCATGTTTCACCTTCTCCCTCCCTCTCTTCTCTCCTCTGCTGTAACCTTCTCTGGTGAGAAAATGCCATGTCAATAAAAGCTTTTTAACATGAGGAAAAATCAATGTGCTCCAATTACACCTCTTTTCAAGCCTGCCAAACGAACAAATGGGCGGTTCTGCTTGTGGTCGCTGGGTGCAAAATGCAGTTTTGGAAATCCACAACCAGTGTGTGGCCCTTTAAGATTCTGTTTGACTTAACATGAACACTTTAACACTTTAAACGTAGAAGTGCTTTATTGGTCACTCACGCCATCAACTTTTATTGTCCTGAAAGGGAAAGCAGGCTTGCAGGCAGTGTTGCAATAAAAATGCATCATGAAACCAATAAAACCACAGTAAAAACACACAACTATAAAAGCTCAATAAAATGCATTATATACCCACATCAGTTGGTAAGATCACACAATCAATCTCTCATTGAAACAATCAATCCAAGAGTCTTTGGAGTGATCGCTCTGGAGTGATACAAATATTTCCTTTTCTATGAGTGGAGAAAGAAATGCAGCCCCTTTATTCTAAACACAGAAAAGCCACAAGCATTCAGTGCTGAATTTGTTGTTTTTATATTTATTCTGTACATGCCGGCACCAAAAGCAGACATAGATGGCCACTAGTCGAAGCATCTACTAGCTATAGGGATTTAAATTTCCCTAAGACATTAAGAGTTTAAATAAACACTAATGTTGCCACTTGTTTTCTGGATGGATAAACGGGCAACTGTTTGGTAACACGTTCACCAAAAAAACTTGAAAAGGTGGTGATATGTTAGTGTTGTGTTTACAGCTTGTTACGCTGCCTCCAAGTGGTAAGAATAATCAATTATTAATGCTTTAAAGAGACAGAGCTGCTGTGCGTTCCAATACAAATACTACCATACTAGAACAAATATTAAGTCTGTCCCAATACATAGCATGTCAAATGCTGTATGCCAAAAATACCAGAATGTCCTACTGCATTCAGTCGCATTTTGCAGTATGCAAGCCAGCATGCTTTTCTGGCTATTCTGACCCACAATCCTCTGCGCAGCGGATATACAGTATAGAAGCAAGAGGGGTCAAATGCAAGGTGCAATGTTATAACAATAGACTGTATATAAGAAGTGGACGTCACCATGACATCTTGGTTTTTTGCAACCATAAGTGACAGGAGAGGGTGGAGCTAAGTACTGCACACTGAATAACACATTTTTAGGCAACCAAAGCGGATACAAGTAACTTTCATGAAGTGATACACACTGTGAAAAGGGTTCTAAGGCAAACACACACACAGTCTACTCCAAGACCGGACAACACCGTGGTAACGGCTTGTCAATCACAAGGTAACCACGCCCTAAAGCATACTCTAAAATGGGATCCTAATTTACTAAATGAACATCATGCTGTATTGAAGAAGACTTGAAACTATAGCGATTGAGACCATGAACTCATGTTTACAATGTTTACTGAGGTAATAAATGAAATTAAAGCTGCGAGCAGCGATGAACGGGCCCTCGCATCCTCCGCGCGTCGGGGTTGCCGGCGGGACTCCCTCCTGCGTGTCCGAGAACGCGCGTGACCGTCGGCCGGCGCGTCTGCGAGTGAGATGTTTTTGATCCCGCGTGGACCGCCTGATGCTGGAAACGATGCTTTGCAAACAGTCCGATGCTTCCCGTATCAGCTGCCTGGTGCTACGGAACACGTGCATTGTGTAGCTCTGTGTCAAACGTAAACCACGTTGTGTAAAAGTCGCGTAAATCGGATGGCGTTTGTCACAAAATGCAGATTTCCTTTCGCCGGCAGGTGGCGCTGTGAGTACTAGTGAAAATTAGCTTGTAGACATCCTCAGGCCGTGAGTGTTATCAAGCGTGTGAAGTTTGGGACCGTTTGGAACAAGTCCAGCTGAGTTACATCAGCTTTTTTCACGGGGAATCACTCAAAGTAGCCGCCCGCTACGGCTAAGCCGTGCCGTTAAACGTAAAGATTTTGATAATTTTTAATCACAGCGGTCTTGAGACTGTACAGACAAAATTTGAAGAGGATCAGACAAAGTCCCTAGGAGGAGTTCGTTAAAGTGTAGCGCCTATAAATTGTCCAAAATCAAGGGAAAATTCACACATAAATCAAAGTGGTGGACTTCCGGTAGGGTTTAGAGCATGGTACCAAGAGACTTATTTGTAAGTCTCCATAGCATACACGTGACTACAAAGTTTCATACATGTAGCTCAAACGTAGCGCTGGGGCTGCTCTTTTGAAATATTGTAGGGGGCGCTACAGAGGCAATTTAAAACGGCCAAGGCCAAAAATCATACAAAATATTTGTTCCAATGCCTTTGACACATCTACAAAGTTTCATGAGTTTTTGAGCATCCTAAGCCACTAAACCATCAGCTTCCTTTTTAAATATTGTAGGGGGCGCTACAGAGGCAATTTAAAACGGCCAAAGCCAAAATTTATATAGAATATTCCTTTCAATGCCTTTGACAGATGTACAAAGTTTTATGAATTATTGAGCATCCTAAGCTAATAAACCATCAGCTTCCTTTTTTATGGCGAACGATGCGTCGCCACGGCAACAGCGTTCAACGAAAACTCAAAATTTTTCATGGCGATTTTTAATCAATGTCTTGAGGCTATCCTTACAAAATTTGAGACTCATAAGGTCACCTGGCTAAGAGGAGTAAAGAAAAGTATAAAATTTTACATTTCCTTTAGCCAGTAGGCGGCGCTATGAATTATTGCATTTTTTTCAACTGAAATCTGTTCAGGCATGAAGTAGCATCATGCATGAGAAGTATTGTGTGGATTGGATAATGTACCTTGGAGTTATAACAACTTCCTTTTTCATAAACAATGAGGCAAAATGGCCGCAACGCCACGTCCAGGTTCTTCGATGAAAACTCACGATTTTGATAATTTTTAATCACAAAGGTCTTAAGAGCATCCGGACCAAATTTTACGTTGATCGCATAAAATGTGTAGGAGGAGTTCGTTGAAGTGCGAAGGCTGAAAAATGCAAAAAGTGACAAAAAGCACAACTTTGCGGGTTTACTGTAGCGCCCCCTAGTGGTTGAATGCAGAAATATTTTTAGGGTATGTTACAGGATGCGATGTGCACATATACTCACAATTTTGGGATTTTAGGACAAATGGTTGAGAAGTTATGTGTATTGATATTATGCCACGCCCCTAAGAAGTTTATTGGTCCATATCTTGTAAACGCTAAGAGATATCAAAAAGCTTTTGATAATTTTAGATGACGTAGGTCAATTAATGATCCACAGACAATTCTGTAGTAATCGGACCCAGCGTGTAGGAGGAGTTCGCAAGAATGTGTTTTTCACTAAATTCAAGATGGCGGAAAATCTAAGTAGGCGGAGCTTAGGGGTCTGAGAGGCTTTTTTTTAGATCTAGCGGATTGGGACATGTGTGTTGAATTTCAAGTAAATCGGACATACTGGCCGAGGGGCGTGGCCAGACTGTTTTGTAGGGGGCGCTAGAGAGTCATTTTTTTACACACAAATATGGAATTTTTCGCCTCAGAGTTTCTACACCAGATCTGACAGGTGTGCAAAATTGGTGAGTTTTCATGCATGGCAAGTGCCCCTACAAGCTCCATCCCCACAAAAATATATATCAGAATAATAATAATAACCCTATCAATTACAATAGGGCCTTCGCAGGCCCGACGTTGTCGGCCGCTCGGGCCCTAATGAAAAGTAGGGTCACTTTGTCATAGATTTCTGATGGCCATTAGGGAGAATGCAAGTTTAAGACACTTCCACATTGGCTTTACTATTCAGACCCGGAGGTTGCCGCCTGGTTATGACAAAGTAGTATGTCCCAATTAAATGCATACTGATTGCAACAGGATGTATGTTGTAAGGGCAGCTGCAGTAAAAGGAAAAAGAAGAAATTTGCGAAATGGAACGCAGTGATTGTCATTATAGCCAGCTCCTAGCATTCATGTTGTCTGCACTGCAGTTTTCCTGTCACCATACCAACTCTCCTGTCATTGCTGATCCAGCCACTCCCTCCTGAACTGCAGTAACCCCTTCTATCACCTGACCTTTTGCGCCCACATGCTCACCTGCTCCCCATTTCCCTCATTAGTCTGCGGCCCATTTCCACTGATTCTCTGCCAGATTGTCACGGTTTCTTATGCCTTTGCTTTCCAGCCGTCTGCACCTGAAGCTGAATCTGCTCCCTGTTTACCTGTTTCTGTATTTTTACCTGTTGTCCATTCCTGACCTTTTCGCCAGCCTCTTCCTCTTGGATTTGTTTGACTGTTCGGACTGCATTCCAACCTGTAAGCCTTCATCCTACCTGCTTGACTGCTGTGTGTTTTGAGTTTGAGACCTCCTCACTCTGTTGCCAGAATTCACCGGCTGTGACAGAGATTCAGAGAATTAACATGAGATTAAAGATATATGTAGGGCTGCCCCATCTTAATCGATTAGGGGACTAATCGGTGCTTTTGGCCTCTTTTTCTTTAGTTGATTAGTCATTCTTTATGCTTTATTCATGCTGAATGAATTTCCCGTTTTACACAAACCAACTAGCCAATAGTTCACAAAGTCGAAGTAGAGCAAGGACTTGGATACCAACATTTCTTTTGGACATGCGCAAATATCGCAACGTCGACTTTTTCAAGAACAGGGAATGAAAGAGAGAGGCTTATAACATATTTTAATGCAAATGGCACAAGTGGCTCCATTCCACTTTCTCATATTTTGAAGTGACAAGCGACATGTTTGGGTTTGACGTTATTTAGCATATGCACGACTGCATTGGAAACGGGAATATTAATGGAATATTAATTTTCATTCGCCATGTATACAGCTTATTAGGAATATTGTGTTTTTCGGAATACGGGGCAAAAACCCAAATATTTGGTGCACGTAAACAAAGCCACAGTCAGTGGATGATCAGGGTAAAGATGATCTAATGCACAATGTCACTCTGTGTGGTTTGCCGTGCTGCTGCTTTTGTTGAGGTTTGTTTGCGTTATTTGTGCCGTGATGACCCTGCTATTTGTGGATCTCTTTAAGCACGTATACCGTTAGCACTTGATAAAAGATGAACACAACATTTCTCTCTCTCTCTCTCTTTCTCTGCCATGGTTTGTGTACGGTGCGGTATTTCTACAGTTGACTATTCTTGTCACGTCTCAGAGCGTCTTGTACAATGTGAATAAAACAAGCCTCCCATCTAACGTTCTAATGGAAAGCAGCACACACAAACACGGTTTCTCATGCATGAGATCAAATGTTATTTTGGGAACTCTATTTTGGGATAATGTTATTCATGGGTTTGTTAGAAAGAAGGAGTGAGCAGGTGTTTTTAGGGGAGAAAGCCAGCTGCTAGGTTTGACATTTCAGTGACATTGGCTTTTCTCGCATTTTCTGTGAAACTCTGTTTTGTGCTTTAGATCAAATCAATATCATTCAGAGAACGCAGGTTAGTTCTGTATTGTAATTTGTAATTGTTTTTGGTGTTAATAATTATAATCAAACATCAGAGAGAACAATCAAGTGTAAGGGTTTCATTGTGTCTCTTCAGACACACACACATCCCAAATGCCCTTCTGTCCTTCGATGATTTAATTCATTCATTCATTCTTTCTCTCTCTCTCTCTCTCTCTCTCTCTCTCTCTCTCTCTCTCTCTCTCTCTCTCTCTCTCTCTCTCTCTCTCTCTCTCTCTCTCTCTCTCTCTCTCAATAAACCAGAAGCATGCTAAAAGCTCCCTACTGCTAAAATATGAAGTACCGAGGGCCAGTTAGTTATGAATTGATAAACTGCAGTGTCAGCGGTCTCTAAATGCCCCCCATCCTCTAGTAATTACCGACATGGTCTCCTGCTGCCTGTTCCTCCTCTCTGCTGAGTCTTACACTCAAAGCCGTGCTCCTTTTAAGCTGCACTTCGACACAAACTTGCTTTTGGATGTCTGAAGTTTAGTTTTAGGGGTTGTAAGTGGAAGCGAGTAAAAAAAGGAATTATTTCTAACCTTATGTAAGAAGTCACTCTTAATAGTCACAGCTAAATAGGTATATTAGAGCAAACAGTGAAAGCATCCAAAAGCTTCCCAAATAAACTACAATTTTACATTTCTGGTGTGTTGTCCTGCAGTACGGTCCCCTGCTGCCTTTCCTTGTCCTCCATCCTCCATGTGATTAGTCCATCTCCTCATCTCTATACTCTGTAAATAGTCAAAGTGGAATGACTCATTCTTCTAATAGTCCACTACAAAAAACAGCCATTGCAGTTTTAATATAATCAAAGTTAACACACATGATACATCGGTAAAACAAATCATAGTGTTCTGATTAACAGCAGCTGTTTGGTTATTGGCAACTTGCCGCTGTGAGCTGTGAGCTGCTATACTAGGTAATCCGGGGGATCATTCCTGTATGTTTTCAGTCGGCCTTAGCGACCAGAGTTTAGAATAATTGATGTAAAATTGAGATTCATTTGGAAAGCTTAAGGTTTGCATTGTTTTGTTGGAGTCTGTGTTTTCTGAGTCCTTTATAGTGGAGGTGTGGAGTGTATAATAAATGACCCATTAGTAAAGATGGACACAATAATGTGGATAAGGACCCAGTTTGTAAAATCTATAAATACATTTCTGTTTTGTTATTTTGTCATTTAATTTACTGGTGCTCACTTTCCTCTCAGTCTCCTTCTGTTCCACTCAGTGATTTTCTGCGTTTGTGCTCCACTGATGAGTTTTCTCTTTTTATGAAAGATGTCATTGCAAAAAACTAAAAACAAATATGTAAAAGGAAACCTTTTGGTCTTTGAATCTGACAGCATTTAAGAGACAGTTTGCTCTTTAAATAATGCATGTTCAGATGTATATGTGGTTATGATGCCACACAGGTGATACAGGTGTGATAATACTGACTGAGTAGTAAAATGGACTAGTAATCAAAGATACATTCATTTCTGAAGCTGACCGTGTGAAGGGGAGTCCGCCTCATGCTGGCTGCTCCTTCTCTTGTCCATCTCTTTTCTTTTCCTTCGTCTTTGGAACGGCCAAAATAAAACACTGGGCATCACTTTCAGACACTCGCACTAAGTGAGGAATTGATCCAGAATTGATCGAGTGTCGACTGGCTGACTAATTACTTTAAGATTGTGACCCCTGGGCTGGGATTGGTTCGCCGACATTCAGGTACAGAAGCTGCCAGAATTGTACTGCGTCTTTCATCGCTATTATAATATTCATTAATCAGCTTTTAATTCTCCTCTTTCACCTTCGATTTCTCTCTTTGTGTATTCCCGTTCCTTCTGTTGTATCATAGGTTTATGGATCAATGATGGTTGGGGGGGGGAAAGGTGACCTTCCTCCGGCTGACCAATCAGAATGCTTGCTGGATAGAGCGCTGCCTCATCCAAAGAATAAAAATGCCTCTCAGGCATTGTCTCTTTCTTTCACACTATAGCAGCAGAGTGGACCAGAGAATTACAGTAGAATCTCCATTTGTGTGTGTGTGTGTGTGTGTGTGTGTGTGTGTGTGTGTGTGTGTGTGTGTGTGTGTGTGTGTGTGTGTGTGTGTGTGTGTGTGTGTGTGTGTGTGTGTGTGTGTGTGTGTGTGTGTGTGTGTGTCACACTTGGGGATAAAGTTTTACCAGCTGATTGAGGATGGCTTGTCTAATTGGGGAAAAACTGGTGTCCTCAATTGTTTGCAACTGCCTTCAGCACAAATCGGTTTCTGTCTCCACTGGGGTAAAATTAAAATCGAGATTAAATGAAAAAAAATGTTTTTCTTCTTTTAGATCACATCCTCGGCCATATTATGCAGCTGTATATATTTTTTTTAAAGTATTTGTCTTCCTATATCAAAATCAAATGATCTTCTCTTCCTCTTAAACAAAATATGAAGTGTGCTTACGTAAGCTGTGTAATTTCAACCAACCTGCAACTTTTAGCATCAAGGGAGGTGTGTGTGGAGCCACAGTCCTCTGTAGCTTCTTATATCGCAGTCATGGATGTAAGCACGGCCACTTTTCAATCAACTGCGAAGGATTTGATTTAAATATTCTGTTTAACTGGGGAACACGTCAGTACAGGAGCTAAAGACGCTCTGACTTCTGTTTCACTGGGACGTTAAGATTAGAGGTTAAAGGTACAATTTACGGGATTTAGTAAATATATAGAAGAGTTAATGTTTACCTGTGAAGAGAATGAAGCCACGTCTTCGTGGAAGCATAGCAACCCACCCTCCGGTTCCCCCTCAGGTATACACTGTTAGCTCTGTTAGCACTAGCTTTTACTGTGTTGCGCTGTTAGAGCCGTTAGCTGTTTAGAGGCAGTAGATATACTCCCAATCTCTAATCTGGCATAATGAGACAAGACAAAATAATTAACGTTAACGTAACTCCAGTTATAAGTGCATGAGTGGCCCATCGTCACTCAGTGTCGCAGAGATAATGAAAGACTGCCACAAGAAGTTAGAAGGTGATTATTCTTGTTCATTTGCTACTTTAATGGCTGCCTCAGTTTTCTTAACATTTTACGTTCAATGTTTCAAAGCTTCACAGTATCGAGGGACCGACTGTACCAACATCTCTTTCTCTAACTACTCTCTCATTTATATGGGAGCGATGGGCTGTGATTTGGCTTGTGGCAGCAGGGCAGAGTAAATTATTAAGGCCCTCTCTTTATTTGGCCGTAAATGCTCCCTCTCTCGCTCTCTCTCTCTCTCTCTCTCTCTCTCTTTCTTTCCATCTCTCTCTCCCTCGTGTTTTGTACTTCCTCTCCTCCCTCAACACTCAGCCCATTTAGGAAGAGAGCGAACAGGAAGAGAAGGCCCTGCAGCGCAGGGGGGAAAAAGCCGAAAGGGAAAATAACACAGAGACAAATATGGTTTGTGTAGATGGACAAAAATGGAGAAAGAATGTCGGTAGGGAAATGGGGAAAAGAAGAGCTAAGGAGCATTAGAGAGGAGTGACAGAGGGAGTGATGAATTGCAGAGCAAGCACATTGCTCTCCTCCACCTGTCACCTGCCCCGCAAAGAGACCTGAATGCATCATGGAAGAGCACACGCACCTGCTTTATATCTGAGAATAGAGACTATTTGCTAGTGTGTGTGTGTTTACAGTTGATGTATGTGCTTGCAAACGAAAGCAAAGAGACCAGTTGCGTCCCGCTGTCATTAGAGAGCTGTTAAACTGCCGAGTGGTTAAGGGCAGAGAGGAGGGAAGAGAGACAGTTACCGACAGAGAAAGAGAGCGGAAAGAAAAGAGTTGTTTTCATGTCCATCAATAATTCAGGATGTGTATTATCTCCTGTAGTGTGCAGCTGCGAACATCATGCCTCAGCGATTTCAGCAACGGCAAACAACCCGACCCGCGCATGTGACACACACGCACACACACACACAAACACACACACACACACACACACACACACACACACACACACACACACACACACACACACACACACACACACACACACAGGAGGATTAGTGATCGTTTGTATCATTTTGCACACAGAGGTAATTTGTGTAAAGGGATTCTTGTGAGGAATTCTGCCTCTTAAAAGTACTTTTAAAATC